>JARHVA010000780.1:2865000-3465000 GCA_037957365.1 Torreya grandis | reverse complement strand
TATGGGAGGGACTTTTATTAGTCCTATGGTCTATGTAGTATGGTGGTCATCGTGAGAATTCAATATAGTGAGCGGATGTTGAAAGGAGTAAATGCTAGCCATATTAAAGAAATGCAAAGTGCTAAGTATATACAAGGAGGGAGTATACACAAGGGGCGGGTTTAGTAAAGATACATCAATGTTGTTAGGATACAAAAAGTCTGATGTACTAGGAGGTGGGAAATGGTTGAGGAAGTTGATAGGGAAATGAGGTCTACTCAAAGTAAAATAAAAGATAATTCATGAGCATTTTGTTGCTTTGAAAACAGGGGAAAGAGGGTGAAAGCTTTGACATACTTTTTGAATGGAAAGACAGAGAGAGACCACCCATGGTGGTTGCTTTAAGTCTACCATTTTTTTCAATGTTTTGGTTCATAATGATAAAACTATTCTAAGTTTGACCATTGAATATTATGATATTTGGCATTTAATCATAAGTATGTTTTGTGGTTATTTAACTTATTTTGTTTCCTCTATGCATATTATGTAGTTAATTTTGCTTATATGGCTATATTTTTATCTTTTTCTATTTCTTTTATATTTTTGTACAGCCGTATCATAAAACATATCTAAGCCCCAAAAAAAAATCCCTGTATCCACGAATCTGATTCTCGTACCCATATCTGTATCGGCAACTTAGCACATAAACCATGGAGGCTCTGCACATTAACTCATGTGGAGGAAGTTGAGTGCATCCTGCGTATGCCGCCTATATGGCTATGCACAATTATATACTCTGTATTCTTCACCCAAATGGTCTCCTTGTTTGTAGAGCAGTGAGCTAGAATGAACACAGATGCTAGTGTCTTTCACATCCCCCCTCCTGGCATGTCAATGTTTAATATCCTTAGTGTTGCAGCCTGGATATTGATTTACAGAAGGCTTTTGGTAACCCTTGCTTACAAAAGCACAGGTAACCCAAAGGGTTTCACAGAGCTTTAAAGGATGGGTGTGGGGCTAATAATTGGCATGCTTGCCATGTTGGCAGCTGGTGTGGTTGAGCTCTACATATTGAAGTATGTTGGCCACCCTTATGGCCCAAGATCTATGAGCATTTTCTGTAAAATTCCTCGATAAGCTCTCTTTTGTGCCTTAGAGGTGTTCATGTATGTAGGCCAGCTTGAATTTTTCAATGGGCAAGCACCAGATAGGCTCAGAAGTTTTGGCAGTACATTCTGCATGTCATCAATTTCTTTTGGTAAGTATGTGAGCAATATTCTCGTAACTATTGTGATGGATATCACAAGGAAGCAAAACAACCCAGGCTGGATACCTGGAAATCTAAATAGGCATCACATGGATCGTTTCTATTTCTTATTGGCAGCCCTAACAGCAGTTGATTTTATTGCATATGTGATGTGTGTCTGATGGTACAGATGCATCGCTCTGTCTAAGGAGGAGGATGAAGATGGGGAGCTCAAGAAAATATAAAAAAATATAACCATACAAGGTGGCTGATAATTGGAGTTTGATTGTCACAAAAGTATAGTCACATAACCTGATTTTTTTAAGGTTCAAACAGTTACAAAGTGCAACAGTTGTGCTGGAGGTCATCATGGATTATGGAACTGGCTCACTATAATAAGGATAAGGATGTTGTCGTGGGATTGCATTAGCTTTAGAGTGAAGTCTAAACAAGTTGTCAATGGTTGTGTTGTGCCTGTTGTGAAGATATTATTCTATTCAAATTGTAAAGCAAAACCCACCATTGTGGCATGCTATACTCGGTTAAAAGGTCCAAAACCCACATGTGTTGTGTGTAATACCAAGTTATGATGTCTACAGAGAGTTTATAATCTCTGATACTGTGTTGTATCTTGGTTGCTTTAAATAAAACATCCTGGTGTATTTATTTTACAGGTTAAATAAACCATTCTGGTATATTGAGACAATGTAAAATAGTCTTAGGACAGGTCTGGACAATGATTGGGCGGATATGAAGGGATATATATACTTTCACAGGGCATTCGTGGGTTATGGGGACTTCATACACGTTTCTTCTATGGTCCAAAATACGGCTTTCCTTTTGTGAACTGATGATATAAACAAATGAATGCATGAATTTAAGCATTCAACAATGATCAACTTGACAAATATTCCCTTAAGCCTTTACAACTTAAAACCCTTGTATTCGGAAAATCTGGCAGAAACATTCGGTTTGAGGCTACTCATGAACAGGTGGGGGCCATAAAAATATTGTCAGGTGGAGGCCAAAACAAATAAAACCCATCCAGAAGGACAACAGCCCTGTTCACATCCAGGACCTAAATGTCCAATAAAAACCACAGATCAGTTGTATTGATGGAAAAATTAAAAAATTATTACCTAGGGCTTTTCTGGAATATTTGCCAAAAGAACCTTAAAAAACACAAACAAACAGATCTGAAGGGAAATGCGAAAAGATTGCTTACTGTTGAATCTGTAAAGGCAGGGCTGAGGAAGGAGATGTGAGGAGAAAGAGAAATGGCTCAGCAACGCAACAACCCAGCAAGGAGAAAGAGAAACGACGCGGCAACGCAGCAACCCAGAAACCCTTTCGCGGGCTTCGGCTTAGAGCCTAGGACTTTCACTCCGAACTGTATATCTGCCACTGGATTTGGTGTTGAAGAAGCGTAAGTTACTACGGCTTCTGCTATCTCCTGGTTTTAGTATCACTAGAGGAAATTTGTGCTCTGGATAGGCTGTTAAGCCAAGGCTCCCGATGCCTTCGTGGCGCCGATAAAATCCAAATTGGTAATCAAACACAACACTAATTTGCATTGGAAAACTCAGGCAGAGAACCGCCGAGAAAGAGAAAATGTAGTGAATATAGCAGCCTGAAAAATAATTACCCTTCCCCTTCCCCTTCCCCTTCCCCTTCCCGCTTATTTGCCCCGAAAAAGACAACATTATAAACCAAGAAGGGGAAATATTAGACGTTTCTAACTTGCGTCTCAAAATCAAAACAGTCCCCTATAGTAGTGGCGGTCAGTTTACAAGTATAAATATCATGTTAAGTAATTTGACAAAATAGGGAATAATGCGTTTAATTTCAATTTTATTTAAAATGTCGGCGCTATTTTTAGGGGTATGATATCAGGGGATTCTCCTCCTCACTTTTTAACAGTTCAAAATTCTTCAAAAGTTAATATATTAATTTTTTGAAATATATATTATAAAAAAAATTAAAAAAACTAGGTATTAAAAGAGCTTATTTAATACATTTGCAATGAACAAAAACTAAAAGTCGCTCACAGGGTTTGGCGTGGATTTACATATAAAGGTAATAATTAATCCGGGTTACAGCCACTCCAAACAATTAGTAGAATGAAATGATGTAAAGAAAAGCGAAAGAAGTGAGTAGCATGGTGCCTACACCAACAACAACTGCAATCCACTTTCCCACAGGGGGCACCACCACATACACTGTTGACAAGCAAGCCAACGACGCCAATCCCACTGCTGTGCACAAAACTGCCTTGCTGAACACAACAAGCTTCTTTGTATGGAAGCTGGGTGCCACAACCGCAAGAATCAGAGCAACCATTGTCGACGCCACCAAACTGACAACGTCCGCAACCAAAAAAATGTTGAAAGCAAGGGCCTTACCCTTGACGGTGGACCCATGGTCCTTCAAACCTCCCGGCACAACAAATATGGTGGCGAAGGTGATTCCCACATTAACTAGAGCTAGTTGCAGAAGCCTTTGAATGCGTTCGACTCGCAGTTGTTCTTTGGATTCAAGTTGTTGCTGGCCCGACATTATCTGCAAAACTCTTACGAGAAAGTACCGATTAATTTCCATTATATTGGGGAAAAAAGACAAGAGTATGCAGCAGAGTGAATTCCCTGAAAGGATACAGGATTCTCGCCAACGTCATTTACATTTTGAGCCACGATAACTTCTCCACCATCTTCATTGAAATTTGGCATGTCTATAACTGTTGTGGAAATCAAAACAGCGGATCTCCCAAGTCAGAGGGGAGAGGAAAACCGTAGGGCTTGTTGCACGTCCACTGGACTGCATGTTGGGTCACCGATTCAAAGGACACTCAAGGGAATGCAAATATTTATAATTTTCAAATGACGTATGAAACAAAAGTGGCTTGTTTATGTAGAGTCTACATTTGTCAAAT
Source organism: Torreya grandis (assembly GCA_037957365.1). NCBI lineage: Eukaryota > Viridiplantae > Streptophyta > Pinopsida > Cupressales > Taxaceae > Torreya > Torreya grandis. The sequence goes on along the minus strand of JARHVA010000780.1, from coordinate 3,460,846 downwards.
ATCTTTCACCCTAAAAAAAGTAAAATTTTATTCCACAAAAAAGAAATAAAACTTTGGTTTTTTTAGGGTTTTCACCCTTAAAAAAAACCAAAAACCCATTCCACAAAAAGGAAATAAAACTTTAGTTTTTTTACGGTGAAAATCCTAAAAAAACCAAAGTTTTATTTCCTTTTTGTGGAATAAAACTTTAATTTTTTTAGGGTGAAAGATATTTGACGAATGTGGATTCTAAATAAACAAATTTGATGGCCACTTTTGTTTCAAATGACGTATGAAACAAAAGTGGCCATCAAATTTGTTTATTTAGAGTCCACATTTGTCAAATATCTTTCACTCTAAAAAAACTAAAGTTTTATTCCATTTTTCACCCTAAAAAAACCAAAAACCAAAGTTTTATTCTATTTTTCACCCTAAAAAAACCAAGTTTTATTTCATTTTGTGGAATAAAACTTTGGTTTTTTTTGGGTGAAAGGGACCGAATATTCTGTCCCTTTCACCCTAAAAAAAACCAAAGTTTTATTCCACAAAATGTGGACTCTAAATAAACAAATTTGATGGCCACTTTCGCAAGGTTTTTTTACACCCTAAAAAAACCTTGCAAAAGTGGTCATCAAATTTGTTTATTTCTGTCGACATTTTGTCAAATAAAACTTGGTTTTTTTGGGTGAAAGGGACCGAATATTCGGTCCCTTTCACCCTAAAAAAACTTGGTTTTTTTAGGGTGACGGTCCCTTTCACCCTAAAAAAAAATTTGATGGTCACTTTTGCAAGGTTCCCTTTCACCCTAAAAAAACCTTGCAAAAGTGGCCATCAAATTTGTTTATTTAGAGTCGACATTTTGTCAAATAAAACTTGGTTTTTTTAGGGTGAAAGGGACCGAATATTCAGTCCCTTTCACCCTTAAAAAACTTGGTTTTTTTAGGGTGACGGTCCATTTCACCCTAAAAAAACAAATTTGATGACCACTTTTGCAAGGTTCCCTTTCACCCTAAAAAAACCTTGCAAAAGTGGCCATCAAATTTGTTTATTTAGAGTCGGCATTTTGTCAAATAAAACTTAGTTTTTTTAGGGTGAATATTCGGTCCCTTTCACCCTAAAAAAACTAAGTTTTATTTGACAAAATGCCGACTCTAAATAAACAAATTTGATGGCCACTTTTCAGTCCTTTTCACCCTAAAAAAACTTGGTTTTTTTAGGGTGACGGTCCCTTTCACCCTAAAAAAACAAATTTGATGGCCACTTTTGCAAGGTTCCCTTTCACCCTAAAAAAACCTTGCAAAATTGGCCATCAAATTTGTTTATTTAGAGTCGACATTTTGTCAAATAAAACTTGGGTTTTTTAAGGTGACGGTCCCTTTCACCCTAAAAAAACCAATATTTGACAAAATGTCGACTCTAAATAAACAAATTTGATGGCCACTTTTGTTTCATACGTCATTTGAAGATTATAAATATTTGCATTCCTTTGAGCGTCATTTTTTCCCCTTCACCCTCAAAAAAAATTTGTTTATCCACAACAAGGTTGGTTTATAGTCTTAGCTGTTATAGGGTTTTAATATGTGAGCATACTTTTGTGTTATATCTTAAAATGTCATTTGATTTAAGGGTAATGTTATAACCTAAAATTACACCCTAGAGAAGTCAAGTAGACCTTTTCAATTTTAAGATAACATGGAACTGTCTCTCCTCATAGAAAAACTACCACGAGAAATAGATCTCTCGGTTTGAAAGGGCTAGCTCACTTGATTTATCTTTATGCTCACACACTACACTAGAATAATCACTATTAGGGGTGAAAAGGGAAGAAGGAAACATAAATCAACCTAAACTAATGAGGGTGATACACCAAAGATAACTCCACACAATGCACTTGCATTTATGTTAAGAAAGAAGACTACCAAAATTGACTTCAACTTTATGTCTTTCTAGAATAAGTATTCCTCATAGAGGCATATTGCTATGCATATGTAGAGGTGGGTGAAAATAAGGTATGATACTAGACATTATTAGTCCCTTTCGCACTTCAAGACACACTTAACAAACACATACACTTTATGAAACCTGTTAGAAGAGATATCACTCACACAAAATATGCAAGAGTAGAATAGAAACAAATAAAGCATATTCATAACTTGTCAACCACACAAAACACTTAACACACTTAGGAAAGAGATTAAAAAGAATGAATCAAATTTATAAAACTTTATTCAAAGGCAAATAAGGTTTCAAAACTAGCAGGGCTTCGCCATACCAATTGTGGATCCATTCCAAAGCCAAAAAGGATTGAATATGTAGAGCCTAGGAGAGGAGAGAGAAGAAAAGAAGTGGAAGGGTCATAAGATCAAGTGTCAAAATTTATAAAATAGTTACAATTCAAGAGAAATAAGTGAGAAATAGGTCATGAAGGTCCTCTTGGACAAATGTCCCTCACAAGCATGACATATCCTTCAGGTTGGCATAGAGACACTCCATGGTTCTTCTTGAAACTGCACTCATGATGATGAGTAGTCCATTTGTATTGAACTATATTAAAATTTTTTGACACATATGATCTGACATGAGAAGATGTAAATGAGATCAGGGATAGTCATCTACATGTTTAACTAATAGAATTATTTGTTACACTTGTTCACTTGCTTGTAACTACTCACTAGCCCTTTTAGGATTGTCTTCACACTTATCACCTGAGTGACCTGTAGTTGTTCAATAAGATACATTGTAAAGGTGTTAGGACATCTTTTCAAATCCTCTTTATCCTCTGGTCTATCAAATAGACCTCAAAATATTTAAATTCATCACACTAGGGAGTCACATTGCCTTCTCACTGAGCTTATTCAAACTACCTGTAATGAATGGATTAACAGAGGTACTTTCATGCATAAATGTGATTATAATTGAGTATTTAGAGTTGGAATGAGTCTCTACACACCTCCCTCAATTACTTTCATCCATCAATCCCCTTTTGCACCTGTGAAACACATCAAATCCTACAAGAAACACAGTATTTAGTCTATCCATATAGATGACAATACATAATATTTGAGTGGTGAGGATCCTGAGAGAGTTATAAACAATTTAAAATCACTTCCAAGGCCAATTGGCCACTTTTGGATGCATATCTAATGATCTTTTCTCCATCAGGTTCTTGATAGTGTTTTAAGAGGTTTTGTTTGTTAACAATGATTCATAAAAACCAGACACTGAACCTCCAAAAAAATTCCACTGAGAACAAGCTAAGGATCCCCCTCAAATATCCCCAACTCTTTGAGGTACCATGCATACTATCTGTACAGATGTGAGCATAATAAAATGGCCTCTTGAGCTCTTGACTGTGTTCTGAGTACCCTTGAGAGAGGTTTGGGTCAAATTGACCAATTTTGGATTTTTATCTACAAACTAATGTATTTAATCAACCTTAAACTATCTTTTACAAGTTATCACATGGCTTGGAAGGATCATATAGTCATATGGATGAGTTTAGGCACTTGTTGGTTTAGGCCTAGTATTATGCCTAGTCTATAGGACTATGTTTCCTATGTGTATGACCACCTATGAGTGGTTATAATGACTATAGGGCCTTCTTATCACTTTCATTTCTTCAAACCAACCCTACACATATTCTCTCAATTCATTATTGGCTTTTCGCTTCATCTTTTTACCCCCAATGTGTTAGGTCTGTAGGTTATGTTATTTTGGGAGTGCCCTCTATCTGAGACAAAACAAAGGGTAATTACCCTAATCATCTAATCAAACTGAGACCAATTATGTATTTCTTAGGTCATGAGGACTATTTGTACAAATTTTCAAATCTTGGTTACCTCTCTAGAGCTCTCAACACTACAAACCCTCAAGACCAGATTCTGATTTTATGTATTGTGCAGGATTATATGTAGGGTTTTAGACTAAATGTGTTTAAGGCTCATCACTATGTTAGAAATCCATGCTACCCTTTCTCTTTACTTTGTTAGTATATTAGTTGCTATGAACACATATGCTTTGTAATTTATCCTGTGAGCATTTTTTTTTATCCCACATTCATGGGAAGTAGTAGTTGCTTAGATTAGACTTATTATATAAGTGTTGAGGCCAATGAAGACAACCACAAATTTATTGTATTGAGCTTGATCAAAGGATGTTGCCCCCTCAAAGTGGCATGTGATCAATATAATCCTTTTGATATTTTTTCTATTTATATAAATTTGTTATTTTGTGTATTTTCATTAATTTGTTGTAGGAGGATCCTCTCATTTGGTATTAAAGCACTTTCCAGGGCCTTTTTTTCTCAAAAAGTGTTTTTCTATTCGGTTGCATTGTGTTTTTTCTACTTCAGATACTATAATATGTTTTGGATCAAGGTAAACACCTATCCTCATAATTGTGGGAATTTCTTGGGCATAATCCCTAAAACTCATTATGAAGAGTACCACATAAACCCCAAAGTAGCTGGCCCATTGAGAAGACCTGCCAGTGAAAAAGGCAACAACCCCATCCTAATTGACTAGTTCCCACCTGTGAGGAAAACCAAGAGTTGTTATTTAGGGGTAAATCCATGGCCAATTTTTTTTTGGAAAGTGGTACTCATTCAAACAACATTGGTGGTTAGAGAGATATCTTTAAACCCTTCGACAACTATTAAAACTTGGGGTCCATTTCTATCAGTTTCTGAATATTATCGGTGGAGTAATAGAAAACTTGCCATATCAAATCTTTGCATATTACCAACAAGTATCAAAAGACTTTCCATACCAATTTTAACATTTCACCAACAAATAGTAAAAAAACTTGACATATCAGATATGTGCATATTACCAATCGAGTATTAGAAGACTTGTCATACCAGTTTCAGAATATTCCCAGCAGACTATTAAAAACTTTTAAAGAAATTGTTTTTCATCATATCTCTCTACCTATGATCTATTGCTTCTTAAAATTTATCGGGACACCTGACATTCCATTTTACATATTTTCTTCCTTAACGTCCCATACCCCATTCCACTTCTAATTACCACAGATCTCAATGTTTCATATTTTTGGGTTTTACCATAACTTCAGTTTTTGTTTGTTTACCTCAAAAATTCCACAATGTTCATTTCCATTTTTTACTCATTTTTCCCTTTTGGAAAATTTTTCTAGTTTTTCCATTCCCTCACCTTTGTCAATCATACTTAGACAGTGCAAAAAACTTAGTAAAAGTACCTTTACCCCTTCCAAATTCACCCAAATTAAAAAATTCCCTTACTAACTGTGTCTTAACTCTAGTTTTTGTATCCATTACAATATATATATATATATATATATATATATATATATATATATATATATATATATATATATATATATATTTTTGTCCATGGTAGTAACCCAAATAGGAGCAAAAAACATGGAGGATGAAATTGCTACCCTTAAGACCCAAATCAAATATATTGATAAAAAAATTCTCGAACTCAATCTTCAACATACCACCTTGAACAACAGACGACATCCAAAGTCCTCTTCAGACACTTGGTTTTCTTCTTCTAGAATTTTTCATAGGTTGAAGCTTGATTTTCCTTGATTCAATGGTGCAGATCTGACTATATGGATCTATTAGGCAGAATAATGTTTTAGTCTGCTTAATACTTTTGATGCTAACAAAGTCCCACTTTCATCCTTTCACTTGGAACATGAAGCCCTTCAATGATAATGTTGGTATATTAAGGCTCATAATGAGCCACTATGGACTAATTTTGGCACCCTCATTTTACAATGGTTTGGCCCTAGTGCTTTTGTTGACTTCACTGGAGCACTCACTAAACTTTGCTGAACAAGAACTGTGAGAGAATATCATATAAAATTTGAAAAACTAGCCAATCACACAAAGGGATTATCTGATGAATTCTTTAGGATTTGTTTTGTTAATGGTCTGAAGGATGCAATTTGATCTGATGTCAAAATGTTCTAGCCCAACATGATGATGGATGCCCTAGGGTTGGCTAAGTTGATAAGGGAAAAGATCACAACTCAGTAGTGATCCAAATCCAATTTTGCTTCATTTAGAAATACAACTCATAATGATCTCACACAATGTCAACCCCCAAAACCACTCTTATCAAGCATTTGACTGAAGTAGAGAGGCGAGCACATAGAGAAAAGAGACTATGTTATAATTGTGATGATAAATTCACTCAAGGACATTGATGTGTCGAGTAAAATCTCTACCTACTAGATGTGGACTCTCCACCTAAAACTAACGTTTAAAAAGATGCTCAGTATATAACAAATGATCTGGAAGAAGCTCAGTCGATTGTAGAACCTACTTCTCATGAATACCAACCATAAATCTCTCTCTATGCCTTATCAAGAGTCACCACCCCACAAACCATGTAGGGCAGGGGTTACTTCAAGAATATACCTCTCACAATATTCATTGATTTTGGTAGCACTCATAACTTCATTGACCCTTGGATCGCCAAACTTATTTTATCTATCTTTGCTCCAACTTTAAAGTCATGATTGCCAATGGGGGCACATTACCTTACAAAGGGAAGTGTCACAATGTGTGTATTTATATTGGAGATTATAACTTGCACTCTGACATGTTTGCCTTACCTTTAGGTATATGTGATGTTGTTTTGGGAGCCCAATGGTTACACACACTTGGACCCATCTTATGGGATTTTGCTGAACTTTGGGTGCAATTTTTAGATAATGACCAAAAACACACATTGAAAGGATTAAACTTGGGGTCTCTCAGCATCATAAGTTCACATCACATGGAAAATATTCTTAAGAAGAATTCACATGGCATCATTACCCAGCTCCATTCCATTCAAATGCAACCATCAATGGTCTCCATTACTCCTTTTGATCTATAAATTATTCTGCATAGGTATGCATGTGTCTTTGCTGAACCAATGAGATTGTCACCTTCATGAATAGAGGACCACCATATTCAACTCCTTGGAAGAATTCCTCCCAACATTAGGTCCTACTGCTACCTATTTCAACAAAAGATTGAGATCGAGATGCTTATGCGATACTTACTTGAGCAAGGAATTATTCACCCCAGTACTCACCCATATTCTTCCCCAATTCTCCTTGTTCAAAAAAAATATGGGTCATGACATCCTTGCATTGAATTCTAAGCACTTAATCACATCCAAATCAAGAATAAGTTCTTGATCCCTATCATTGATGAGCTTTATGACACTCATTTTTTCTCCAAGTTGGATCTCTGCTTTAGATATCACTAGATCTAGCTTCATGAGGATGATATCTCTAAGACAACTTTCTACATGCATGATGGTCACTATGAGTTTTTGGTCATGCCCTTTAGCCTCAATAATGCTCCTTCAACATTCTAGGCATTGATGAATAAAATATTTTGGCCCTACCTATATAAATTCATTCTGGTCTTCTTCGATGATATCCTCATTTATAGTAAAACATGGTCTGAGCATCTCCAACATTTGGAGCTCGCACTACAACTTTTCTTTGATCATCATCTTTGTGCAAAATAGTCCAAATATACTTTTGGCCAGGATGAAGTGGAGTATCTTGGGTATATTATTTTAGCCTAAGGGGTTTAGGTGGATCTTGAAAAAATAGCTGCCATGACAAATTGGCCTCATCCTCAAATACTCAAGAGCCTCTAAGGTTTTTTGGGGTTGACTGGATACTATCATAAGTTTGTTAAGGATTACGAGAAGATTGCAGCTTTACTGATAGCTATGTTGAAAAAGGATGCTTTTACATGTACACAAGTTATTGAATGTGCATTTGAAGAATTAAAATAATCTATATGTACTACCCCTGTTCTAGCAGATTTTTCCAAGACCTTCACTATCAAGAGCAATGCTTACGGAAATGGACTTGGTGTTGTTCTCCTCCATGAAGGACACCCCATTACGTTCACTAGCAAAGCCCCTTCTGGCAATAATTTAGTATTCTCTACTTATGAGAAGGAAATCATGGCCATTTTGCATGCAGTATAGAAGTGGTGGCCATACCTACTAGGGAATCATTTTTGCATCAAAACTGATCACCAGAGTTTGAAATATTTGCTGGAATAATGGGTCTCGACCCCATCACAATAGAAATGGGTCAGAAAACTCATGGGTTATGACTATGAGATCACTTACAAGAGGGATAAGGATAATATTGTGGTTGATGCTTTATCTCACACATTTATGGACCAAGCTTCCCTTTTATCTATTTCCATGCCTATTCTAAATTAGTTGGATGTTGTACAGTAGGGGTATGTCAATGACTCCTCATGATCTCAAATCATTCAATATTTGGCCATTAACCCCTCTATAGTATCACATTATTCTTGGGATGGTTCTTCTCTATGATACAAGGGTTATCTAGTGCTTCTCAAGAGCATAGATCTTTAGCAGACTATACTCTATGAACTCCATGCTTCTCCATCCATAGGGCACTCAGGGTTTCTCAAAACTTATGAGGGGGCACGATGTAACTTCTTTTAGAAGGGAATGAAAAATATGGTATCTAAATGTGATACCTGCCAATGTAACAAGGGTAAAACAAAACTCATTCCTGGGTTGCTCAAACCCTTGATCATCCCTACCAAGATTTGGATAGATATTTCTATGGATTTCATTGAAGGGCTCCCTAAATCTATAGGGAAAACAATGATCTTGGTTGTGGTTGATCACCTCTCCAAATATAATCATTTTTTAACCCTCAGCCATCCCTATACCACCTCCATAGTTGCACAAATTTTCTTGGACCATATTTTTCATCTTCATGGCATTCCTTCTTCCATTGTCTCAGATCATGATGCAACCTTCACCAGCCATTTTTGGATAGAACTATTTTGATGCACCAAAACCCAATTGAAGATGAGTTTTGGGTATCATCCACAAATGGATGGCTAGACTGAAATTGTAAACAAATGCTTGGAAACTTTCCTTCATTACTTCACCTCTAGAACAACAACATCAGTGAGCAAAGTGACTTCCTCTTTCCAAATGGTGGTACAATACCTCCTACCACACTTCAACTAAAATGACTCCATATGAAGTAGTCTATGGTCAAGCACCACTAGTGCTCCTTCCAAAGAGCCCCAATAGTTCACTAGTTTAAACGGTCGATATGATTCTTCGAACTTGGGATCAAATCCTTAGCATCCTATGGAACAATCTTCATATGGTGTAAAATAGAATGAAACAATAGGCTTATCAACACCATTCTGAGTGCACTTTTTAAGTAGGTGATATGGTTTTTCTTTGTCTACAGCCATACAAGCAATCATCCCTAAAACTTAAAGGGTGTCATAAGCTAGCTCCCAAGTTCTATGGGCCATATAAGGTTCTCCAAAATATTGGGGCAGTTTCTTATAAGTTGGAGCTCCCACCTTCTTCCTGAGTTCATCCAGTATTTCATGTCTCTTATCTAAAGAAAGTTCTTGACACAAATATTAGAGTGAAAATTATTTTACCAAAACTTGATACTGAAGGATCCATCCTTCTTGAGCCAAAGGCAATCCTAGACAGGTGCACATGCCAACTTCTCTCCCACTCCATCACAAAGGTATTAATTCAGTGGCATAGAATGCAACCAGAGGATGCAACATGGGAACCTCTATTTCAGATTCAACACTAATTCCCACATCTGAAGCTTTGAAGACAAATATTTTTCTAAGATGGAGGGGATGTTAGAAAACCATGATACCCCTTATATTTACTTTATTAGTATATTAGTTGCTAGGGATGTATATGCTTTGTAAGTCATCCCGTGAACATTTTTTTTATCCCACATTTATGGGAAGTAGTAGTTACTTAGATTAGACTTAGTATATAAGTAAGTATTGAGGCTAATGAAGGCATCCACAAATTTATTATTTTGAGCTTTCTCAAAGGAGGTTGCCCCCTCGAAGTGTCCTATGATCAATATAATCCCTTTGTTTTTTTTGTTATTTATATAAATCTATTATTTCGTGCATTTTCATTAATTTATTGCAGGAGGATCCTCGCACACTGTAGGTTGATGCTCCTACATCTTAAAAACACGTGGGAGTGTATCATTACCATTGTGAGAGTGGTTTCAACATGATCCATCTATATTACATTTATGTTCATCAAACAAACCTACAACCCCTATAAGCATGAGCTAATCTACAGACTATCTTCAACTATAGGTAGCCACTCATAATTTACAAGGTTCTTGTAGATGTTGATGTTTGTCTGAGGACCACATGTAAGGGTGAGCTTATCCATCTGAGAGTGATCATTCCATCTTATAACTCTAACAATTTTCTCAGCTTACACCTTTAATTTATTTAGGCTAGTTTATAGACTATGTTGACTATGTCACCTATAGGTGGCAATTTGGAAGAATGTAAAGGACTCTTATAGGTACTTGTTCCATGCCTGAGTGTTGTGTCCCACACCTTTACTCTCTCCTAAAGTCATTAGGGATATGTCACACTTGAATGAGTTCATTTATTCCTTAAGACCTTTTTACCATTCCACTATAGGTCATTGTTGTCCCAAGTTCATTTTGGCTCAGTGTTCTGTATTTCACTAAGTGTCTTAGTGGAAACTTGATTGTATTTGAAACTTACTCAACCATTAGTTTCCTTTGACCACACAAAATCTTCTTATGCTCAAGTGATACCTCTCCATCTAGACTATAATAATGGATTCGTTATACTTATACAAACCACATAGGCACTTACTAAAATATGACTCATTGCATAAACAAAAACTCATTCGAAGATGTTAAGATAATCAGTCTCATTTGCAACTTTCGCACTTTGGTTGAATGTAAGTTTTAACTTCACTACAAGGTTAATATTATGATCCCTGAATGACTTGAGAACTTATATTCAAGTCTTGGAAATGTGCACAACATGTTTCTTGGTTTTGAATAACCTGAATATTATCTGTACAAACCTATAGGTGATTATAGGTGATTGTGCACATTGGAGCTCTGATCAGTCTTTTACTTATTGCCTTGGAAAACCTATCTCAATCAACCTTAAGATCCTTCAATGCAAATATTCCATGGATAAACTATCTTCCATGGTTTTATAGGTTGAACACAAGTACATTATCTTGGATATGAAGCCACTGATAGATGATGAAACTCTATAACTATGGAAACACTAGCTTGCAGACTAATAATGCTCATTTATAGTATAATGAGGGATGTTGCTTACCTTACATGATCACAGATGCAAAACAATTTGTAAACCACATGGAAATGAATAACATGCTCTACCAAAACACACACACCACTTGGAAACATCAGATCAATCTGAACAAAAGAGGAAACTGAGTTGTTGGGGTTATGCAGGCAGTTTTGAGATACTAGTAGTCTTAGTGTTTGTTCATGAAGTACAAACCCACTAATCTAAAAACCATAACCATGGAATGATATCTCATATAGACTAATTTCATCCCTCAAGTTCATTCCCTTTAACTCTACCTCTCTTATTCGTACCAACTACAAATTGATTGACTTGTTTGACCTGCTAAAGGGAGTAAAGAGAGAGAAGAACCAATTTTCATAATTTTTGGAGATATAAAATCTATTTGAACATGGATATGACTTGTGGGGATCTGGAGGGACCCTCCTAAAGTCTTCCCACATGCCAAGTATGTCTCTCAGGCCATATAATTGCCTAAAAATCCCACTTTTTCAATTGATTTCCTTGCTTTGTACGTTGAACTTGTAAGTTTTCAGTTAAAAAACTACTCTCCTAACATACTCTAACATATTACATGTTATCCAACCTCTTGAACATTTATTGTTTCATAAAAAACATACAATTCACCTAGAGTGACCATAATATGTGACATAAAGGGATATCAAGACAAATGATACATATGACCAAGGTAAAACATGTTAAGTGACCTTTAAAACATGACTATATATTATTTATGAACTTTATGACCATGATATGACTTATCAAGACCCTATAGAAAGTTTGAATATATAGGGGGTTGATCTAATTTGACCTAGGGTCCAATTTGGTCAACATTTTGGTGATTTCTTAGGGGTAGCAAACCTACTATGCTAAGGACTAGTAGCCTTCTCCTATCTTTGGGAAATGGAATCACCTATACATTGTTCTTGACACTAATAATACTTTGAAAGGACACCAAACACACCATACAACAAGGAAATAAGCACACAAGACAAGAAATAAGACACACACTTGTGTTATCATGAACACTTAGGGAAAACACACAATAACATAAGCAAAAACACACACCTATACTAATATGTACAATACCTCAAGACACTTGAGGTGAAGAACCACTCTTCATTACTTCAACCAGGGTCAAAGACAATGCTCATTACATCACTAATGCTATAATAAAATAGTCTATCATATGAGGCATATTTGTCAGCATATTTATCATTAAACACTTGCTTGTGGAGATAGTCAAGTGACTTACCAATTTTGGGACTTATAGTGATTGCAAGTGTACTAATTGGAGCTCTCATGAACATTCCATCTAACTCTTTTAGAAGCTTGTTTGATCTGGAAACTTACTTGAACTTTGACATGCTCATTTGACAGTCCTCAATCTGATCATTGGAGATCATCAAAAATTTCTCAACTTTAGATGCACTCGAGTCAAGATATGTCTATTATTTGGAACCTTCATGACTATCTTCTTGTTCACCAAACACTACCTAGTCTGTCAAAGTTGCTTATTGCTTGATAGATAGACCAAGCTCTTCCTTGTGTTCATATGGATCATGATTGACCTCATTATCGGGTATGCATTCTTTTTGAGGAATTGAAGGCCTACTAAACTCCTCAAATTCATGCACAATGGCATTAAACTATTACCATATATCATTTTCTTATTCATGATGTTCATGTTCATGAATGGTTTCTTCTTTTATAAGTAAAATGGGCTACTCACTAGGACTATCATATTTTTACATAGCTAGGATACTCACACCATCATCACCCATGTGTACAAGATAGTTCGCCCATGCAACTTGTTCTAGAATGTTATCAAGATCTACCTCAAGGATTCCATCACAATCTTCATGGAGTATGTAAGGTCCAAGACTAGTTTCTTCAAATCCACCTTGCTCGGCTCCCCACTTATCAAGATACAAATCAGATATGCTATCAAGAAGAGTTAGAGGTTCTTGATCATCAAGGTTATCATCTTATTTAATGACATTGTAATTCATATTAGAAGTGTAAGGCACATAAGGTTCAACATGAATACCAGAGAGGGTCTGACTTGATTATCACTTTTACAACATACCTAGTCTTAAATCCTATATAGGACCAGTCTGAAGTCAGATAACCTCTAATTTTAGCAGTAAACTCTCTTGATAAACAAAGTGCAAGATGAGGAGGCAAATCTATGACTTTAACATCTTGATAAATGGTGAAGGTAGGACAAACATGAATAATAATTTTCAAACCTCTGATTATACCAATGGTCTTGGCATCTGACCCATCCAATTGTATCACTCCTTTGGCATGAGGATCATACTTTAAGTTCAATTTGTCAGCTACTTTCTTGGGTATTACACAAGTACTAGATCCACTATCAATGAGGCAATTATGTACCAATTCATCTCCAACAATGATGGATAAATAAAAAGGAGGAGGTTTGTCTACCTTTTCAACTTTACTTGGCTATCCTTCATTAGGCTTCATGGTATTTGTCAAGGCTACCTCTCTTACACTAGGCTGTTTAGTTGCCAAATTGAGATTGGATAACTCCTCTTGAAGTAGGTCTACTTGTTTAGGTATTTCCAATGTATCTCATATGGACATGTTCACATAAGACCTCTTCATCTACTCTACAATGTTAGTGAAAGGACCACTAACTTTTGCTTGTCCACTAGTAGGAATCATGTTGCCTACACCTTGAGAATTATGAGGCATGAAACTATTTATAACATTGTGATCTCTTTGAGTTACTTGTGTATTTGGAATAGTGTTAGACATACCTACCCTTGTGTTTGTTTGAACATTCATTAAAGAACCATTAGTAGTCCCTTGAACTTCTTTAATTGCCTTCCTCTTGCTTCTTGTGTTTACAACTATATAAATTACATCTATACTTGACTATCCTTGATAATTAACTACACATGAATCATCTTGCTGCTAATTTCCCAATGTAGACCCCACTTAAGCACCCTTCCCATCAATCACTCCTCTATTTGGTACTTCATTTTGAGTCATAGTTGGCATAGTTTCCAAACTTGCCATGAAGGCTTGATTGAAGGACTCATTGATATAAGAAGATGGATCATAAGGTTGATCCAATGAAGGTTCACTATTGTGTTTTTGGGAAAGGTTATTTTGATTAGGCACTAGTGCCCTTGAGGTGGAAGGAGCATTGGGATTATAACCACCATATGACTTAGATTGGACCAGTTATCCTTGACCTTGAGGATGACCTTATTAAGGAGGTCTATTGCCTTGGTAGTTAGGGTAAGACTAATTGGGTTGGCATTAACTTTGAAAAGGATTAATTTGATGTTGTTGAATGATTCTGTTTAGGCCTAGGATCTCTTGATCCATAACTCTCATCTTGTCTACCTCATTAGACTTACTTGGTTGATTAGGGGCAACATGCTTGTGTTTAGGTAAAGGAATAGGAGAAAAAATAGGTGTAGGAGTTTGAAAATTAAGAAATAGAGGCATGATAAGTCTCGGGGCAATCTTACCAACCTGAATCAAAAAATTATCTACCCGTATGGCCACTTAATAGGCATTAGGCAATATTATCCCACCCATAGATTGTATCATAGTAACAATGTCACTATCAAAAGCTTTAAGATAGTAAAGGAAAACATGGTGAGCTATTGTTCTTACCAAGATTAGGATTCTATCACATGTCTTCTAAAATATTGTGTTGAAGTCTTGAATGACTTATTGAGGTACTCTCCTAATGCCAATTAACTGCTCAGTTAGTGACAAGTTTTCACTTTTGTCATCAAATCTTCTTCCCAATGCATCTCCTAACTCATCCTAAGTGGTGATTGATTCAGGTGCCAATGATCCATGTCAGTCAATATATTTTCATTTGAAGGAGACATCCAACAACTTGATTGCAATGTTCTCTTCAATGATGTGATGGGTATAATATAAGTTAGCAATATTTCTAATATGCTCAATAGGTGTGATGGCAAACTCATGGGTGTATGATGGAACATTTTTGAGGGTAGATATGGGGATATCATCATAGTGGGAAAGTCTTATAGGACTATAGCCATTGAAGGCAATAAAAGGATGGTTTCTTGCCATGGTGGCTTTAAGACTTTGCAAGAATAGGGGAATCAAGAACTTTCTTATGGGCTATTGAGCAAGGTATGTCTTCTTTGAATAGGGATGGGTGTGTTTAAATTTATTTGATTTATATGAATAATGAGGAAGCTCTTGAAACTCAAAATATATGAATTTGGTGAGAGATCTTGCATTTACCTTAGGTATGAAAGAGTTTACTAGTCTACAACCAAGATTGAAATGTTGGAGTCACCAGATACTATAGGAAGTGGACTGTTATAGCTCCTTATTATCAAAGCCAACATCTACCTCAAACAACCTTATTGGACTTCATGTCCCATTGGGTGTACAAAAATTGTTATAGCCTAAAATTATACCCTAAATAAGTTTAGTAGACCTTCTTAATTTTAGGATAACATGGAACTATCTCTTCTCATAGATAAGCTACCACAAGAGATAGATCTCTAGGTTTGAAAGGGATAGTTCCCTTGATTTATATTTAAGCTCACACACTACACTAGACTAATCACTATTGGGGATAAAAAGGGAAGAAGGAAACATAAATCAACCTGAACTAATGAGGGTGATACACCAAAGATAACTCCACATAACACATTTGCATCTACACTAAGAAAGAAGACTACCAAAACTGACTTCAACTCTATGTCCTTGTAGCATAAGTATTTCTCGTAGAGGCATATTGCTATACATATCTAGAGGTGGGTGAAAAAAAAGTTTTATACTAGACACTATTATTCCCTATCACACTTGAATACACACTTAATAAACACATACACTTTATGAAACATGTTAGAAGAGATATCACTCACATAAAACATGCAAGAACATAATAGAAATAAGGAGAGCATATTCATCACTTGTCAACCACATAAACCACTTAGCACACTTGGGAAAGATATTGCATAGAATTAATCAACTTCAAAAAACTTTATTCAAAGGTAAATAAGCTGTCAAACTAGCAGGGCTTTGCTATATCGATTGTGGATCCATTATAAAGCCAAAAAGGCTTGAATATATAGAGCCTAGGAGAGGAGAGAGAAGAAGAGAAGTGGAACGGTCATAAGACCAAGTTTAAAACTTTAAAAAAAGTTAAAATTCAAGAGAATGAAATGAGAAATAGGTCATGAAGGTCCTCTTGGACAAATGTCCTTCACAAACATGACATATCCTTCAGGTTGGCATAAAGACAGTCCATGGTTCTTCTTGAAACTGCCCTCATGATTATGAGTAGTCCATCTATATTGAACTATAATAGAAAACCTTGACATATATGATTTTACATGAGAATATGGAAATGATATCAAATATAATCATCTATGCCTTCAATTGATATCATTCTTTATTACACTTGTTGTTCACTTGATTGCAACTACTCACTAGCCCTTTTAGGCTTGTCTTCACACTTCTCACCTAGGTAACCTACAATTGTTTAAGAAGATGCATTGTATAGGTGTTAGGAATTATTTTAAAATCCTCTTTATCCTTTAGTCTATTAAATAGACCTCAAAAGATTCAAATTCACCTCTCTCACTATCACATTAGGCAGTCATATTATCTTCTCACTATGCTTATTTAGATTGCCTACAATAAATGGATTAGTAAAAGTACTTACATGCATAAATATGATTATAATTGAGTATGGAGAGTATGAATGAGTCTCTACACACCTCCCTCAATTAATTTCATCCATCAATCCCCTTCTGTACCTATGAAACACATCAATTCCTACAAGAAACATAGTATTAAGTCTATCTGTACAGATGATAGTAAAAAATATCTAAGTGTTGAGGATACTGAGAGAGTTATAAATAAGTTAAAATCACTTCCAAGGTTAATTGGCCACTTTTGGATGGATCGCCAATGATCTTTTCTCCATCAGGTTCTTGATAGGGTTTTAGAAGGTTTTACTTGTTAACAATGATTCATAAAAATAAAACACTAAACCTATATAAAAATTCCAATGATAAAAAGCTAAGGACCCCCATAAAATATCCCCAACTCCTTGATGCTCCATGTACACTATCCATACAAATGTGAGCTTTAGAAAATGGCCTCTTGAGTTCTTGACTGTGTTCTGAGTAACCCTAAGAGAGGTTTGGGTCAAATTGACCAATTTTGGATTGTTCTCTACAAAATAATGTATTAAATCAACCCTTAACTCTCCTATACAATTATCACATGGCTTGTAAGGATCATATAGTCTTATGGATGAGTTTAGGCACTTGTTGGTTTAGGCCTAGTATTATTCCTAGTCGACAAGACTGTGTTTCCTATGTGTATGACCACATATGAGTGGTTATAATGACTATAGGGCCTTTGTATCACTTTAATTTAATCTATCCAACCATAAACATCTTTTATTAATGCATTTTTGGCTCTTCACTTCATCTTTTTACCCCCAATGTATTAGGTATGTAGGTTATTATGTTTGGGAAGTGCCCTCTATTTAATACAAAATAGAGGGTACTTCCCCTATTCATTTGATCAAATTGAGACCAAGTATGGATTATTTAGGTCATTAGGACCATCTATATAAAATTTCAAATCTTGGTCACCTATCTAGAGCTCTCAACACTACAAGATCTCAAGACTAGATTCTAAGTCTATGTACTGTGCATGATTATATGCATGGTTTTAGATTGATTATGTTTAAGGCTCATCATTATAGGTTGAGGATCCTACATATTGAAAACACATAGGAGTGTATCATTACCACTATGAGATTGGTTTCAACATGATCCATCTATCTTATGTTTATGTTCATCAAACAAATCTACAATCCCTATAAGCATGAGCTAGTTTGTAGACTATCTCAACTATAGGTAGCCACTCAAAATTCACAAGCTTCCCTTAGATGTTGATGTTTTTCTGAGGACCACATGTAAGGGTGAGGTTATCCATATGAGAATGATCATTCCATCTTATAACTCTAATAACCCTCTTAACTTACACCTTTCATTTGCTTAGGCTAGTTCATAGACTATGTTGACTATGTCACCTATAGGTGGTAATTTGAAAGAATTTAAAGTACTCCTATAGGTGTTTGATCCATACCTGAGTGTTATGGCCCACACCTTTAGTCTCTCCTAGAGTCATTAGGGATATCTCACACTTGAATGAGTTCATTTATGCCTTAAAACCATGTTACCATTCCACTACAGGTCATTGTTGTCCTAAGTTCATTTTGGCTCAGTGCACTATATTTCATTGAGTGTCTTAGTGGAAACTTGATTGTATTTGAAACTTAATCAACCATTAGTTTCTTGTTGACCTATTTTGCCTGTAGGCAAAATTTTGGTCACATTCTTCACTTGCTGCTTAATGCCAGTCATTTTTTGGGTTCAACAAGTTCATTTCATGCCTTGGTTCAAGTGTTTCGGCAGCTGTTGGTTCAAAGGGTTCATCATTCGGTTCAAACACCTCAATTCAAATATCATTGAACCATCGTACCATTGAACTGTTGAACCAATTTAAAGGTTCAATAGGCTAGGTTCAACGTACTTGGTTCAAGACGAAGAGTTCAACTGAACAGTTCAAGAAGAGGTTCAGCGGGTGGTTTAGTCTCTTGGTTCAAAGTGGCTTGTTCAAATTTGGTTCAAGAGTTCGTCAGCTAAATGGTTGAACCTTTAGTTTAATGGTTCAGTTCAATGGGAAAGTTCAATGGAAAGGTTCATCGGGTCTGGTTCATTGGTTTAGCCTAGTTCATTTAAGTTCAACATCTCGGTTCAAGCACCTAACTGCAATAGCGTTGAACCTTCGTACCGTTGAACCAAATACTTGGTTCAAAAGGCTAGGTTCAACATACTTGGTTCAACGGATTAAGTTCAAAGCATCTTGGTTCAAAGTCAAATGTTCAACATCCAATTCAATGAATAGTTTGTCGACTTTCTTTGGTTCATCGGCGCGCTCCTTTGAACCCTAAACCATTGAACCAAATTTGGTTCAATGGGTTCAGTTCAAGGGACTGCCCCAAGCCGAAGGAGAGTCAATGGTATGGGGTGCCTTTTCAGAGGGCAGGCATTTCAAATATTTGCATGGAAGGATCTAGTCAAAGTTTAAACCCAGGTAAAAGGCAAAGTGCAAATGAATTTTTGCAGATTTTTTGTTCGTGGGAAAACATCCACGGATGGGACATACAAAGACCTGACAGTTCAAATCCAAAGGACCCGCCAAGTATACAAGGAAAAGTGCCTGACTGAGTGCTAAGGTGCAGCAGCCACAGAAAAGCCAGCAGGCTCAATGACGTTCTTGAGGATGTCAAGTTTGACCAAAGGAAATAACCATTTTTGTTCAAAACAAAGAAGCGCTAACTAGAAGGAGCTAAAATGCAACAACCTGCTAAAAGTTCACCCCTGGGGGGCCGAACAAGCTAGATATAGACAAATTTGATAAAAGACAAGAAGACATACATAGAATGAGCAAGCAATTAAGTCCAAGTGGCACCAATTTGAAGAAGTGACTCCAATAGGTAAAATAGTTCCTTCGAATTAATCATGAGAAGATGCAACAACTAAGTAATGTAACCGGTTTCTTCATTTTACATTTAATGGGTGGACAAACCACGTTTTGACATTAAAAATGCAGACTTCAAGCAGACAAAGCACGCAGCTCATTAATGTTTTGAGCAACTTGTTGAAGGGACGTGATGGCCACTTGTTGAAGGAACGCCACATGGGCTTCCTCGTTTTCTCATATATATTCGATACTTGTCATTTTTGTAATCATCTTTTCACGGTTTTAGCCAGGCGCAACCCTGCTAAAATTTTTATCTGAATCAAATAAAATGTAATTTTTTACTTCCATTTGGATAGATGTTTCAGAGTATGCCTTGAGTGTTTGTCTGTGTCCAGTCATTGTTTCTTGATGCTCTCACAGGTTCAACACTAGCAAACTTGTCATCTACAAGGCACCATTTCTGCAGCTGAAAGGAGAAGAGTTGACATTTGAGAAGACCAGAATAGAAGAAGTTGCTTATAGTGTGTATTCCACAGCATCTCAGTGATTTTCTATCTCCTATGTTTTCATGAAAGCCTCCCTGCTAGTCTTTTGCAGCCTAGTCTTTTCTACCAAATGTGTAGAGTATGTGTGTATTTGTCTGATTCTGAGGGTGGATGTGTGAAGGTTGACCTATTTTGGTGCATCAGTTCTTTAGAGTAGGTTTGTTTTTCCTATAATCTTTCTCCCTTTTCACCCCCATTTTTTAATCTATATATATATGTGTGTGTGTTTTGCACTTGTTGGAACAAACACGATGCATCAAAGGGAGCTAGCCCTTATCTAGAGACTCTCCCCTCCAGTTTCACCGGTCCCACAGCCGAGAGGGGAGTTTCCATGTTGTGAGGAGAAGGCAAGAACTTGTTTGCCTACCACCAGGTGCAATCTCTTGTGTCAACAATTTTGGCATGCCTGGTGGGACCCAGTTTGACAACGCAGTAAGATATCAAGATTGATGATGGTCCTGTTATAGCAAATTGAGTTTCTTTAGCATTTGGCGAATCTGAGTTAAATCTGCTAGTTAAGCAGCCTGGTGCCATTAGAAATCATTTCTTATATGTATACTTCTTTTGCACAGAATCATGAGTCTTGTGTTCCTTCATATGACTTCGATCAGACTCAAAATATTTAGAGAATCGCCTCAAGCAGCTCTCCTAGTTGCCCTGCAACTATAAGGGAGGTGGCGTTGGAATTTGAGAGGTAGATAATGGAAATTGACAGGCTATAAGAGCAATACAAATATCAACAGGAGTTGATGTATGAAGAGGAGTGTTTGTTTAGGCAAGCACAGGCCTTGCAATCCATGGAAGAGGAGGTAACAAAATGGAGAAATCCATCTTTTCAAGGCAGCCAGCCTTGTGTGCCCCCTCATTTTTTGAAAAAAGCCCCCTCTTTTGCACTAAATCCTTTCTATCACATTGCACTTGCTCACTCCAGCTTATCAAATATACATACTCCCAACCCAATACGCCTGGATTTCCAACATCAGATGATATCAAAACAATCTCCCATTGGGGAAAGTGCCACCAGCCAGCACGTTCCTCCTCTAAAGTCTCCTCCAATGCACCAATAGTGTTTTCCTTGCATTCCCCAACCTCCCCAAGTCCTTCAGCATAATATGCAGATTCTGAGTTGGATGAAGGAACACCAGGAATCAACTCTGAGCTTTGGAGAGGATCATGCTAGTGATCTCCAAGAAAGACTCTTTCAGGACAACCTAGCCAAGCAAACTGAAGATTTAGAGGCTAGGATGAGATTGCTTCTTGAAAAAGTGATGAAATTTCTAGACCTTATGGAGAGCCCCAGGACCTTGGAGAAAACAAAGTGACTACCTGTTCACAAGAGCAAAATTTTAATTCAAAGATCATGAACTGGGGGAAAATAGTTGAATCATGGGGTAGAAAAGAAGAAGAAAAGCAAGGTTTTTCTCAAAACCTTGAAGAAGCTGAAACTGTGCCTGCTTATGATGATACTGGCAGCCTCCAGGAAAAGCTTTTCCAAGAAGATCTGGCCAGGAGAATAGCAGAGTTGGAATCCAAAGAGAAAGTCATAAGCTAATGTGTGGTTGACGGTTTAGACCAATAGTACATTCCATGCCTAAACACACCCCACCTACACATTTCTAAGAGAGTTATCAGGCCATGCTTGATATTGATGAAGTGCTGATCAAGTGGAGAGAGGAGAATCATTCGATTCTAACTCAAGGACTGCCTCCTCTTCCACATGTTTTCTCCACTTCACCTCTTCTCAAGGAAGAACCTGTTCTGTAGGAGGCGAGTGAGGAGCAAAAGATCCAATCTGCAGCTCTTTAAGAAGCTGTCATGAGTGACAACGAAGAAGAAATCATCATTAATGATCCTTGTGAAGACCTTATCAACAGTGGAGAAGATGCAGGTCTTACATATATGCAAATGTTCTAGCAATTCGAAGAGGAACAAATGC
The DNA here is from genome assembly GCA_037957365.1 of Torreya grandis. Taxonomy (NCBI): domain Eukaryota; kingdom Viridiplantae; phylum Streptophyta; class Pinopsida; order Cupressales; family Taxaceae; genus Torreya; species Torreya grandis. The sequence continues at coordinate 3,438,666 of JARHVA010000780.1, read as the reverse complement.
ATGGTAAACTCTCTTCTCCTCTGTTTGATGAACTTCCTTGCTATTTTGATGATGAGGTCGACTACATTGAAGAGCTTAAGTTAGAGGAAAATCAAGAGGATACTTTTGAACATCTAGAGGTCCTCATTTTTGAGGAGGAAAAGGAGAGGTCTGTCTTCCAGGAGGAATGCCTTGAAGAAGTGAGCTTTAAATAGGGAAGTGAAGTTTTATGGGACGAGTAGTCATTTTGTGAGCCCATTTAAGACATCACAACAGTCACCCTTCTTCAAGAAGGCCAAGAGAAAGTAGAGGGTGAGTCTGATAGGATTTTTAGCGAGGCAAAGAAAGCAAATCAGACCATGATACATTACAGAGGAATTGTGCAGATCAAGGGGCTTATGGCGATGAGCCAACAACCATTGATTTCTTAATGAGGAGCACCTATATAAAGAACCAACATTCAACAAGCTTCCAAGGACAAAAATATTACATATATGTTGGAGGCATGTTTGAATCTAATCCACTCGAATCCTGGCCAACTTAGGTGGTAGGCAAGTTGAGTGTATCACCTTTTCTCTTTTTCATTCAGCTACTTGCCTGGCACAATAAGTCCTTTTACTAGGAAGGGGACTTGAGAAGTTTTCCTTTCGATCCAGGAAGGAGGCAAGAATTCTTGGTTAGCTGTATATAGTAGTTTGTTTTTCAGTTGTTTCCATGTTTTCCCTAAGTGCAGTTTGCACAGGTAGTGTTTTTTAGCCTTGTGTGTTTCCCTTTGCGTGTGGGGTAAAACTTCATGTTTGATTCTCAATCTTTCAGGCTGTTGTTAGTTCTTTCATAGCTACATTTGACTCCACACCCAATGGATTTTATGGCAATTGGTTCTAAGCATAGCAGGCATGCTTCCCTTGTGAGTCACCAATTATTGATGTATTTTGCCCGCAGGCAAAATTTTGGTCACCTTCTTCACCTGCTGCTCAATGCCAGTCATTTTTCAGGTTCAACAAGTTCAAAGAGTTCATTTCATGCCTTGGTTCAAGTGTTTCAATAGCTACTAGTTTAAAGGGTTCATCATTTGGTTCAAACACCTCAGTTCAAATATCATTGAACTGTCGTACCGTTGAACCAATTTAAAGGTTCAACGGGCTAGGTTCAATGTACTTGGTTCAATGACAAAGAGTTCAACTGAACAGTTCAAGAAGAGGTTCAGCAGGTGGTTTAGTCTCTTGGTTCAAAGTGGCTTGTTCAAATTTGGTTCAAGAGTTCGTTAGCTAAATGGTTGATTCTTTGAACTATTGAACCATTTTGGTTTAATGAGTTCGGTTCAATGGTTCAGTTCAACAGGAAAGTTCAATGGAAAGGTTCGTTGGGTCTGGTTCATTGGTTTGGCCTAGTTCATTTAAGTTCAACATCTTAGTTCAAGCACCTAAATGCAATATCGTTGAACCTTCATACCATTGAACCGTTGAACCAAATACTTGGTTCAACGTACTTGGTTCAATGGCTTAAGTTCAAAGCATTTTGGTTCAAAGTCAAATGTTCAACGTCTGGTTCAATGAATAGTTCATCGGCTTTCTTTGGTTCATCGACGCGCTCCTTTAAACCTTGAACCATTGAACCAAATTTGGTTCAACGGGTTTAGTTCAAGGGACTGCCCCAAGCTAAAGGACAATCAATGGTCAGGGGTGCCCTTTCGGAGGGCAGGCATTTCAAATATTTGCATGGAAGGATCCAGTCAAAGTTTAAACCCAGGTAAAAGGCAAAGCGCAAATGAATTTCTATAGACTTTTTGTCCATGGGAAAACATCCGCAGATAAAAGTCTGTGGGGACATAATAAGACTTGACAGTTTGAATCTAAAGGACCCACCAAGTATACAAGGAAAAGTGCTTGACTGAGTGCTAAGGTGCAGTAGCCACAGAAAAGCCAGTAGGCCTGATGACGTCCTTGAGGATGTCAAGTTTGACCAAAGGAAATAACTGTTTGTGTTCAAAACAAAGAAGTGCTAACCAGAAGGAGCTAAAATGTAGTAACCTAAAAAAGTTTGCTCCTGGGGGGTCGAACAAGCCAGATAGAGACAAATTTGATAAAAGATAAGAAGACATACAAAGAATGAGCAAGCAGGTAAGTCTAAGTGGCACCAATTTGAAGAAGTGACTCCTGTAGGTAAAATAGTTCCTTCGAATTGATCATGAGAAGACGCAATAGCTAAGTAATGTAACTAGTTTCTTCATTTTACATTCAATGGGTGGACAAACCGCATTTTGACTTTTAAAATGTGGACTTCCAATAGACAAAGCATGCAGCTCATTAATGGTTTGAGCAACTTGTTGAAGGGACATGATGGCCACTTGTTGAAGGAACGCCACATGGGCTTCCTCATTTTCTCATATATATTCGATACTTGTCATTTTTGTAATCATCTTTTCACAGTTTTAGCCAGGTGTAGCCCTGCTAAAATTTTTGCTTGAATCAAATAAAATGTAGTTTTTTACCTCCATTTGGATAGATGTTTCAGAGTATGCCTTGAGTGTTTGTCTGTGTCCAGTCATTATTTCTTGATGCTCTCACAGGTTCAACACCAGCAAACCTGTCATCTACAAGGTGCCATTTCTGCAGCTGAAAGGAGAAGAGCTGACATTTGAGAAGACCAAAATAGAGGAAGTTGCTTACAGTGTGTATTTCATAGCACCTCAGTGATTTTTTGTCTCCTGTGTTTCATGAAAGCCTCTGTGCCAGTCTTTTGCAGCCTGGTCTTTACTGCCAAATGCGTAGAGTATGTGTGTATTTGTCTGATTCTGAGAGTGAATGTGTGAAGGTCGACCTATTTTGGTGCATCACCTCTTTAGAGTAGGTTTGTTTTTCCTACAATCTTTCTCCCTTTTCACCCCCCTTTTTTTATCTATATGTATATGCATTTTGCACTTGCTGGAACAAACACGATGCATAAAAGGGAGCTAGCCCTTATCTAGAGACTCTCCCCTCCAGCTTCACCGGTCCTACAGGCAAGAGGGGAGTTTCCATGTTGTGAGGAGAAGGTGGGAACTTGTTTTCCTGCCACCAGGTGCAATCTCTTACGTCAACAATTTTGGCACACCCAGTGGGACCCAGTTTGACAATGCAGTAAGATATCAGGATTGATGCTGGGCATGTTATAGCAAACCAAATTTCTTTAGCATCTGGTGACTCTAAGTTAAATCCATTGGTTAAGCAGCCTAGTGCCATCAAAAATCATTTCTTGTATGTATACTTTTTTTGCACAAAATCATGAGTCTTGTGTTCCTTCATATGACTTCGATCAGACTCATATTCAGAGAATCACCTCAAGTAGCTCTCCTAGTTGCCCTGCAACTATAAGGGAGGTGGCATTGGAATTTGAGAGGCAGATAATAGAAATCGACAGGCTAGAAGAATAGTACAAATATCAACAGGAGTTGATGTATGAAGAGGAGTGTTTGTTTAGGCAAGCACATGCCTTGCAATCCATGGAAGAGGAGGTAACAAAATGGAGAAATCCATCTTTTCAAGGCAGCCATCCTTGTGCACCCCATCATATTCTGAAAAAAGCCCCCTCTATTGCACCAAATTCTTTCTATCACATTGCACTTACTCACTCTAGATTATCAAATATACCTGCTCCCAACCCAGTATGCCTGGCTTTCCAACATCAGATGATATCAAAACAATCTCCCATTGGGGAAAATGCCACCAGCTAGCACATCCCTCCTCTAAAGTCTCCTCCAATGCACCAACAGTGTTTGCCTTGCATTTCCCAACCTCCCTAAGTCCTTCAGCATAATATGCAGATTTTGGGTTGGAGGAAGGAATGCCAGGAATCAGCTCTGAGCTTTGGAGAGGATCATGCTGGTGACCTCTAAGAAAGACTCTTTCAGGACAACCTAGCCAAGCAAATTAAAGATTTAGAGGCTAGGATGAGACTGCTTCTTGAAAAAGTGATAAAATTTCCAAACCTTGTGGAGGAGCCCCAGGACCTTGGAGAAAACAAAGTTGCTGCCTATTCACAGGAGCAAAATTTTAATTCAAAGATCCTGAACTGGGGGAAAATAGTTGAATCATGGGGCAAAAAAGAAGAAGAAAAGCAAGGTTTTTCTCAAAACCTTGAAGAAGCTAAAACTGCGCTTGCTTATGATTATACTGGCAGCCTCCAGGAAAAACTTTTCCAAGAAGATCTGGCCAGGAGAATAACAGAGTTGGAATCCAAAGAGAAAGTCCTCAACCAATGTGTGGTGGATGGTTCAGACCAAACAACACATTCCATGCCTGAACACACCCCACCTACATATTTCCAAGAGAGTTATCAGGCCGTGCCTAATATTGATGAAGTGCTGATCAAGTGGAGAGAGGAGAATCATTCGATTCTAACTCAAGGACTGCCCCCTCTTCCACATGTTTTCTCCACTTCACCTCTTCTCAAGGAAGAACCTGTTCTGCAGTATGCGAGTGAGGAGTAGAAGATCCAATCTGTAGATCTTCAAGAAGCTATCATGAGCGACAATGAAGAAGAAATCATCATTAACACTCCTTGTGAAGACCTTATTAGCAGTGGAGAAGATGCAGGTCTTGCATATATGCAGATGTTCTAGCAATTAGAAGAGGAACAAATGCATGGTAAGCTCTCTTCTCCTTTGTTTGATGAACTTCCTTGCTATTTTGATGATGAGGTTGACTACATTGAAGAGCCTGAGTTAGAGGAAAATCAGGAGGATACTTTTGAACATCTAAAGGTCCTCATTTTTGAGGAGGAAAAGGAGAGGTCTGTCTTCTAGGAGGAATGCCTTGAAGAAGTGAGCTTTAAATAGGGAAGTGAAATTTTATGGGATGAGCAGTCATTTCGTGATCCCATTTTAGACATCACAATAGTCACCCTTCTTCAAGAAGGCCAAGAGGAAGCAGAGGGTGAGTCTGATAGGATTTTTAGTGAGGCAGAAGAAAGCAAATCAGCCCATGATACATTGCAAAGGAATTGTGCAGATCAAGGGGCTTATGGCGATGAGCCAGTAGCCATTGATATCTTGATGAGGAACACCTATATAAAGGACCAACATTCAACAAGCTTCTAAGGAGAAACAAATTACATATATGTTGGGGGCATGTTTGAATCGGATCTACTCGGATCCCAGCCAACTTAGGTGGCAGGCAATTTGAGTGTGTCACCTTTTCTCTTTTTCATTTAGCTACTTGCCTAGCACAATAAGTCCTTTTGCCAGGAAGGGGACTTGAGAAGTTTTCCTTTGGATCTAGGAGGGAGGCAAGAATTCCTGGTTAGCTGTATTTAGTAGTTTGTTTTTCAGTTGTTTCCCTATTTTCCCTAAGTGCAGTTTGCACAGGTAGTGTTTTTTAGCCTTGTGTGTTTCCCTTTGCGTGTGGGGTAAAACTTCATGTTTGATTCTCAATATTTCGGGCTGTTGTTAATTCTTTCATAGCTGCATCTGACTCTACACCCAATGGATTTAAGGCAACTGGTTCTAAGCATAGCAGGCATGCTTCCCCTGTGAGTCACCAATTGTTGACCTATTTTGCCCCAAGGCAAAATTTTGGTCACCTTCTTCACCTGCTGCTCAATGCCAGTCATTTTTTGGGTTTAGCAAGTTTAGAGAGTTCATTTCATGCCTTGGTTCAAGTGTTTTAGTAGTTGTTGGTTCAAAGGGTTCGTCATTCAGTTCAAACACCTCAGTTCAAATATCGTTGAACTGTCGTACAGTTGAACCAATTTAATGGTTCAACGGGCTAGGTTCAACATACTTGGTTCAATGACAAAGAGTTTAACCAAATAGTTTAAGAAGAGGTTCAGTGGGTGGTTCAGTCTCTTAGTTCAAAGTGGCTTGTTCAAATTTGGTTCAAGAGTTCATCGGCTAAATGGTTAAACCTTTGAACTGTTGAACCATTTTGGTTCAACGGGTTCGGTTCAATGGTTTAGTTCAACGAGAAAGTTCAATGGAAAGGTTCATCGAGTATGGTTCATTGGTTCGGCCTAGTTCATTTAAGTTCAACATCTCAGTTCAAGCACCTAAATGCAATAGCGTTGAACCTTCGTACTGTTGAACCGTTGAACCAAATACTTGGTTTAATGGGTTAAGTTCAAAGCAGCTTGGTTCAAAGTCAAATGTTCAACGTCCGAGGCAATGAATAGTTCATCAGCTTTTTTTGGTTCATCGACGTGATCCTTTGAACCTTGAACTGCTGAACCAAATTTGGTTCAATGGGTTCGGTTCAAGGGACTGCCCTAAGCCGAAGGATAGTCAATGGTCAAGGGTGCCCTTCCAGAGGGCAAGCATTTCAAATATTTGCATGGAAGGATTTAGTAAAAGTTTAAACCCAAGTAAAAGGCAAAGCACAAATGAATTTTTGTGGACTTTTTGTCTTTGGAAAAACATCCATAGACAAAAGTCCATAGGGACATACAAAGACCCTACAGTTTGAATCTAAAGGACCCACCAAGTATACAAGGAAAAGTGCCTGACTGAGCGATAAGGTGCAGCAGTCGCAGAAAAGCCAGCAGGCTTGATGATGTCCTTGAGGACGTCAAGTTTGACCAAAGGAAATAACCGTTTGTGTTCAAAATAAAGAAGTGCTAACCAAAAGGAGCTAAAATGTAGCAACTTGCTGAAAGTTCACCCCTGGGGGGCCGAACAAGCCAGATAGAGACAAATTTGATAAAAGACAAGGAGACATACATAGAATGAGCAAGTGGTTAAGTCTAAGTGGTGCTAATTTGAAGAAGTGACTCCAGTAGGTAAAATAGTTCCTTCGAATTGATCATGAGAAGACAAAACTAAGTAATGTAACCGATTTCTTCATTTTACATTTAATGGGTGGACAAACCATGTTTTGACATTAAAAATGTATACTTTGAGCAGACAAAGCATGCGGATCATTAATGTTTTGAGCAACTTGTTGAAGGGACATGATGGCCACTTGTTGAAGGAACTCCACATGGGTTTCCTCGTTTTCTCATATATATTCGATACTTGTCATTTTTGTAATCATATTTTCACGATTTTAGCCAGGCGCAACCCTGCTAAATTTTTTGCCTGAATCAAATAAAATGTAGTTTTTTACCTCCATTTGGATAGATGTTTAGAGTATGCCTTAAGTGTTTGTCTATGTCCAGTCATTGTTTCTTGATGCTCTCACAGGTTCAACACCAGCAGACTTGTCATCTACAAGGCACCATTTCTGTAGCTGAATGGAGAAGAGCTGACATTTGAGAAGACCAAAATAGATGAAGTTACTTACAGTGTGTATTCCACAGCACCTCAGTGATTTTTTGTCTCTTGTGTTTTCATGAAAGCCTCCCTGCCAGTCTTTTGCAGCCTTCTGCCAAATGTGTAGAGTATGTATGTATTTGTCTGATTCTGAGAGTGGATGTGTGAAGGTCAACCTATTTTGGTGCATCACCTCTTTAGAGTAGGTTTGTTTTTCCTACAATGTTTCTCCCTTTTCACCCCCCTTTTCATATATATATATATATATATATATATATATATATATATGCATTTTGCACTTGCTGGAACAAACATGATAGATCAAAGGGAGCTAGCCCTTATCTAGAGATTCTCCCCTCCAGCTTCGCAGATCCCACAGGTGAGAGGGGAGTTTTCATGTTGTGAGGAGAAGGCGGGAACTTGTTTTCCTACCACTAGGTGCAATCTCTTGCGTCAACATTTCCTTTGACCAAACAAACTCTTCTTATGATCAAGTGCTAACTCTCCATATAGACTACAAGAGTGAAGTCATTAGACTTATACAAACCACATAAACACTTACTAAAAGATGATTCATTACATGAGCAAAAACTCATTTGGAGATGTTAAGGTAATCAATCCCATTTGCAACTTTATTAGTTTGCTTTACTACAAGTTTCGAATTGACTACAAGGTCAATACTATGATCTTTGAATCACCTGAAAACTTTCATTTGAGTCTTAGAAATGTGCACAACCTATTCCTTGGGTTTGGATGTCTTGATAATTATCTGTACAAACCTACATATGACTATAGGTGACTATGCACATTGGAGATCTGATCAATCTTCTACTCATTGCCTTGGAAAACCTATCTCAATCAACCTTGAGATCCTTCAATGCAAATCTGTCATGGAGAAACTAGCTTCCATGGTTTGAGAGGTTGAACATAGGTACATTACCTTGTATATGAAGCCACTAACAAAAGATGAAACTTTGTAACTATGGAAACACTATCTTGTAGACCAATAATGCTAATTTCTAGTATAATGAGGGTGATGTTGCTTACCTTCCATGATCACATGTGCAAACAAACTTGTAAACCACATGGAAATTAAGAACATACTTTGCCAAAATACACACACCACTTGGAAACATTAGATCAATCCAAACAAATGAGGAAACTGAGGTGTTGGGGTTATGCAGGGTATTTTGAGATACTAGCAGTCTTAGTGTTTGTTTATGTAGTTAGGACCACCAATATACAAACAATAACCATGGAATGAGAGCTCAAATAGACTACTTTCATCCCCCAAGTGCATTCCCTTTGAATCTGCCTCTCATGTCCATACCAACTGCAAACTGATTGACTTGTTTGACCTACCAAAGGGAGTGAAGAGAGAGAAGAATCAGTTTTCACCATTTTTGGAGATGTCAAAGCTATTTGAATATGGAGATGATTTTTGGGATTTGAAGGGACCCTCCTAAAGTCTCCCCATGTGCCAGGTATGTCACTTAAGCTGTAAAACTACCTAAAACTCCCACTTTTTCAATTAATCTCCTTAATTTGTACATCAAACCTACAAATTTTTAGTTACAAAACTACTCTCATAACATAATCTGACATATTACATGTTATCCAACCACTTGAACATTTTTACTTTCATAAAAAAATGTACAATTCACCTAGAGTGACCAAAAAGGTGACATAAAGGGATATTAAGATAAATGATACATATGACCAAGGTAAAACATGTTAAGTGACCTTAAAAACATGACTAGATATTTTTATGACATTTATGACCATGCTATGACGTAGTAAGACCCTATAGAAAGTTTGACTATATAGGGGTTGATCTAATTTGACCTAGGTTCTAATTTGGTCAACAGGTAATTCCTTTATAGTTGCATGGATTACTCTAAATTTATTTGTAAATATTACTTTTATTGCAAACATTAAATATTTTAAATTTAAAAGGTATTTAAAAATTATTATTTGAGTAATAACTAAAATTGGCCTTCACATCGTCCTCCATTCAATTTTTTTTCTCCTCTCTTTTCTATTGTAAGCATGAAATTTCTAACTTTGGTTTGATGGTTTCTAGCAATAAAAAAAAGCTATAAGTTAATTTTTATTTGACATGCTTCAACCTTCTCCTTGCCATAATGCTATAGGGGAATCCATGTTGTTCATTTATGATACACCATTGTTATTTTGTTGTGTGGATGCAACCCTGTTAACACCAAACAAGCAATTTGAAAGAACACATGCTAGTTAAAATATATATGGTATCTTAGTAATGGTCAAAAATTCATCCCATTATTGTAGTGGATTTTGGACCTCCAATTCTTCTTCTTGGTCCCATTTAAAGAAAGTATTTTTATATTCAGAACCAAAACCTCTTTGTGGCATTTTGATAAATAGTTTATATGTATCATGTAAGTACATTCTTTGTATCTCTTCTTCAATCAATTTATTGATACTTGAATCTCCACCTACATTCTTTGTATTTACTCAGATTTAGTGACATGTGCCCATGTCCCTTGTATTGTAGCCTCTTGGCCTACTTTGAATGCCTCATGTGTGTTATATGTATGCTTTTTTGTATGCATCATGGCCATAACACTTGTCTGTTGATTGTTACACACTCTATTTTTAGATGCCATAAGGGACCTCATGCATCTTCCCTTCCTACTTGGGTGTCATGATAGACATCATGCCCCATCCCCCTAGGTAGATACTCAATTTTTACTCAAATTTGTTATTATATACATTGTTATATTTATCTTGACATCCTTGTGAATGTTAGACATGACATACATCACACATTATAAACTTATACTCAGATTATCTTACATTTCAATGTTATGTATGCACATTATATTGGATTATTATGTAGTTATCATATATGCTCTAGCCAACACACATCTTGTAGAGCTTTTTCTTTTGAGGATAGTTCTTGCACAAGTTCAAAAAATCCACTCAAAAGAGGGGGAATTCAAAGGGATTTGTCATAGAGATCAAGCTCCTATAATGCATTCACAATACATTTTCAGCCCACAAGCTCAGATTATATAAATTAGACTCAGGTAAACACATTGGAAAAATAACAACACATAGATTAATATAGTTACACATAAATTAGATTAGAAGGACACTAGTACCCAAATTAGGACACTAGATCCATTTATCTAATAATGGTGCTACTATCCAAGCCATGGTGCTACTATCTAGTAGCCATAGTTTAAGAAAAAACTAGATTGGCCAGAAAAGTACAATAGGTATAATACATATTTGCACAGGTTCAGTTACATATTTAATAGTTTTGCCTAGTTTTGTTAGATTCATACCAATTTTCTCAGATTGGGGGAATCATGCACAACATAACCATTTCCATATTCAGTTCAGATACCCAGATACATATTATTACAACTTAGTATAGTATCTATATGCTCATATATCAAATTTAGGGGCATGTGTGTGGCATATTATTTTCACATGCTCACTTAAACATTGGTTGATCAGATGGAATGACAAATTCCATGTCATTATCTACATGATATACATCTAACATCATATTCCATCTTACACACTAGTTTCATTTCTTACTCCATATATAGTGGTTGGCATTCCTGAGTGACCTGGAACCACCTAATATAGCTGATTGGTGACATACTCATTTAGACATTTCTAATTACATTATACAATTTTAGTTTCAAATGCATCTACTACACATAGGTGCGAAATGATGGAATCATAGCCTACTTAAATTCTTGAGCCACCTAAATGAGAGGGTTGTACACATCATCAATCCAATCCAAGTTATTCATAGGTCATGATCCACCAAGCAGGGATGGGCAATGATGGAGTCAAAACTAAATTGAATTATTGATCCACCCACACATGAGGAGTGAGCAAGCCATTAGCTCAGTACAATTTATTCATTGATTGATCACTATATACATGCACACATAGGTTGTCACTAGGTTTATGTATTGGTTCACATACCTAGTGAGGTGTATTCATTCCTTTCCTCTCTCTTATCCCTTTACTCATTTTCATCTCTTTACTTAGTTTTACTTATTTTCTCAATTTTGTCTTTATTTTTGATATCTCTTAAGTAAGGATTGGTGCACGTTTCACTTACACGATACGTAATGGAGTATGCTTCACATACTTAGACCTAGATTCATGGGCTTCACTTCTTAAGTAAGTCTAGGTGCACTTATTTTTCCTTTATCTTAGTCATTTCATTTTGCTGTATTTTTAAAATAAAGGGGGGCAAATGTAATCACATAAAAATGACATTTGAGTTCTAAGAGTGTTACTTAAGACCACCTATCCCCAACTTAGCCTTAGACCTATATTAAGGCCTATTTTCACACTTATCCAACCTTCGTGATAACCACAAACATCCTTAGTCATCACTAAAGCAATCCCAGACCCTCATTTCTTGATCTTGTCCCTTTATGCCTAGTGTTATGCCACTTGGACACTAGCACCATAATAAGGATAGTATCACCACATGGCTTTAGTGTTCCAATGATTTCACTAATGTCCTTTCCCTCTTTTTTTCACAAACAAATATCTTTTCAAATCTAAAACCTCTTAGGGTTAGCCTAGACCTCTTTTAGCACCCACACATGCATTAGAATGTTATAAATACATGAATTTTAGCCCCCCAACCACTAGATGAAAATGAAATACAAAATACACATTCAAACTTAAAATAAGTTGTGCACAATTAAGGTTATCAATCCCTATTCTGCCTTATACACAATACTATCTATATTGGTTTCAAACTTAGATTACCCAAATTTCTAGTCTCAAGCTCATTCAAAGAACTCAATTCCACTATCATACTAACTTCACTTACACTTGCACCTATTGAAAGTGCCTAATGAGAGGGGAGGGGTGAATTAGTTGCTTAAAAATCACTATTTAATTCAATTCATCATTTTCTAAATCATTTATTCATACAAAAGAGTAATGCATTAACAAAGCAACTACACAAGCATATCACAAGGAAACACAAGAGATATGTGGGAAAACCTCTAGGGGAATAAAACCCAATGAATTATTCACATGTAATATAGTCATATAATGTCAAGATCCAATTTTAGTGAAGCACCAACTTCACAAAGAGCTCCAACCCCTATCTAGATAAGCACCAACTTAACTAGTCTTCTACAAGTTATATCTTGCAAGGAGGATCCAACCTTCTAGGTAAAAAGGCACCGAATTAGTCACCTATGATATATGATCACCTTAGAACACCTATTTCTAATCTTAAATTGATGATGACCTTTTTTATTTTCATTCTTTACCCTTCAATCTCACTCAACCATCCTCTTAGGCCTTCTCGCTCAAATAGCCCTCTCTATTATAGAAATAGGTCAAATGACCTTCCCTAATACCTATATAATAATGGTATAGATACCCATGGAATGTTTTATTATCTTCTTGATGATATTAAATCTCTTAACCTATTCATAAAAAAATTATATCCTTTGCTCAATAGCTCAATTCTCTAACGAGTCAAAATAGGCTTATTATGCCTTGACTTTATACTTAATTCTTTCTCATATCTATCTTGGTCAGATTAGGAGCTTACCATAATTAGATTATGATTTAAATATATCACTACACATGTTTCATGAGTGAAACAAATAATACATAGGTCGGTCATAGTCCATAAGGACCAAATTCTCCATTAGGCCCAATAGAGACCTAATGCAATTAGGTTTGTCCTATCCACACGTTACCATTCTGACCCTTAAGGACACTTTTTTTCTTAAACAACATATGAAACACTTCATAAATTCCTCCAATATACCCTTTATAATTTCATATTGAGTCCCCAACTAAATTTGGCCCATTTCACTACTTGGACCTACCAATTAGGTCTCCTTGCCAATAGACCTTCTCACTGCCTATAAGTCTATCTTGAAAATTTGAACCAAATACACAAATTTATCACATAAAACTGAATTAAATAATATAATTAAGATCATCATGACTTTAAAAACTTACCAAAAATATTTTTTCTCCACTACATAGGCCAAAGGGCCTCAAGAACACTTCTGTAGATGACTTACTTAGAAACACTAAACATTGTCAATACACAATCATAATCATTTGACTCTCTAAGCTTGATTATAAACTTAAAATGAGTAAAAATGCATGTTTATCATTCATATTAGATAAAATTGACTTAGGAACATCTTTTTCATACACACAAAAAAGTTACATATAGGACCAAAAAAAACATAGTCAAGAAAATCAACTTGTAGAACACCTATGGGGAAATATTTATGATCTTCCAATGGATTTGTGTGAACCTTTAGTATCCTTATAACATCTATGGAAATATATATTTCATGATTATGTATCAATATTGGTCTTATAGACCAATCTCACCATGTCACTCCATAGAGACTCCATTGTGTTAGATAGACTAGTTTGGTGACAATTTTTTGTATAGGTGTAGGCATCATAAATAATTATAGACCAAGGGGATAGGAGGTATAGGTATTAAATACTAACCCCATTCCTTAATATCCATCCCTATTCCTCTAAAACCAATCCCTAATCTCATTCTCATTCTCATCTAGTTTCTTTAATGTTTTGCTCATTAGGCCAGTCTAGCAATATGCTAACTTCCATGACTAATTTTGCACTTTTTTGGTTAGAAACCTACTCATAAAATTTCATGAGAATAAAATATAAGTCTTGAACATCATCCTCCATCTACTTGCATGCTTTGACCTGGTCAACCCTACCTATTGCATCAAAAACCTTGAAAACAAGGGTTTTCCTATAGCTTCTACTCACTATCAGGACAAAAAAACCACCTAAGGAAACCTTGAAGAGTCCTTTTCATGTTTCAAACACCAAACTAGGAAAAGTGAACCATTATGAGCCATAACTGATTATATCTTTCCTATCAAGTCTTTGTAAGGGTTTTAGGAGGGTTTTGACCATCTCACCTTTTTAGCAATCATTAATAAAAGATTGCCCCTTAATACCAAAACCAATGCCAAGGAATTCAAGCTAAGGACCTTCCACAACTACCATGAAGTGCTCAGGATATCATGCAAAGGTTGCACATGGTAATGAGCATGAGAAACTTCTTCTCAGGTCTACAACACCATTTTCTATACACACAGTCAACTTTATCATCAAGTTTCTTGCTTTCTTCTTTAGGTATTGACTTCACACCATTTTCATTGCTCTCAAGAGATTTTACATCCTTGGAAATGATCTTTATCCCTCATTAGGCCACTATAGGTCACTTTGTGTATTTAGGCCTTGTACTACTAGTCCTACTTAGACTATGAACACAACTTAAAACCTCTTATACTATTCTCAACCCTTCATCCACATGTCATATAGCCTCATAACATGATTTCATATTGCCAACCTTGCTAACTTAGGTCTCCAATGGATCAAATCATCATGCTATCAAGCTTATCTCACTAAGGCACTGAGCCTACAACTTCTGACTATGTCTCTTCATACAGGACTTAAGCTTCAATCTTATGCTTTGAAGTCATATGAAGGATTCTTTGCCTCTTACCCATGTTCTCATAGCTTAGAATACTTCCTTATGCATGTATTGACTTAAATCACATAGTTTCATCATGCATCATGCATACATATTCTCACAAAGCTAGGACAGGCTACTCAAGATGCCTAGTGCTTAGCATTTTGACACAATAGGCTAGTTTAGTGATTTCATTCTTTTAATCATGATTTCTTAAAGACAAATCCATTCTCAATAGACTTTATTTACAACTTTGTACCAATATGTGCTTGCCTTATATGCTTCTCAGTACTTAGAGCTCAAACAAGATGCTTCTATTGTATCTTGAGCATGACCTTGACATTACATCAAAACTTTAAAAGGATACCAGGTTACCTTCAAATTTTCTCTCAATAGAGAAATAAAACTTCTTATTCACACACCTCTTTACAAAGCATGACATCAATTCTAAATTTTGACTTATAGGAAATTCAATCTTGAATTTGACATCAATGACAACATTAATGCCTTAATACCAATACTAGGAGCATACCTCAATAATATACCCCTTTCTCATTGATGGAAAGCACTCTTAAACATAGCAAAATATTCTCCAAAACTTGAACTTGACATAGGAACTTTCTCCCCCTTTGACATTAATGATAAAGGTTCACATTTTTGGTAGCTATTTGATCCCTAGACCTAGGGCAACAACTTTTCCTTCAGACAAACTTCATCAAACCTTTCTTTAGCACATACTAGGTTCATACACCTACTTATGAGACATGATTGACTCTTTTTATCTCCATGAACATTCAATACATTTTCAAAACTATGACTTAGTTTGATCAAGTCATCATACCAACTTTTTGTGACTTGTCTCTTGAGTTCACATATGTAACAGATCTCTTTGACTGAAACTAGAACATGAAGATCTTTTAAGATTAAAAAAAATCCCCCTATGACCAAACATCTTTCATGCTTCTAGTTTTCTAGCTGAGTGCCACCATGAAGCCTAATGGAGTCACTATTACTCTAGAGAGCTAAAACAACATAAATTCAAGAGATTCTCAGATCTCCATGTCTTTGTAAGACTGAACCTCCTCCATGATCTTCTTATGCTTGCTTTGTCCTTATGGCTTGATCACTTCAATCTTTGTTTGGGTATCAATTTGGCTTGATTCATTGATCTTGTTTCCTTCATCAACAAACTATGCTGATAGGGAAAATCCTTAGCATTCCTTTGTATCTTGATTTTGTTCTACCATGGCAAATAGTCCATTTGAACTTGTAGATTGGTTATCAACCTTAGCCATCTTAGGTTTCCATTTACTATTTCTCTCTTGTGTTCTAGAAACCTCAAACTTCTTATCTTGTCTTGAGAAGTTATGCTTACAATACTTTATAATGTGACCAACCTTATGACAATTAAAGCATGTTATCCTTCTAGATGGAAACACACCATGACTCATACCTCTTGTATGATTATTCTCCTCATAGTTCCATGCAAATTCATACTTGGAGGGCCTTCTGCAATCCATTGATCTATAACCAAATTGATTACATGAATAACAATAACCATTGAAAGGATTAACATACCTTATGTTATTAGTGTTCTTGATATTTTTGGCCTTTGTTCTGTCAACATCCTCATTCTTTGATTGATCTTTGACCCTTTTGATCACATTAGTGTCCTTCTCTTGATCTTCAATAAAACCAAGACCTATTTTATCATCAATAGTCTTTTGAATATTTAGAAGGTTATATAGATCATTGGTGATCTTTTCAAACCTTAAAAAGGACTTAACCTTATTTGATGCTTGTTTCAATTCATCTTTTAAAGAGTTCACTTCAACCACATACCTTGCACGTTCTTCTTCTTTTGCTTCTAGGCATGCAGTTACAATTTCAAGTTGACTTTCCACTTGTTTGACTATTTCCTCTTGATCCTTAGAGTTATTGCTTAGTCTGGATTCAAACAAGTTGATTTGATCCTCATAGTCCTTGATAAGGGACCTCACCATTCTACTCTTTTTATTGACCATCTTCAGTTCTTCTAGAGTATTCATCAACTCAGCTTCAAGATCCATCTCATCTCCTTCTTCATCTGGATCACCAACAACACCTCTAATAAATATGGATTATTCTTAATTTGAGTAGCTTTCTTCTTTGGCCATGAAGAGAACCTCATTGACATCAGGACCATCACCTTCATGATCACTCTCTGAATCACTTCTTTAACTATCATTAGAGGAGCTACAATCTTCCTTGGTATAAAGAATCCATTTGTTTTTGAAGAACTTTTTCTTGTTATCATATCTTATAATGTTTTTATTGATCTTATTAGATTTATAAGACATTTTATCATCATCATGACCTTCATTATGTTCTACATCATCCTTTGTATTGTGTTTATGAGGACATTTGTTGGCAAAGTGTCTAACCTCTCCACAATTGAAGCATTTGAAATGAAAATTACCTTTGTACTTTCGTAAACCAGTCTTCAAATTTCTTTCAAACATAGCAATTAACTCATCATCATCAATATTAAATTCATCATTATTTATTGTTGGGATATGAATAACCGGAAGCACACAATTGATTACCAAATACAAGCAACTTAATATGCAAAAATAACTAGAATCAACAAGTAACTAGAATCCAAAAATAACACAAGATATGAGAGACAATACACAACTTGTATTAAAACTCTTGCAGAAAAGAATATAATAAAGAAGATGCCACTTCTTCTCCACCACCTCTTCAGAGGCTTCCCACACCTCAAGTGAACAGTAATTCTCTCCTCAAAGCTCTCTCTCTTAGGTCCCAACACCCAACTCAAACACAGAGTTGGTGTTCACCTTATACCTGTGCTCCACGCACACCACAAGTGCTCCATGCACTCCACAAGTACACAAACGTACTTCAAGTAGATCTCCCATGAACTTGCAACAACCTGCACCTCAATAGACCTTACTTATGGAAGGATCTTCCTTGCCTTCCTCTTTGCTCTGAGTACACACCTTTACTCCAAGTAGATCTCTCTTGATACTGCTCCCTGTTGTGTTGCTGTCCTCTCTAACTTTGCACACCTGCAAATCAATCTGGTTTTACACACCTATGAACCTTGACCTTGCACACACATACACCTGCATATCAATGATCTTACTTACCATGTAGATCTCCAATAGAAGCCATGCTCACCTGATGACCAAGATCATACACTCCTGAAGAATCCTACTGATTCTCCAAACCAGTACCCACCTTGGTACTATGGCACTAGGAGGAACACACCATTGCTCTACCTCACACACAAAAGGAGCTTATAATAATGCTCTCTTACTCTCTAGCACAAGCTTACAATAAAACCAATGAGTCTCTTAAATAGATCTCATGCAAACAATAATTAGACACCTAATTACAATAATTAGATCCGCAACTCTCAGTCTAAAATTAGCTCTTGTCATGCAAACACTTGGTTCATTAGCTAACTACTCGTAACATCTGCAGTCCAAACCACATAGGCGACTGATGTTGGTCCCTGTCTGCCTGGGGGTCACCGACGCTAGTCGATCTCTGACTGACGTCGATTGCTTCCTATCTCTTCCCTGTCGACATCGGTTGGCCTGACCAATGCCAGTGTCTGTGACACTCCAACAACTCCTCCAATGGCCTTCTCCATGTCTGCATCAGTGAAGCTTTTAGCTCCATAACCTAACAATCTCCCACTTGGAGATAAATAGCTACATTGTACCTGTACCTATACCCTGTCTAATCTATTTCCTGGCTTGTATCCCTCTTCAAGATCAACCCTGAAGACCACCCACCACAAAACCTGTGGTGTACCACCTGTCATCCGAGTACCCTGCCGCATCTGAACCTACAATCCCATGTAGTGAAGTCCTGAACTTGCATGTATACCTACTGCTGGTCCCTCTCAAATACCTGAGAACCCACTTCCCTGAATTGGCTCCTAACTCTCTGACAACACCCACTGCTTGGGCAAACTCAGGTCTATACCAGACCTCATGTGATTTCGGACACTGAACTATCTAGCCCTTAGTGTGCTCTGGCTCTGCATCCTGCATAATGAACCTCACCAACACTTGATTCACATCAGCTCCCACTGGAGACAAAATCAACCTGTGATCCTCCATGTCTCCCATGCCAAAGAACTTTGCTGCTCTAAATTCTTCATAGCAAACCACTGAACTAATCTTATCGTTAGCTCAGCAAAACCCTGTATGTACGAACCTGTACCAAGCTCATCTTCCACATACAGCAATAGGATAATGTTGCGACCATCATCCACCTGATAAGACAAACACAATGGTTATACTGACATTGACTAAAGCCCTGCTTTGGCATCCACCTGGTACCACCTGTCAGTCCTATCCCACTGTCCTACAACTCCCTCAAGACCATATGACCTGGCCTTCCATCTCACGTGTCCATTCTCTCTATTCTTCAACTAAGGAATCCATTCATCTCTGTGGCTTTCATACCTGCTGGCAACCCTACCAAATCTCCTGCTTGGTTCTGCAATCTCTCCATGCCATGCTCCCACTGTTTCCTAGATCCTTCCTACTCTGCAGTCAGCAACTAGTATAAAGAAGAGGAACAATGAATTTGAGGCCTACTTACATATTCAGTCCTCCATATGGGTGTTTGAGACTCCTTGATAACTCGTTGTCCACCCAAAATTTGTTACAGTGATCGACCTCGGTCACCACACAGTCTGCATCTAACTGACGTCGATTTCCATGCGCCTGTCCTGACTACCAACCTACTGACATCGGTGTCTCTACTGCTGATGTTGGTCCTCGTGACTGATGTCAATCTTACCTACTACCGACGTTGGTTTTCCTGCCAATGCCGGTACCTATGTTTCCTGTGAGTGATGACTTTTTACCCGTGAGCTCCTTTGAATCAATCCCCATGTCCAAACTACCCTGCTCAGAAGTATCCAACCCCATCCACTGGTCTCTGTCTGCCATATCCTCTAAGAACACCAAGGCTTTCCAGTTCTTAAGCCTGTCAAATATATCTATCTTCCGCTTAAGAACATGCATCTCCTTCCTGCTCATGTGACCAAGCCTACGAAGCCACGTCTTCATAACAAAAGAAAAATCAGTAATATAAACAAGTAGATAAAGAGTACCTATTTTCTTACCACCAGCTAATTCAAGTGCATCCACTATGAGAGTTCTTATGCATCTCTCATCACCCAACTCTTCTAAAGAAATTAGCCACATCTCCAAACCTAGGACCTGCATGACCTCCTTCAACACCCATGTGTTGGTTGCCTACAATTTTAGCTTCACTTCCCCTTTGCCAATTCTTTGGCAAGGCTCACCAGCTCCTCTACCTGGGGCTGCATGGATAGAGGCAACTGAATCTATTATCTAAGATTCAACTTTATCCAAGAAACCTCCCAAAGCATCCTATGCAAAAACCCCTGCAACATTTGCATCTTCAGTTCCTTCTTGCTGATCTTCCACAAACCAACAATTTTCTTTTACCTGCTCTTTCTTTCCATGAGACCGTAAGTGACCATCTGTGCTTATCAAATCCTCCATTCTTAGCTTACTTTGATTTGCCATTGCTCTACTCCCACTCAATTAGAAACCCCTGAGAGTGCCCTGTAACCAAACACAAAACCTGTTCCCTGTAACCTTAGCTCTGATACCACGTGTTGGGATATGAATAACCAGAAGCACACAATTGATTACCAAATACAAGCAACTTAATATGTAGAAATAACCAGAATCAACAAGTAACTAGAATCCAAAAATAACACAAGATATGAGAGACAATACACAACTTATATTAAAACTCTTGCAGAAAAGAATACAATAAAGAAGATGCCACTTCTTCTCCACCACCTCTTCAGAGGCTTCCCACACCTCAAGTGAACAGTAATTCTCTCCTCAAAGCTCTCTCTCTTAGGTGCCAACACCCAACTCAAACACAGAGTTGGTGTTCACCTTATACCTGTGCTCCACACACACCACAAGTGCTCCACGCACTCCATAAGTACACAAACGTACTTCAAGTAGATCTCCCCTGAACTTGCAACAACCTACACCTCAATAGACCTTACTTATGGAAGGATCTTTCTTGCCTTCCTCTTTGCTCTGAGTACACACTTGTACTCCAAGTAGATCTCTCCTAGTACTGCTCCCTATTGTGTTGCTGTCCTCTCTAACTTTGCACACCTGCAAATCAATCTAGTTCTACACACCTATGAACCTTGACCTTGCACACACATACACCTACATATCAATGATCTTACTTACCATGTAGATCTCCTATAGAAGCCATGCTCACCTGATGACCAAGATCATACACTCCTGAAGAACCATGCTGATTCTCCAAACCAGTACCCACCTTGGTACTGTGGCACTAGGAGGAACACACCATTGCTCTACCTCACACATAGAAGGAGCTTATAATAATGCTCTCTTACTCTCTAGCACAAGTTTACAATACAATGAATAAGTCTCATAAAGATCTCATGAAAATAATAATTAGACACCTAATTACAATAATTAGATTCGCAGCTCTCAGTCTAAAATTAGCTCTTGTCATGCAAACACTTGGTTCGTTAGCTAACTGCCCATAACATCCGCAGTCTGAACCACACATGTGATCGACGTCGGTCCCTATCTGCCTGGGGGTTGCCGACGCTGGCCGATCTCTAACTGACGTAGGTTGCTTCCTGTCTCTTCCCTGCCGATGTCGGTTGGCTTGACCGACGCCGGTGTCTGTGACACTCCAGCAACTCCTCTAATGGCCTTCTCCATGTCTGCATCAGTGAAGCTTTTAGCTCCACAACCTAACATTTATAACTTTTTTATCTTATGACTTCTTCTCTTTTGGCTTCTTTTCTACCTTGAATGCAACTTCTTTCTTTGCAGGTCTTCCTTCACTTGTCCTATTCTCATAGGCTATTAGGGTTCCATGAAGTCCATCCATCTCAAGTTTGTCTAAATCTTGCATTTCTTAAATAACACATATACCTTGAAATCAAATTTGGGAGTTAGAGACCCTAAATTTTTTTGAACAATAGTAGTTTATTTCAGTTCTTCTCCTAAACCTCTTATGATATTGACCACCTTATCAACCCTCAATAAGTAGGCTGTAATGGTCTCATCTTCATTCATTTTTAGACTTTCAAATTGTCTTCTGTGAGTTTGAAACTTAGCCAATTTGACTTTGGATTCTCCCTCATGAATAGTTTTAAACTTATCCCACATGTATTTGGTAAATATATAGTACATAAGCTTCACAAGTTCTGCTTCAGATAGACCACACATAATGCCATTCATTGATTTTGAGTTGTTGTCACTGGCTTTCTTACCTACTGCATCCATAAGAGGAATAGGTGGTATAGTATATGCATCCAAGATTGATTTAAAAAAATCATGGCCTTGAGACATCAGATATGTCCTCATATTCACACTCCTAAAAGCATAATTAGATCCATTAAATAATGGAGCTTTGTTTGTAGAGAAACCACCTTGAGCTTCACTAGCCATCTTAGCTTGTTTAAAATATCCTTTAGGTTGTAAGACCTCCTTCAAAGGACCTGAAATGATACCAAATATTTTAAGTGGATATTGAGTTGGGGGGTGAATAATTTTCTTAAAAATCACTATTCAATTCAATTCATCATTCTTTGAAACATTCATTCATACAAAATATTAATGCATAAACAAAACAACTGCACAAGCATATCACAAGGAAACATAAGAGATATGTGAGAAAAAATATAGGGGAATAAAAAACATTGAATAATGCACATGTAATATAGATATATAATTTCAAGATCCAATTTTAGTGAAGCACCAACTTCATAAGGAGCTCCAACCCCTATCTAGAGAAACACCAACTTAACTCGTCTTCAGCAAGCTCTATCTTGCAAGGAGGCTCCATCCCCCTAGGTAAGTAGGAAAAAAATTAGTCACCTATGATATATGATAACCTTATAACACCTATTTATAATCTTCAACTGATGATGACCTCCTTTTTTTTCACTCTTTGCCCTCTAATCTCACTCAACTAGCCTCTTAGGCCTTCTCGCTCAAATAACCCTCTTTATTGTAGAAGTATGTCAAATGACCTTACTTAATACATATATAATAATGGTTATATACTCATGAAATGTTTTTATAATATTATTTATGATATTAAATCTCTTAAATTGTTCATAAAAACACTATATCCTTCACCCAATAGCTCAATTCTCTAACTAGTCAAAATAGGCTTATTAGGCCTTGACTTTATACTTGATTCTTTCTCATACATATCTTGGTCAGATAAGGACCTTAAAATAATTTTATTATGATATAAATAGATCAATACACATGTTTAATGAGTGAAAAAAACACTATATACGTCAGTCATAGTCCATAAGGACCAAATCCTCCATTAGGCCCAATGGAGACCTAATACAATTAGGTTTGTCTTATCCATACATTACCATTCTGACCCTTAGGAACATTTATTGTCTTAAAAAATAGATGAAAAACTTAATAAATTCCTCCAATATACCCTTGATAATTTCAAATTGAGTCCCCAACTCCATTTGGCACATTTCACTACTTGGACCTCTCAATTAGGTTTCCTCGCCAATAGACCTTCTCACTGCGTGTAAGTATGTCTTGAAAATTTAAACCAAATACAAAAATTTCTCACATAGACCATGAATTTAATCATATTATTAGGATAATAATGACTTTAAAAAATTATAAAAAATATTTTGGCTCCATTACATAGGCTAGAGGGCCTCAAGAGCACTCCTATAGATGACTTAGAAACACTAAACACTGTCAATACAAAATCAAAATCATTTGAATCTCCAAGCTTGATTAGGAAATTAAAATAATAAAAAATGCATTAAAATGATCATATTATTCATTTATAACACCTTTAGTGACTTTAGATCATTCATCTTAGTGAAAATTTTCTCAAGAACATCTTTTTCATACACAGAAAAGTTGCTTGTAAGATTAAAAAAACATAGTCAAGAAAATCAACTTATAGAACACTTGTGGCGAAATATATGTGATATTAAAATGGATTTGTGTGAAAATTTATAATACTTTTAATATATATGGAAATATATATTACATGGTCATGTATCAATATTGGTCTTACAAACCAATCTCACTATGTCACTCTACATAAACTCCACTGTGTTAGACATATCAATTTGGTGACAAATTTTTGCATAGGTGTAAGCATCATCAACACTTATAGACCAGGGGTATAGGAGTTATATATATTTAATATTTACCCCATGCCTTAATATCCATCCCTATTCCTTTGCAACCAATCCCTAATCTCATTTTCATTCTCATGTAGTTTCTTCACTGTTATGCTCATTAGGCTAGTTTAACGATAGGCTAACTTCCATGATAACTTTTGGAAATTTTTGGTCAGAAACCTACTCAAAAAAATTCATGAGCACAAAATATAAGTCTTGAACATCATTATCAATCCACTTGCATGATTTAACCTGGTTAACCCTACCTGTAGCATCAAAAACCCTAAAAATAAGGGTTTTCCTGTAGCTTCTACTCACTATAAGGACAAAAAAAAACCACCTAAGGAAACATTGAAGAGTTATTTTCATGTTAAAAACAACAAAATATTTAAACTGAACCATTTTGAGCCATAACTAATTAGATCTCTCCTATTGGGTCTTTGTAAGGGTTTTATGAGGGTTTTGACCATCTTACCTTCTTAACAATCATTCATAAAGGATTGCCTCTTAATACCAAAACCAATGCCAAATAATTCAATCTAGGGACCTTCCCTAAATACCATAAAGTGATTAGGCTCTTGTTCAAAGGTTGCATGTGCCAATGGGCATGAGAAACTTCTTATCAGGTCTACAACACCCTTTTCTATGCACAAAATCAACCTTATCATCCAATTTCTTGCTTTCTTATTTAGGTATTGACTTTAGACTTGGTAAAAATGATTAGAACACTCCATCACACCACTTTCACTACTCTTAAGATATATACCATCCTTGGAAATGATCTTACCCCTCATTAAGCCACTATAGGTCACTTTGTGTATTTAGGCTTTATAATGTTAGTCCTACTTGGACTATAAACACAAATTGAAACCTATTATACTATTCTTAACCCTTCATCCACATGTCATATAGCCTCATAACATGCTCTCATACTACCAACATTACTCACTCAGGTTTCCAATGGATCAACTCACCATGCTATCAGGTTTATCTCATAAAGGCATTAAGCCTGTAACTTCTCACTAGGTCTCTTCATACAAGAGTTAAGCTTCAATCTTGTCCTTTGAACTCATATGATGGATTATTTACATCTTGAACATGTCATCATATCTTAGAATACTTACCTATTCCTATAATGACTTAAAGCACATAGTTTCATCATGCATCATGCATACATTTTCTCACATAGCTAGGCCAGGCTACTCAAGATGCCTAGTGCTTAGAGTTTTGACACAACAGGCTAGTTTAATGATGTCATTATTTTAATCATGATTTCTCAAAGACAAATCCATTCTCAATTTTTTTTATAAGATCTATCATATTTACAACTTTGTACCAACATGTGCTTACCTTGTATGTTTCTTATTACTTAGAGCTCAAACAAGATGCTTCTCTTGTACCTTGAGCATGACCTTGACATGACATCAAAATTCAAAAAATATACTAGGTTACCTTCAAATCTTATCTCAATATAGAAACAAAACTTCTTAGTCACACACCTATTTACAAAGCATGACATCAATAACTTCTGACTTGAAGGACATTCAATCTTGACTTTGACATCAATGACAACATTAATGCCTTAATACCAATACTATGACCATACCTCAACATCACCAAAACTTAGGTGGGGAGAAATACATTAGGCTTGATCCCTTCTTTGAGTATTGGTATGTAGGCAACTCTCATCACAATGGGGTGTTGAGGATGTCTAGTCTACCCCACTAATAAACATACTTTTTAGCTTGTATCAACAAGATGCCCTAAAAACTTGGAGGATTAGGGTTTACTCAAAAATTAAATCAAAATAGGAAATATATAGGGTTTTAGAACTCATGCACGTAAGAACTGACCTCAAAAATTTAGACACAAGTGTACTCAAAAGCTTGAGATAGTCTTACACATAGGACACTATAGCCAATATAGGAACACTATCATCAAATTTATAATAATAACACTACTATCCAATTAGGGCGCTACTATCCAGAAGGGTTTTAACACTGGAATCCTATTTGTGACACTTAGACTAGCTTCTACCTTAGTTTCTAGCCTCCAGATCATCTATCTCAGTTGTTTTCCAACTAATTCATTACTTTCACTATTTATTGTTATTTTTAGAAAGGTCAAAGATAGCCAATTCTATAAAAAATTAGTGGTTGTATTTACTATATAATATTACCTTGATTTAGAATACCTAGCTCTTTAATAGACATAAGATTTACACTCATTAAGTCCTAAAAGGTTAAAATAGTATGTTTTGTTTCCTCTATGCATATTATGTGTTTAGTTTTGCTTCTATAGATATATTTTAATATTATATATATATATATATATATATATATATATATATATATATATATATATATATATATATATATATATATATATATATATATATATACACACGGTTGTATCAAAAAATGTATCCAAGCCCCCCCAAAAATTCCTCATATCCATGAATCTGATTCTTATACCCATATTTGTACCTATGTCTATATCAATAACTTAACACATAGTCCATGGAGACTATACATGTTAACTCAAGTAGAGGAAGTCAAATGCATCATATGTATGTTTCCTATATAGCTATGCACAATT
The DNA here is from genome assembly GCA_037957365.1 of Torreya grandis. NCBI lineage: Eukaryota > Viridiplantae > Streptophyta > Pinopsida > Cupressales > Taxaceae > Torreya > Torreya grandis. The sequence goes on along the minus strand of JARHVA010000780.1, from coordinate 3,412,092 downwards.
ATATACTTTGTAGTCTTCACCCAAGTGGCCTCCTTGTTTGTAGAGTAGGGAGATAGAATGAATACAAATGTTAGTGGCTTTCACATACCCCCTAATGGCATGTCCATGTTTGAAATCTTCAGTGTTGCAGCCTAGATATTGATTTACATAAGGCTTCTGGTAACCCTTATGTACAAAATCATAAGTAACCCAAAGTGTTTTAGAAAGTTTTAGAGGATGGGTGTGGGACTAATAATTGGCATGATTTCCATGTTGGTAATTATTTTGGTTGAGTTATACATATTAAAGTATGTTATCCACCCTTATGGCCCAAACTTTCTGAGTATCTTCGATAAAATTACTCAATATGATCTCATTTGTGCCTTAAAAGTGTTCACATATATAGGCTAACTTAAATTTTTCAATGGGAAAGCGCTAGATAGGCTAATAAGTTTTGGTAATGCACTCGAAATGTCATCAATTCCTTTGGTAATTATATGAGAAAAATATCTTGGTAACTATTGTGATGATTATCACAAGGAATCAAAATAACCCTAATTGAATACCTGAAAATCTAAATAGGAGTCACATAGATCATTTATATTTCTTATTGGTAGCCCTAACAAGAGTTGATATTATTGCATATGTGATGTGTGTTAGATGGTATATATGCATCCCTTTGTCTAATAAGGAGGATGAAGATGGGGAACTCGATAAAATATAAAAAATTATAAGTCTATAACCATATAAGGTGGCTGATAATTGAGGGGTTTGATTATCATAAAAAGTATAGTCACATATCCTATTTTTTTAAGGTTCAAACAATTAAAAAGTATAACAATTACGTTGGAGGTCATCATGGATTATGGAACTGGCTCACTATAATAAGTATAAGGATGTTGTTGTGGCATTGCATTAACTTTAGAGTGAAGTCTAAACAAGTTGTCAATGGTTGTGTTGTGCCTATTTTGAAGATATTATTCTATCCAAATTATAAATCAAAACCCACCTATATGGCATGCTATACTGGGTTAAAAGGTCAAAAACCCACATGTGTTGTGTGTAATGCCAAGTTAACATGTTTATATAAAGTTTATACTCTTAGAGTGAGACTATATGGTATCTTTGTTGATTTAAATAAATCATCCTGGTGTATTTATTTTATAGGCTAAATTAACCATATTGGTGTATTAATACAATGTAAAATAGTCTTAAGATAGTTTGAACACTAATTGTGTGGATATGAAGGGATATATATACTTTCATAGGGCATTCTTGGGTTATGGGGAATTCATACACATTTCTTATATGGTCCAAAATACATATTTATTTTTGTGAACTGATGATATAAACAAATGAATGCATGAATTTAATTATTCAAAAATGATCAACTTGACAAATAATCATTTAATCCTTTATAACTCAAAACCTTTGTATTCATAAAATATGGTATAAATATTCAGTTTGAGCCTACTCATGAGTAGGTAGAGGCCATAAAAATATTGTCAGGTGGAGACTAAAACAAATAAAACCAATCAAGAAGGACAACCGCCCTATTCACATCCATAACTAAAATGTCCAATAAAAACCATAGATCAGTTGTATTGATGGAAAAATAAAAAATTATTACCTAGGACTTTTCTAGAATCCTTGCCAAAAAAACCTTGAAAACACAAACAAACAAATGTAAAGGGAAATGTGAAAAGATTGCTTATTATTGAATTTAAAAAGGTAGGGGCTGAGGAAAGAGATGTGAGGAGAAAGAGAAATGGATCAACAACACAATAACCCAATAAGGATAATTAGAAATGATGTGGAAATGTAACAGCCCAACAACCCTTTTGAAATCTTTAGTTTAGAGCTTAGGACTATCACTCCAAACTATATATCTACCACTTGATTTGGTACTAAAGAAGCATAAGTTACTACAAATTCTACTCTATCTCCTGGTTTTGGTATTACTAGAGGAAATTTGTGCTCGAGATACCCTATTAAGCCATAACTATTTACCCCCCAAAAAACCATGGCCAAGGCTCCTGATGCCTTTATAGCACTGATAACATCTAAATTATTATTCAAACACAATAATTTACATTAGAAAAATCAGGGAGAGAGTCGCAAACAAAAGAGAAAAATGTAGTGAATATAGCAATACGAATAAAAATGAGCATAACCCTTTCCCCTTCTCGCTTATCTGTGCCTCTCCCCCCGCCAAAAAAAAAAAAAAAGAAGTAAACATTATATTAAATAAATAAATAAATTAAGAATGGAAAATTAGAGATGAAACTCTAATGGTGGTTAATTTATAACTATAAATATTGTGTTAAATAATTTGATAAGATAGTGAATGTGTTTAGTTTTATTTAAAAGAGGATGTTAAAATGATGTCAGCCCTATTTTTCTTTTATAGGTACAATATATATACTTGTAATATTTTTAAATACAATAAAATAATCAAATTATTTATTTTTATAAAATAACTAATTATATATACAATCCATTAATAATAATAAAAGGGTTTTATTTTCATATGCCCATACCAAGCATTATAACTCCTTAACATCACATAATTATAAAAACATTTTCCCCACAACTATAAAAATAATTATAAAAATATTTTTCATATAATTATAAGAATAATTATAAAAATAATTTTCTCATAATTATATGAATAACTTGTAAAATATATTTTCCTTTGAAACTATAAGAATATTTTTTCTTAATAAGAACATTTTTCTTACAATTATAAGAATATTTTTCTCATAAACAATTTAAGAACACTATTCTGATTGATTTCCCAAATAAAATCCAAAAGTTAGCAAGTGTTGGCTACACTTTGCCACTCCAAGCAATTAACAAAATGAAATGGTGTAAAGAAAAGTAGAAGAGGTGAGTAGCTTGGGCAAGATTAACCAGCACACACTAACCACTGGCATACTACATTAGCTACTAGTCTTTGCTAATTATCACTAACTTGTCAAATGTTGGGCCCAAACCATCTTCAAAACTGTAACCCATTATAGCGACCATAACCCTCACACTCACCGCCAATGTTTCATCTAATTGCCACTAACTGAGCCTACCATGGTTACTATCGATGCCATCACTGAACATGGTCACCACTACCTATGACCATCACCATCATCTCCACTAATTGCCATGATGTTGAGACTATGAACCATGATTGTGTAAGTGTCACTCATCTTGCCATGTGGTATGGACCTATCATGGCATATGAATGATTTGATGGTAAACATTGATTATCATGCCTAGTAAACCCTAATTATCATGCCCTATTATCATTTGTTATGAAACTCTTATGGTCCTACTATTATCTAGGTAAAGCCTAAAGGCCAAACATATGTCATTTACCATTCACTCGCTATTGGATCTATGGTGGAGGGAGATAACTCAAGCGTAGGTGGTTAGATGAAGGTTAGAAACTTCTAGGTTTTATCCCAAGTTTTAAACTAGTATATTTTGCTAGGTTTTCAAATTTGATAAAAGATGCACATTTTGATAAAATTTGATAAACCAGTCAATAATCTTTTTAAATGAGTCCATTCTACTAGGTTTTATCATTTTGACATAGTCATTCATATTTATGATCATAGTAGATTTAGGGATGCATAAAATGTTCATATGACCCTGCATAAAACATGCATATGTTATAAGGTTAAGCTCAGTGCATTAACAACTGATATGGTCCATTTTCTAGGTTAAATGTGCATTTAACCCTACACTAGGAATTTGACCAATAGAGGTCTAGAACCCCATCAAATATAGAGCCTCTATTTTGAGAAGGGCAAGTGGACATTGACTATTACCAACCAAGGAATACGCTGAATAGGGAAATAAATAATAAAAGTTTTTACAAAATGTGAAAAAAATGAATCCATAACTTATTAAAAAAGACAAAATCCAAAACATATGAAGTAAGAATAGATATGGGGAAAAAGGGAAAACATATCAGATAAGCACATTCACAGTGTGTTCGTAAGCCTCCTTTGCATTAAGGTGTCAAAGAGCATAAATTATTTAGATGAAAATGCAAAGAAAAGCAATGAATATTCTAATAAATCCTTTAAAAGGACATCTATCTTCAATTTACCTATACCTACTATTTTTCAGGCCCTATTTCTCTTTGGTAGAGGCCCACTATACATAAGGTTAAGCTCGCCTAGGATTTTATCTTTGTTAATAATTTAATTTTATACATAAGGACAAGCTCTCATATGCAGGGTCATATGCACTAGGAATTTGACAAACAGAGCTCTAGAATAGGGTAGAACAGGGTGTATATGAGCCTCTATAGTATTTTCAAATCTTTGATATCTTGAGATCTGTTTTTAATTCATGTGTTTTCATTCATCATGTCATTTTTATTTATGCTTGCAAGTGCCTAAATGTACTCTATTCTTATTTATGAGGTGTGTGGATGGATGAAGCTTCATAATTCTTTGTGATGGGGTCATCATGTATGTGTGATTTTATGTACATTAAAAGGGTTACGCTTATCATATTTCATGTGTTTGTGCAGACTTCCACTTTGTAAGAGTCTGTGAATCAATGTTTATTGTACTCGCATTGTAATATATAGTGTGTACTTATTATTGTTGACTACTTCATTTAGAATGTTCACTGAGCTTATTAAATATTGCCATCAACATTTTTGATAGAAGCTACCATTGAAATTATTATTTTTGCATACAATATCCATGGACTTGATATTTCAAGATTCAAAAATATTATTTCTAACCTTTGAAATTTACAATGAGCATATTTTGGTTCTTTTAAAGTTATCAAAATGTAATATATTCATTACATTTTCTCTATCTCATCTGTTACATACAAATGTTTGATTAGCTTGTCCTTGAATCGCCACATGATTCATTACGATATTATATAGATTATTTCCAAATAAATTGGTATGTTATGTTTCTATAATATGAAAATGCAATCTTTGCTTTGGAATGTTACACTATCTAGATAAAATGTAATACCTTCTCATATGTACATTTCCTTATTGGAGGCTTATAATATATACTTTCAATATAGGGTGTTAATTTTATGAATAGTGGTTGCCCTAATTATTTCATGACTACTATGTTACATTGCTAACTACTCAGATTATCCTACCTATCGGCACACCATTGTACTCTCGTGATGACCTTTATGCTGATTTCTTTAAGCAGTTCATTGTTAAGGGTTTGTGTTGTAAACCATATTCTTAACTTGTTTGAATGTAATTTATTGTTTATTGGTAACTAATAATATGAATGTAAACTGATATAGATTTAACATGGATGAGTCGAAATTAGATGATTACCTCAAAAAAATTTATGCTGAGACCGAACAAATGGTATGCATTTTTAGCTACTACACTCGAAGGTGAATTTGAGTTCTATTTATTTGTTGATGCTAATATGCTATGATAGGCATTATTTTAGGAGAAAGAAGTTGGTTAGAAGTCCTCATTGCATGTAAGGGCTCAGTTTAGATGTTCCCCTTACCCCCTCAAAGATTGAACAAGGAATCTATATGGAACATCAACCATTGGAGATGGTATTCCCACTATTTTAAAATAGCCATCCCTACTCGTGAATAACTAGGGGTGCAATCATTGTGCAAGATTGAATATTTGCCAAATAAATATGCAGACAAGGGGATACCACAAGTAATTTTAATGATGGTCCATGTATTTTTAATGCTTGATTTAATATTCTTACCACATATGTTAAATGCTCAATATTTGTGAAATTTGCATCTGTATTTTGATTTGTTACATATTTTTTAATACTATATGAGGGAGTGGAGCAGACTGAAGGTGAAGAGGGTGTCGCTAAAGTGCCCAATGACTATTTCTCAAGAGATGTATGGGAACCTTTGGCTGCCCTTAATGTTTGATTGCTCCTCATGTTAAATAATGTTTCTTTACTCCCTCTTACAAAAATCAAAATTAGAATACTTTTGACACACCATATGTTTTTATATGTTGTTTTTGTTTTGTGTTTTAGTTGGAAGGGGTGGAGCAGAGCCACATGGCTATGGGTGATAGTCACTTGCATAATGAATTCATCCCTACAAATGTGCATATTTATTGTACTCTCTCTTTCATTTGTCATGCTCATACATATTTTTTGTTCCATATATGTTTGGAGTCACATATATATGTTGACTTATGTGGAAGGAGGAGGTGGAGTCATATGACCTTGATGACAATGATGATGGTGATTGGATTTTGGATGCTTCACAATTAAGAAATAGAGGAAGAACTGAATGTTATAAGAACATTTGATTATCTTTAATGATGTTATCTTTTATTTATTGATTTATGATTTTAACATTTTATTGTGTTTGATGATGTTGTATTTTGTTTATTGATTTATGCCTTTAACCTCAAATCTCTTCTTTATTGAATGATAATATGCAAGTGAGTACAATATCAAGGATTGGGGTATTATGAGGCAGAATGTGTAGCTTTGCTTGTTGAGGCCATGTGACACATTTATAGATGATGGTGGCCATCCATTTTGGTCATGAGATAGACTTAACACTCACCATCATAGGATTCATGGTTGACATACCATTCTAAGGAGGCCCCCTGGGTGTGCTGGAAGTGGGAAATGTAAGCCGAAGGGAAGAGAAATCATGAAAATACAAATAGAAAGGAGGCAAATAAAGTGACTCTTAAAAAACTAGAGCATAAAAAAAAGAGATAGGATGGAAAGATCATGGTTGGCTAGGGAGAATGTCTTCAAGTTATGTTATCTCAGTGAGATAGCCTTGAAGTCTATCAATGATGAGATGGGTGCATATGATTCAAGTGAAAATTTGGCACAGAGAAGGGAAGCCTACATTTAGTGAAGAGAATATCATCAACAAATCGATCAATAAAGAGAAAGGGTGGAACAACAAAAAGGTGCTTGCAACAATGGACCTCTGGTTAAATACATTCTATTCATTAGTTTTCATGAAGTTAAAGTTAAGTTCAATTTAGCTTACTCAATATTAATATTGATATTTATGAAATAATCACCATTTTGATTATAAAAGGATGAAATTCAAACCCATTCTAGTGATGATGATCACATTCCTTTGAAAGAAATGCATTTTTAGAATGGTAGATATGTTTGTTAGGGGCGTAAAAAATGAAAGTGCACATGACAAGTTGCCTCACAAATTGATATTTTATTTCTTACGATGACCACATATTATATGCACTCTTATTTATTCCCCCTACCTTTGTTTCAACCCTACCATTAAATATTTTGATAATGTTGTATATTATTATTGCATATAGGCTTTTGCTAGAGATGAGTTGGCATAGTCATAGGCATGGTTAGACCATGTTTAGGAGGTACGATAATTACTTCTTACTTACCAAAATTGATAAGTTTATTCTTCATGTTGGTGTCTTATTCTTTTTTTTAATCAAAATTTCTAAACTACACATTTTCAAATGCATGTGTCTAGGGTAACATATGCATATACATGCATTCATGTGGTTGATCACTTCCACTTGTTTGTCCATTTCAATAGGTCTAATGGCCAGGGCATGAATGTTGATATTGCCTTAAGGCTACTACCTTAGACATAATTATTTATATACATGCATTTTAGCACAATATGTATGACATATATGATGTGTGGTCAAAAATATTATTTAGATATGAGATTTCAATACAAGTGTTTCATTTTTGGTTTGTGATGGATACATAGTTTTTATTTATGTATGACTTAAGCAATGGTTTAGTTGTTAATTTACATTTACCAATGTATTGCACAATGATGCATGGTTGAATGATGCAATGTTTTTCCCATGTACTCATCATATATTTTTTATGTGTATGGTATGTGATGTTATAGACAGGTAATCTATCATGTTCACATGTATACCTTATTCTCCTTTCATTGTTTCACATGTTGGTGACAAAGTGCACATGTTTGCATGTCTCTATAAAAGTAACCATGGTGAGAAGGAGTACAATATAAGATTTGTATGCATGGTTTGTCTCTATAACATTCCTTTTTCTCATATTATGTGTTTGTATGTTCATGAAATTGACACAACAACTATTGATGTCTATGGGTCACAATTCAAGTTAGGGGACGAGGGGCAAGAAGGAATGAGGCAACACTCTAATACATTAGAATGACTATAGCACAGGTAAAGAATGATGGTATTCTTTGTTGGTTTTTGGTGTTTCAAAGTAATTTGTAAATTCATCATTAGCCATTGTAACATACATTATTATCCATTTCACTTGTCCACTTTTTTCATTTATCAACATTAGGCTAATATAATGATTTCATTATTTTCATTTAAGTTAGATAACTTTGTGTGTGTAAGGAAATGATTCATAAAATAAAAAAATTAGATGTTCTTAGTTTTTGAATATTCTCATGGACCCTCATTTATGTCTAGTTTTATTTTAGCGTATCAATGTTAAAAATATTAAATGCTATCATTGACTTTCACATGTATTTTTTGCATATAAAGTCCTAAATATAGAAGAGAATGTGGCTTCCCGATTACCCAAGGACATGGAAGAACTTCTCACAAAGATGAGATTCGAGAATGAAATGGGAACAAAATAACATATTGGTTTGTAACTACCACTAGTGGTTATAAAAAAATCACTCGAGAGGGAAAAATAGTTTTTGTTCGAGCTTCTTAATAGTGCATGGGAAAAGGTTATGAATTTGGAAACTACACTAGTTGAAAATACCAGAGAGCTCAAGAAGTTACACCATGCACTTTTCACATTGAAGGATGAGAAGATGGACATTGAAATAAAGTCTGTCAATTTATAAGCTAACCATGCCTACACAAAAGCACTCTGTGATGTAAGGTTGGAGACTATGTGGGCTATGCAGTCAAAGAACGAAGGAATAGTTGCCATATATGAGCACCATCTGGTAGATTTTGAAGGTGGAGTTTGATTTATTGTTTTCACAAGCCAATGGGATGTATCCCAATAGATGTGGTATTCCATATACTAACAATGATAATTAGTTGTGTGTAATGAGTTATGTGTCCGATATTCCATGTATGCTTATGACTTTGGATGGAAATCAATTGAAACACATGCTTATTCATATTTTAATTTAAAAAATTGATGTTTATTTGCCACCACTTGGTTACTTGATATTATGTATTTAAGTTATTTATGAATGAATGAATGAGAAGGATTTCAACCTTTTTGAAGTGATTTTAAACTTGGATCAGGACTTATACTGTTCAAACTCTTACTAATCTATTTTTTTGAGAATACATAATGAGGATAGTCACTTAAGACACATGTATTTTAATGAATGAATTGAATTTGAAGATTATAATAGTTTAAGGTGTTATAATCCTCTATTACAAGTGTCAAAATGATAAAAAAAAGTTTCTAGGCTTCATAAATAATAAAAAAGAGGCTCTCGGCTTGAGTGTAACCTGATAAACCCTATAATAGGGTTTGGAGATGGGAAAAGAGCCATATCTTCATTTTTAACAAGTGAAAATATTCTAATATTTGGGAAGAGATGATATAAGGTGTTTAGGATCCATTCCAAGTATTAAAAAGTAGTGATAGGTCTAGTAAAATAATCCTAAGGTGAATGTGTTCAAAATTTTTGTAAGTGCAAGTTAAGAGACCTAGAAAAGTATGGAAAATGGTTGTTTAGCAATATATTTTGACTCAAAATAATGTATAAATATGTTTTCATGCTATTTGATCACCATAAAATGGTTTTATAATGAGCTCCAAGTGATTGGAGGTTTAATAATGTTGAAGAAGTTCATTTACAAGTTGACTATGTAGAAGGCATGATATACCTAGAATTAAACATGAATTAAAGGTTCCCTTCATTCTTTGACTCTCAATATTATTTAAAAGTGTCTCAATGTTGTATAAGCATTGTATAATGGTTTTCTAAAATAGTTTAGGTTATTTGGTGAGTTTGTCATGATCTTGAAGAATCTAATGTAGAAGTTGTAAGAATTATAGACCTTAGAAATAATAAGGTGAATAAGGAAATGCAATCTACACAGTACACATAATTATTATGTTTTTCACCAAAATATGTTTTAAAATATGAAAAACCAATAAAAAGAATACAAGAGGAACTCAAAAACATAAATATGCCTTCATAATGTGAATATACCTATACATACCTACTCGCATACTTCTACATTTTCATACACACTCATGGCAACAGTGCTTGAGAGCATAGATAAACATTCACTTTATATAAGATAACACATAAACATATATAAATGAAAATTATAAACTCATTTACATCAAATGAAATCCTTTTCTTCATTGATCAAAACATCAAACACTATTCCTATGGTAAAAGATTAACAAATCGTAGGTCAATATGGTTACATGCAAAACTTAAGGTAGAATTTAAATGATATGAGTTAGAATCAAACCTTCAAGTAATAGACAAACAAGACTAAAAACTGATTAAAATACTAAAAAATATTTATTAATATTAAAATATATTTCTATTTAATTATTCTATTCACTTTTGGAACTGTCACTATCATCCAATGGATTGTAGTCACCATCGCTATCATCATCTACAACATGTGTGAAAAAATACAATGGTTCTATTCTTGAAATATTTTGCCCTAGTTGGATGAGAGGAAAATCTATGTTGTGGGAGATTGTGTACCTCTTCCATAATTCTATGTATGGCTGGGCTGGATAAAATATGGAGGCATCAAAGTGGTTATTTTGAATGTTGTATAGTTCAAATTGTAATCATACTGGTAGTTTCACACCAATGAATATATTTTGTACCTGATATAGATGCACATACACATCTAGATCATTAGACACCTTTGTTGGCAAGAAATTATCCATAAAGGGCCTCAAATAGCCTAGAATGGTGCCAAGAGTATCCCACACATCGAGCAAAATGGCATTGTCCTCTGGCCATTCATATGACCATTGTATATAGGAATTAGTATCGAGACTATCTATGAATGCCACATACTCATAACTTGCCATAGGAATATGGTAAGAAGGATATGACATGTTTTAATTCATAAGAAAATTAACCCATCGCAATCCATCAGGTTGGTTGAAATTTGTAGTGCATCCAAGCCCCCTCTAGTTGATGGAAGTGGCCACCATACAGGAAATATGGTACATTATTTGACATTCCACATTTAACTCTTCCAGGATATATATGTTTCCATATGAATTTTTGGAATTAATCTCTTGTTGCCACAACATTCCCCATGTTTTTTAATATTAAAGCCACATGCCACATAATTACAAAAACTATTTAGTGATAATTTCCAAAAAAAATCACAAACTGTAGCTAATTATTTTGCATGTAGTAATCAACATAATTAAATGTTTTTCATCGAGCCCTCGAGCCACCCGAGACTATCAGAATTGATAGTGCTGACATTTCTTCTAATCCAGTTTCTGGTGATGCTATTGATGAACCATATCCTTCCCCTATTCCTACCAAAACCAAAGAAGTATCTTTCTCTACCCCTGAAGAGACACCTGTGGACACCCCTGGCTCCCTTGCGAGTAGGAAGGGTAAGAAAAGAAAGGTTGCTACAGTGGAAGAGGATGTTGGGGGGACCACTGATGGGTTACAAAAAAATCTTGGTAGGACCATGGGAATCCAAGGTGGTAAATCTTATAAACCTCCTAAGACCAATAAGGAAGCCCTCTCCTCTGCAGTTTGTAAGTCAGGGCAGATTGCTGGTAAACCCACTCCTAAGGCTAGACTTATCAATTACTGAGAGAACGCTTCAGAGGAAGCTACTCAAGAGGAAGAATCTAAGGAACTATAAGTCTAGGAAATTTTTGAAGACTTTGGAGGGAAGCAGGAGAACAAGGATTATGAGGCTGCTGAGGAGGAGGATGCTGACATGACAGGAACAATTGAGAAGAAAAGGAAAATTATGTTGAGGAAGTTGGTGAGGAAGTTAGGACTGAGATTTGTCTACAATCTAAAATTGATGCCCTAAAGGATCATATTCAGAAGATTGAGCAAAATTTCACCAATGGACTTTGGAACTCAATGCTACTACATATGTCTATGCTAAATGAAGTGGGCAATGCTGGGTCTGCTGTCAATGCTGAGAATATAGAGAAACTGAAGGATCTGCTCAAATCTATGGTCATGTAAGGGGAGCCTCTTTGACTCTCATTTTTTTGTCTCATGTTTCTATTTTTTGTGGCTATGGTACTCTGCTCGTACTATGTTTTCTCTAAAGGCATCTTTGGTTGATTGCCTTCTTGTCTTTTTTACTCTGTAAGGGTTTGGCCCCTGGTCTGCCGCCTTAACTTATCAAAAACATAATTAAATGTTATGGGTAATAATCATGTAGTAATTAGCATAGATAATTTTTGAAAATTTCACAAACAGTTGTATGTAACTAGTTAAATTTTAAGAAATGAAAATGATCTGTACAAGTGTCAAAAAAGAATTATGCAAGTTAATCAATAAAAGTTGTTTGTGTATGTTTACTATCTCATGCAAGGTATATGGATTTATATTCATTATATGTTCCATTGAATAGGATATTGAAGCTATATATAGAACACTCTTTGTGTTGTTGTAGGTATTAATCAAGGAATGCAAGGTGACAGTCAAAAAATAAAGTGAGGTTGCTATTAGAAAGAAGAAACTTAAATTGCATGGAAGTCTATTGATATATGGAAATAGTTGTATGTAAAACCTAATTAAGTATATAAATTATGTAAACCCTTAGGATGGTCATTTGTGGTGTTAGAAGTAAGAGAAATCAAGAAATAACTCTCTCAACCCTAAAATCTTATTATATGTCTGAGACATTCAAGTAAATGACTACTTTTGAAGGTTTTAGAGGATGATCAATGCAAGTATAAACATGGTATGATTGTATTAAATTTATATATGCATCAAAAAATTCATTATGGTGTCTTTCCTTGCATACTAAAGTGAGAAATCAAAGGAAAAGAGAAGTAGGTCCCTTGGAATTCTATGTGTATATGTCACAATTGACATACTAAGGGAGTAAGGTGTTTTAGCTCATCTCAATAGCTTCAAGGTTTTAAATTAGGAATGAATGTTTTCATTGAGTTTATAGGGATAATTTAAATTCTAAAGCCTAATGTGAAAGTTTAATAATATCTTAAAATCATTAAAACTTCATGACTCTACCTATACCCTATCTTGAGATAGACAGTCACGTTGAAAAGGAGAGGTAAGACCCTTTTGTATCCAAGAAAAGAATGTTATTTATTAATAGAGGTTTAGTATGATATACACAAGTGAATGAAAGATTTTGAAGGTCTTGAGATAGACTACAAAGATCAAGAATTGATTTAGACTTCATTGTATGGTCTCTTTGTCCTATAGGTTGTCATTTTTGTGCATAGTCAAGTTTAGATCCAAGGATTCAAGTACTTGGAAAGTTTAAATCCAATGTGTTTGAGTATGTTTTGTAAAGATAGTCCTGATTCATCCACTTTGAATGTTGAAACCCATTTGATATGCATGAAAACCTTAATGAGTCCTCCTTAGCATGTGTACAAACCCTATATAGGGTTTGTTGACCAAATATACATTTTGGTAGGTAGAGAAGGAGTTGGGATATAAAATTTTGTATGAAGCTGCGAAATGATGACCTAAAAGTGATTCAAAAGGTTTTTAGTGGATTTCACATGTGTGGAAGCTAGGAGATGCAAACTCAAAATTGGAGGATTGAATACCTAAAGACAAAGGTTATGGTTTCATTATTGCATACCTTTGTATTTGCCATTACAACCACTCAATCATGCAACACAATGGCTAGTTGTAAAAATGAGCATTAGGCCCAAACATAAATTATTAATTAGTTTATGATTTCTTAGACCTCAAACTACATAAAAAATATGAAACACTGTAATATGTGTCATGAAATATGATATGTTCATCATGCAAACTTGGTAATAGATGCTTCAATCACCCATTTGGTTAACTTTGCACATTTTAAACAAAGGTTATTAGTATGAAAGTTTTGTAGTCTTTTATTATTGTAAGATCCTATTAGGTTTGGTAAATTACTTGCATAAATTAACAAGGAGCTAGATAAGTTTAGCTTTCATGGTTCACAACTAGTGCTTTTATTCGGGGTAAATCTTCAAATATGATAAAGAGTAATTCTTACCAGAAAGATTCTTTATTTATATAATATTTATATATTCAATTTCTATATAAAATAATGGATAGCTTTATGTATTCATATAAAATACAAAAATTGGTAACTTGAGTGTGGCTAATAACATCCAACCCATAGTTCCCTCTTACTCCCATGATCCTCATAGGCACCTTTTAGTTCATTCCCAGTCATTCGTAAGTTTTCAAGACCTCATTCCAGCGTATTTGAGACCTTTTTTCCATGCATATTCCATACCCCTAGGTCTTGTACCCTTAGGACAATAGCACCCAACTTGGACTATAGCGCTGGACCCTAGGGCGTCCCCTTTTCGATGCTCCTATCCAATCACATTTTGATCCCAAATTACCATTTTTCCCTGATTCCTCCTCTTTATTGTGTCAACCTAGCACGATTGCATTTAAGCCATGACCAATAGATCCCTATAAAATCTCATTCAAAGATCATTTGGAAAGGGTTGGAAAATATCACTAAGTAAGCAAGAATACAAGCAAGACTACTAAGCAATCTCCCCTATTCTCTACATACAGCCAAACAACACACTTACAAACTAATTCAAATCCCTACACCAGTCTTTAGCCACCTCAAGAACATCTAGTTTAACATTTTTCATCTTCATATACATGATTACATAAAGCACATCAAGTGGGAGAATTACATATAGCTTGATCCCTCTTTAAAGTATTGGTATGTAGGCAATGTGCCCACACACAGGGTGTGAAGCACGTCTAGTGCATATTACACACACTAAATCCCCCCCCCCCTCTTGTTCAAAATTGGACAAAACATAATTGAAAATAGGGTTATAAGAAATAATATACTCTATAGGGAGCTATACAGACTTTTAGCTGCTAAAACTTCATAGATAGGGTCACACAGACAATGAATAAAACCCAAAAAGCTCATATCCTCAAGACAATAATGACAGAGGTAGACTATAGCACTGGTGGCACTACTATCCAGATCCAACACTCCTATCTAATCACAAAACAAAGTTTAGATCTTAGTTTGTGATACTTTCTCAATCCTACACAGTGAATTCCAACCTTTGTCTCAGTCAGATCAATCAATTTCAAGCTAAGTTTTGTTTTCTTCTCCTTATTACTATTTTTAGAAAAGTCTAAGTAACAATTGGTATTAAAAAATTAGTAGGTTAATTATAACATAATTATTGATTTATTTTACTACTTAGACCATTTAACTAAATTAGGAATAATACCCCAATATTTCCAAAATTGTTAAATCATTTAGTGAACCCAACTTACTTCGTTTATGCTTAAAAACCATAGAAACAATAGGGTAAATTTCCTCCTAATTTTTTATATATTTCTCTAATTTTTTACCTCCATATTAAAATTATAAATTAGCATTAAATTTTAAAATTTCATAGTAATTTTAAAATAATTTTCTTTCAAACCCTAGTTGCCCATACTAGGTCCTAGTATTTTCTCAATAATTTTTCAATAATTTTCTGAATTTTTACTAGCATATTTAAATTAGAAAATCCATTCAAATTTAAAAATTAAGTAGTAATTTTTAGAAATATTTATTTTTTCAAACCCTAGTTGCATATATTAGGTCCCATTAAATCAATAATTTTCTAATACATTTCTAATTTTTTACTTGCATATCTAACTCAAGAATTTACTTTCAATTTCAAATTTTCATAGTGATTATTCAAATAATTATCTTTAAACCCTAGTTGCCTATACTATGTCCCATTACTTCTTGATGTATCATGTTACATCTATAATCATATTTTCAAAAAAATGGATCTCACTTATTTACAATTTTTTCTTACATTTCTTGCAAAAAATAAGGAGACTATCATTAGTCTTATCATGTACATGAATGATGAAGTTTACCATATGTTAGTACAAAGATTCATTATTTGCATTTAATGATTAATTTTTATACTAAGGGATGATATTACAAAATTCATTACTAAACATGCACAAAATTTAAATATTCCTTTTGCACACTCTCTCACTCATGTGGAAATTTTTTCAAGCTTATCATACTAAACATGTTAGAAATGTTATGATTCATGTCAAAATTTTCTATACATTTATGCATAAATTCATGCTTTATATCCCTTGCTTTCTATCTCTCATATGGAAATTTTTTCAATTTTATCATGCTAAACACATTAGAAATGCCATAGCACATGTCAAAGTTCTTTAGGCATCAATGAATAAATACATGCTCTCTCTCCCTTGCTTGTTATCTCTCATGTGGAATGCTATTTATAAACATATTTTTATACAAATTATAACTCCAATTACATGAATTTTATCCCACATATATAGTTTTTACCTAGAGGATCCATTGCATAAGCTAACAACCACCTGTCAAGTTTTAATGGCATATCTTATGCATAGGAAATAGTTTCCTTCTCCTCCTCTCCCCCAAGAGGGTGATAACTACTTTCCCTCTAACCAGGTCCATGCTATCACCCCTCAAAAAGGTGAGGTAACCAATACTATTGTTCCTAATTCATACATATAGCCTATAGATTCTTCAAAACCTCTTCAATATATGTGATTACATGTTCAATCAAAAGTAAATAGGGTTTGCACTTGTGAGACTCTAAGGGATCAAATCATCAGTATGAGCAAGTTAATTTTAGATTTACAAACACAAAATCACCTATTACATGAAAGATCACAACATTGGAAAATTGTATTATACAAAATCCTCAAAAGCACCCTAGTGTCAATCATGTATATGCATCTTCATCCAGTCAATTGGTTGCAAGCAATGTTATATATCAAAATAAGAAATCACAACAAAGTAACTCTACAACTAATGATTTAAAAAGCATTCAAAGCTAAAAAAATAGTTCAAGCGAGGTACCAAGGGAAATGATTAATTCTAAGTTGATCAAACTACCTCCTCTACATCTAGCGAGAAGATCTAGATATTATTGTGCATATCACATAATGCATGGACATCACACAGATTCATGTTTTGCATTAAATAAACATATACAATAGATAATTGATAATGATGACCCTATATAAAGTAAATAATTCAAGTAATCCATGATGACATAGGAACACATTCACAAAGGGTCAAATTCAAAAATAATACAAAAGTGGTCACCAAAGCATAACTCAAAACAATAAAAGGATCAAAAAGCAAAATCAGAGCAACAAACAGTACCACAAGCACAAGTAAAGCATGAAAAAGATGAAAATATACCTCTCTAAAATGTGTCTCAACTTTCAAAACAATTTGGATTTGGTCAAAAATATCTACAATAGTTTAATTTTTAGGATCAAGGATTGGGAAAGCATGCTCGAGGCATTACTACTCCTATTCTAGTAGTTGATAATGTTTGTCACAAAAGTTTGGGATTTATTAAACATCCTAAGACAAGTCATTCAAAAACATAATTTATCAAAGGAAAAGATCTAGATACAATAAAAGTCAGCACTAACACTCCATTGGTTCAAAATCAAGATGATAATGATGAGTGGAACAATAAAAGTTATTATGATTTCCAAGATACTGACTATGTATCTGAATATTCAGATTCATATTCTTAGTCATTCCTTCATGCTTCAAAATCATGTATGATTTCTTTATTTGGTATAGGACACTATGATAGGGAGTCTCCCATGAGACTCATCGATTCGTATCATCCCTTCTTAGCTTACTTATACATAGTTTTTCTTCAATTTATTGTATATAGTCTACTAAATGATTGATTATACATAGCTTATTATCGAAATATCAAAAACAATATAATATATCAAATATCTAAAAACATTCAAATATGTCAAAATTTCAAAAATGTTCAAAATATGTCAAAACACCAAAAAGATTTCAATTATATGCATCATCCATGATTTATATTGCTACTACTATGCTAGACATACATCTGCTATTCTATGCTATTGTTTGTCAATTTATCTACATTACTATGCTTCACTTGATCCTCTTTTAGTGTATGTAGTGACATCTAGATCCTTGATTGCTTCACTCTATCCATTGAGGGGGCATCTTACTTCTACATTTGAGACATACAATGATATATTTACCCACTGGGGGAATCTTCTACATGACAACACCATCTAGGTTATGCCATTCCTACACCACACACTCTAGTTATCATGCTGATGTACATTATTTACTAGCTTACATAGATTACTCTATCGACACTCACTACTATATAACACTTGTGTATTTATTAGCATATACTTAATCTTGTATTACCATGTCTTGCATACTTTCACTTCTTACATTGATTAGTTAGATGTGATTGTATTTATAATTTTTACATGCTTTCCTTTCTTTCTTTGCATAGCTAAATTGATTACATTTCTCAGTTCCTATTTTGTCTCCTATATATGCCTTAGGACATTTTCCAATGTCCTTTACTTGTATGTCTTATGTGTGCCTTAGGACATTTTCCAATATTTTTTGATTCTATTCATGTGTGTTCCTTATGACATTTTCCAATGTCCTTTGCTTGTACTATTCTATGTGATTGTGGCTTTCATGCCAACCTTGCTTGTTTCAATTATATGTGTATACGTCATTTGAACATGCTTTATATTCTTGATTTCCAAATTGAGTGACATGTGCTCATGTCCCTTGTTTTCTCAGCCCCTTGGTCATTTTTTGCATGTTTATTGATTCTTGCCTTGTGTGCTTGTTGCTTGATTGCTTTCTGATTATTTACAATGCCATGATCCATATCATGCATTATCTTGAATTTTTGGATGCCATGATGGACATCATGCTCCATCCCTCCAACTAAAAACTAAAAAATGACCAAACTTTCATTTCTAGTTTAGTACATTACATATGTTATTACATTATTATATCTATCTATGCATACCCCTATTTATCTAATAATCTCTCAATTCAATTCATGCTATATCTTGAGATATCTTGTCAATTATCATTGCTATATCATGTATCTTTGTATCATAACACACTTACATGGCATGTTATTCTGAGGGTAGTCATTTTAGGGTCTTCATTCCTACCCTCAAGAGAGGGGGAAAAAAACAAGGGTTTTGTCACAGAAATCAGAGCTCCTAACAATAAAAAATCTTGCATTTAGAACACCCAGTACAACAATCAGACATTAAAATAATCAAAATAGACTAGGTAGATAGTCAAGAATCCAAAATAATTACCAAATTTGGCCTTGAAAATAATTTATAACTTGGATAATAGCATCAGTGCCACTAGTGTCTACTTTGAGCACTCCTATCTAAATAGTAGAAAAACTAGACTTTCTAGAAGTAGGCAGAAAAGTAGGTTTAGCTACAATTTTGCATAGCTAGACTAGTTTAGAATTAATAATTTTCAATACACTTTTGCTTAGAGAATCTAGATATAGGGGGAATCATGTATGACATGATGGATCTCACTTTAAATTTCAGATATGATAGTTGATATAACTTTCATATCAAAATTCGTGTTTTAGACACTAGTGATCGGGGGCAGTGTGCACGACACATTTATTTTCTTTTCTTTTTGAATTCAGTATTACCCAGACATTCTCAATAGTTGCATGCCTTATTTCATATATAGATGGTTGGCATAATTTTAGAATGAATTCTATATAAGCCTAACTTTCACATTCTTGAGTTCCCAAGTTCTCAAGTTCTCGAGTGGCTTTCATACAAGCCTAGTGCACCAGTTCAGAGTGGCTTTCATACAAGCCTAATCTCCATCTTTCAGAGTGGCCAAAAGTATCCTAATTTCTAGCATAAATTTGGCTATCCATGCCAACATTATCAGATCACATTACATTCACAAGATTTAGGAGCCATCTCATATGACATACCAACATCAATTCATAGCTTCACTTCATGGGGCAATGATGGAGCCAAAGGACTAAAAAGCCTTCATATTCTTAAGCCACCTATTTAGAGGGATTGGAGATAGTACAAACATTGATCAACACATGCAAGACCACCTAGCTTCACTTAGTAGGCAATGATGGATCCTAAGGGCTAGCTTTTGCATTCTTGAGCCACTCTCGAGAAATTGAGCACTCAGCTTGATTCATGATATTACTCTTAGTACAACATCTTTGAACATTACTTAGTATAATCCAACATCATAACAAGTTTTGTATTAGTTTGTGTACCCAATGAGGTGTATTCATTCCTTTCTCTTCCTCTCTCTCTTACCCAAATTTGTACATTCTTATTTTCAATATAGCATATCTAGTAAGAACTGATCTACTCTTTATTTTTCTTGTAGATTCATAATTCATAGCATGCTCTCTCTATACACACCCAAAATCACACAACTTCATGAGCTTCATCATTGTAGGTAAGTTTAGGTATGCTTTTTATTTTTCCTTTATCCTAGTATTTCACTTTGCTGCATCACCAAAATAAAGGGGTGGCAAATGTAGTCATATAAAATGCAAAAATTAGTAAATTGAGTGTGGCTAATAACACCCAACCCATAATTCCCTCTTGCTTTCTCCCATGACCCTCATAGGCACCTTTTAGTTGATTCCCAATCATCTGTACATTTTCAAGACCTCATTCTAACTTAGTTGAGTCCCTTTTTCCATGCTTATTTCATCCCCCTAGGTTTTATACCCTCAAGACTATAGCGCCCAACTTGGACTATATCACTGGACCCTAAGGTGTCTTTTTTTTAGTGCTCTTATTCAATCACATTTTGAGCCCAGATTACCATTTTTTCCTAATTCTTCCTCTTCATTATGTCAACCTAGCATGATTACATTTAACCCATGACCAATAGATCCCTATAAAATCTCATTCAAAGATCATTTGGAAAGGGTTGGGAAATATCAATAAGCAAACAAGAATACAAGCAAGACTACTCAAGAAATCTTTCTTATTCTCTACATACATCTAACCAACACACTTACAAGCTCATTCACATCCTTACACCAGTCCCTATCCACCTCAAACATATCTAGTTTAGCATTTTGCATCTTCATATACACAATTACACAAAGCCCATCAAGTAAAAGAATTACATATGGCTCGATCCCTCTTTGGAGTATTGGTATGTAGGCAACATGCCCACACATGGAGTGTGAAGCATGTCTAGTTTAGCTTACACACACTAATCCCACCTTCTTACTCAAAATTGGTCAAATCCCAATGGAAGATAGGATTTGAATAAAGAATCTACTCTATAGGGAGCTATACAAACTTCCAACTACCAAAACTTTGTAGACAAGGTCACACAAACAGTAAATAAAACACAAAAAGCTTAGATCCCCATGACAACAGTGGCAGAGGTGGACTATAAAGCTGATGCCACTACTATCCAATTTTGGTGCTCCTATCCAATCATAAAAAAAAAATTAGATCTTAGTTTATGATAGTGTCTCAGTCCTACATAGTGAATTCTAGCCTTTGTCTTAGTCAGATCAATCAATTTCCAGATAAATTTTGTTTTCTTCTCCTTATTACTATTTTTATAAAAATAAAAATAATAATTAGAATTAAAAAAATAGTAGGTTAATTATAGCATGATTATTGATTTATTTTACTACTTAGACCCTTTAACTAAATTAGGAATAATACCCTAATTTTCCCAAAATTATTAAATCATTTGGTGAACTCGACTCACTTCATTTGTGCATAAAAACCCTAGAAACCCTAGGGTAAATTTCCTACTAATTTTTTCTATATTTATCTTTTTTTTTTTACCTATATATTAAACTTAAAAATTATCATTAAATTTTAAAATTTTGTAGTAATTTTAAAATAATTTTCTTTCAAATCCTAGTTGCCCGTACTAGGTCCCAGTATTTTCCCATTAATTTTCTAATAATTTTTTGAATTTTTACTAGCATATTTAAATCAGAATATCGATTCAAATTTTAGAATTCAATAGCAATTTTTATAAATAATAAATTTTCCAAACCCTAGTTACATATACTAGGTCCCATTAAATCACTAATTTTCCAATACATTTCTAATTTTTTACTTGCATATCTAACTCAGGAACTTACTTTCAATTTCAAAATTTCATAGTCATTGTTCAAATAATTATCTTTCAAAGCTTAGTTACCTATACTAGGTCCCATTGCTTCTTGAGGTATCACCTTACATATATAATCAGATTTCAAAAAAAATGGATCTCACTTATTTACAAATTTTTCTTACATTTCTTGCAAAAAATAAGGAGACCATCATTGGTCCTATCATGTACATGAATGATGGAGTTTACCATATGTTAGTACAAAGCTTCATTCTTTGCATTTCATGATTACTTTTTATACTAAGGGATGATATTACAAAATTCATTGCTAAACATGCACAAAATTTCAATATTCCTTTTGCATACTCTCTCTCACTCATGTGGAATTTTTTTCAAGCTTATCATGCTAAACATGTTAGAAATGTTATGATTCATGTCAAAATTTTCTATGCATTCATGCACAAATTCATGCTTTCTATCCCTTACTTTATATCTCTCATATGGATTTTTTTTCAAGTTTATCATGTTAAACACATTAGAAATGCCATAACACATGCCAAAGTTTTTTATGCATCAATGAATAAATACATGCTCTCTCTCCCTTGCTTGGTATCTCTCATGTGGAATTCTCTTTATAAACATATTTTTATACAACTTATAAATCTAATTACATGTATTTTATCCCACATACATGGTTTATACCTAGAGGATCCTTTGCATAAGCTAACAACCACCTGTCAAGTTTCAATGTCATATCTTATGCACATGAAACAATTTCCTTCTCCTCCTCCCCCCCTCGAGGGTGATATCTACTTTCCCTCTAACTAGGTCCATGCTATCACCATTCCAAAAGGTGAGGCAGCCCATAATATTTTTCTTAATGCATACATTTAGCCTATAGCTTCTTCAAAACCTCTTCAACATATGTGCTTACATGTTCAATCAAAAGCAACTAGGATTTGCACTTATGAGACTCTAATGGATCAAATCACGAGTATGGGCAAGTTAATTTTAGATTTACAAATACAAAATCACCTATTACATGAAAAGATCACAACATTGGAAAATCAGATTATACAAAAGCCTCAAAGGCACCCTAGTGTCAATCATGTATATGCACCTTCATCTAGTCAATTGGTTGCAAGCAATGTTATATATCAAAATAAGAAATAAAAAAAAAGTAAATCTACAACTAGTGATTCAAAAAGCATTCAAAGATAAAAAAATAGTTCAAGTGAGGCAATAAGGGAAATGATTAAATCTAAGTTGATCGAACTAGCTCCTCTACATCTGATGAGAAGATCCAAATATTATTGTGCATATCACAAAATGCATGAACATCACACAAATTCATGTTTGGAATTAAATAAACATATACAATAGATAATTGCTAATGAGGACCCTATACAAGGTCAATAAGTCAAGCAATCCATGATGACATAGGAACACATTCACAAATGCTCAAATTTAAAAATAGTATAAAAGTGGTTACCAAAGCATAACTTAAAACAACAAAAGGATCAAAAAGTAAAATTAGAGCAATAAACAGTACATGTAAAACATGAAAAAGATGTAAATCTACCTCTCCAAAATGAGGCTCAACTTTTAAAGTAGTATGGATTTGGTTAAAAATATCTACAACAGGTTGATTTTTAGGATCAATGATTGGGCAAGCATGCTCAAGGAATCACTACTCCTATTCTAGCAGTTGATAATGTTGGTCACCAAGCTTTGAGATTTATTGAACATCCTAAGATAAATCATTCATAGACATAATTTATCAAAGGAAAAGATCCACATACATTAAATGTCAGCACTATGACTCTATTAGTTCAAAATCAAGATGATAATGATGAGTGGAAAAATACAAGTTATTCTGATTTCCAAGATAATGACTATGCATATGAATATTTAGAGTCATATTCTCAGTCATTTCCCCATGCTTCACAATCATGCATGATTCCTTTGTTTGGTATAGGACACCATGATAGGGAGTCTCCCATGAGACTCATCAGTTAGTATCATCCCTTTCAGCTTATTTGTACATAGTTTCTCTTCAATTTTTTGTGAATAATCTACTAAATGATTGGTTGCACATAGCTTATTATCAAAATATCAAAAACAATATAACATATAAAAAACAATATAACATATCAAATATCCAAAAACATTCAAATATGTCAAAATTCCAAATACATTCAAAATATGTCAAAACACCAAAATGTTTCGATTATATGTATCATCCATGCTTTACATTACTAAAAATATGATATAATAACATATATTATTCTATGCTATTATTAATCAATTTATCTACATTACCATACTTCACTTGATATTTTTTGAGTGTGTGCAGTGATATCTAGATCCTTGATTGCTTCACTCTACCCATTAAGGGGCATCCTACTTCTACAATTGAGACATACATTGATATATTTACCCACTGGGGGTATCTTCTACATGAGAACACCATCCAAGTTATGTCATTCCTACACCATAGACTCTAGTTATCATGTTGATGTACATTATTTACTAGCTTACACAGATTACTCTATTGACACTCACTAGTATATAGCACTTGTGTATTTTTTAGCATATACTTAATTTTATATTACCATGTCTTGCATACTTTCACTTCTTACTTTGATTAGTTATATGTGATTGTATTTCTAGTTTTTACATGCTTTCCTTTCTTTCTTTGCATAGCTAAATTGATTGTATTTCTCAGTTGTTGTTTTGTCTCCTATATGTGCCTTAGGACATTTGCCAATGTCCTTTACTTCTATGTCTTGTGTGTGCCTTAAGACATTTTCCAATGTCCTTTGCTTATATTCATGTGTGTGCCTTAGGATATTTACCAATGTCCTTTGCCTGTACTCTTTTATGTGATTATGGCTTTTACACCAACCTTGCTTGTTTCAATTGTATATGTATGTATAATTTGAACATGCCTTGCATGCTTGATTTCTAGATTGAGTGACATGTGACCATATCCATTGTTTGCTTGGCACCTTGGCCATATTTTGTATGCTTCTTGCTTCTTGCCTTGTGTTCTTATTGCTTGATTTCTTTTTGATTGTTTACAATGCCACGATCCACATCATGCATTATCTTGATATCTTGGATGCCATGTGTGCACCAAATTTTGAGATTCTTGAAATATTATCAAAATGATAATATAAACCTAAAATCTAATGACACAAATAGGAAAGAATAGAGAAGATAAATCAGTACTAGTAGAACATTCTTAGCATGCTCTTTACCTTCTCATGCCTCGATTCCTGGATTCCAATACATGTGATTAGACTCAAATTGACAAAGTGATAACTTGATGTTGGATGCTTGATGATGGATGATTTGATGATTGCTTATAGATTTTCTATAGGATTTATATAATCATTTTGGCATAGTTTTGGTATGAGCTCAATAGATGGTTTGAGAGTGGGGTGAGAGCTTAGTTTTATAGGCAAATGGGGGGAAGATCCATGGTCCAAATTCAAATTTGGGCCATTTATATCTATGATTATGAAATTTTAATTCTATGGAAATTTCTAGAATAAGAAAATTCTATAAGAAAGGGATGAGTTGGGGAAGATTTCTAGAATCCTCCAATTCTAGAAATCTCCCCATAGGGTTTAGGGATTTAGGGAAGGCTAGTGTAGGGTGGTGGGTGGGTAGTTATGATATTTTTGAATTTAAAATTAGCTAGTGGGATTAATGAATAGGTTAGTAGGTAATGGGGTTTATAAAGGGCTAAATGATAGGATTAATTGATCTTAGGATAGGATAAAGGTTGTGTGAGATGTAGGAATGGGGTATGGGTAATAAGATATTAGTTATTTAGGTCAAATTAGTGAGAATTAGTGTAATTAATGGGGTGAGCATAAATTAGTGTATACATTTTCCCCCTCTTTGAAAGGGTGTTTCAAATGGAGTGAAGTGGAAGGAGTAATGGTCTTTCAAAGAAAAACCATCTCATGGATGAATGTTAGTAGATGATGTTAGGGGATATGATGCCCCCTCAAGGGGACATATAGGGAAGAATGAGCCAAATGGCTTATCAAAAGATTAAATTATGGGTGGGATGAGATGGATAGATGAGAGGATGGGATGCCAAATGTGGGATAAAAGATGAAGAAGATGAGGTCAACATTAAACAATAAGCTACAAATTGATAATGATGCCCTTGACAAGGACACATGCATAGGGAATAGAGATGATGGGTGTCATGGTTGTAGACACATCCCAAGGGGGAATCAACCACAACAAGATGATGATATAATTAATAGACCACAAGCTTTAGATGTGTCCCATGTAAGGATGCATGTAAGGGAGAGCTATTGGCCAAGATAAAATTGACAATTTGATAAAATTGATGATGGGTGTAGCTTAAAGCTAAATCGATCAAGATGATGATGTCGATGCTAGAGAAGAAATGATATGATCGATTGATCAAAGGATTGGGAGATGAGGATAAATGATATAGATAATGGCTAAGCTATTGTTAGACATTGAAACATGGTCAAGTGCTACCTACACAGTCTAAAAAGACCCCAGGTTGATGTAGTTCTGACTAGGAGACGATGATAATGATGATGATTAGTGATTATAAAGTGATCAAGATAAGGATGATTATACTTGATAATTATTTAAGGATATGACTTAGATTACAAAATGAAGATGATAACGATAAAAAAGATGGGATGTTAGTTGGTTGAGCCAATATGATTGAATTAGTGATGGGAAGAGGGATGATTAGATAAATGATGAGGGTATGAATGATCAAGCCATCACAAATGTATTAAACTCATCATAATCTAAATAATCCATTAAATATAGCACTTGATAATATGCCCCATGATATAGACATGCCCAAGAGGGCAT
Organism: Torreya grandis; assembly: GCA_037957365.1. NCBI lineage: Eukaryota > Viridiplantae > Streptophyta > Pinopsida > Cupressales > Taxaceae > Torreya > Torreya grandis. The sequence continues at coordinate 3,385,118 of JARHVA010000780.1, read as the reverse complement.
TGTGCCAAAGTTCATGGGCCTACATCCTCAAGGGAACTTTTGGTGTCCTCATAGAATCCTCATTCATTGCCTAATACATAAAAATAGACATGATAAACATGACATAAGACAAATAAGATATATACATGACATGCAAATACGGTAAATAAAACAAACAAGTAACACACACAAGTATCTACATGTAGTGTCATAATGTCTTGCCTAGTGATATGAAGAGTGATTGGATTAAGGGTTGGGTGATCATGATGTGATTATGGACTTAGTATGGAATTGGATTGGGATAGTATGATTATGACAAGGATGAGGCTAAGGTGTTACTCCTATTTTAGGATAGAAGGATGGATGTCATGATGAGGTCTTTGAATACTAATTTGGTTTGGAAATTGGATTGAAAATTGGCCAAGGATGGTGATTTAGACAAAGGATGACTAAGTATTATCAATAAACAAGGCCTTATAAGGATTTAATCTAGAAAGGAGACTACGAGATGATGTTATCAAATACCTTTCATGCTAGCAAGAGTTGATTAGATGGGTACTAGACATGAAGAGGCAATGATAAGGATGGTGATGGGATCAAGTGCATTCCATACTAGCAAAGGGTAATTGGATGGGTTTTAGATATGAAAATGCCTTGATAGGAGGTGATAGGTGCCAGAGTAAAATCTTCGATAAGGTGATGTATGTTGATAAGACTTGGCCAATAAGATGAGATGAAAGATATGAAAGGATGGGTGACCACTCTGTTTTCGTTCTAAAATAGAATGTGGTATCCAAAGATGGGATGGATAGGAAGATAGGAGACGGATGGAGATGGATGAAACTAGGGGATTGGGAATAGGAAAAGACATGATGGACTAGTTTGGAATTTCATATTTTATGATTTTTAGGTTTTTTGTGAAATATTTTAATTTTTAGGGATTTTTAGGATATGTATATACACTATACAAATGGGGTTAGTATTAAAGGGAATACCAAGCCTAACAACCACGAGAAGGATGGATGGATAGATGGATGGGATGATGGGGACCAAGGGTGAATGGACTAGGGATAGCCAATGATTACATCATGAAGGAACTAGATGTTTATTTGCCTTGGTGTCCATTGGAGGATATGCCAAGATGGTTTGGGGATAGTTTTCAAAACACCTTCCACTTCCTTATGAAGGTCAAGATGGGAATGAAGAAGAGATATGATGCATGATATGATGATGGATAGGAATAATGGATCAAGGGATAAGATTATAGGTGATATAGATAAGGTGGGTAAGGGATGTGACAAGTGGGATGGATGGACAAGGATATGAAATGGCTGGATTTGCCCCTAAGTGTTGAGGAACAATGTGGACAATGGATTATTTTACCATGATGCTGGAAACTAGTTTTCATCATGGTACTTGCCCAAGGCACCAAAAGATTGGTTTTCACCATTAGACATTTTTTTTATTTGAATTTTTATTGGGTATCTCTATTTATTAGATGATAGGTGAGATGCAAGGCATGGTCACTTGATGGATTATTTAGCCAACACCTATTCTAGGGATGTGTGATGGTAGAATAATTTTGTTGTTGTTGGATGTGTTTAGGTTTATGTGACCTAGTGTGATGCTTGATGGAGACCCCTTCAGATATCTAGATAAGGTATCATCATTTCCCTTAGGAGAGATAATGCTACCCAAGGAGGTGATGTGAGGTATGGATGTGATTAGATGTTGATTTTGATGGAGGGTGGTAGGACTTGATGGGATGATAGGATCATGATAGGGTGGTATGAGGGATGATGGAGGATTAGGACTAAAATGAAGGATAGAATTGTGATAGGATGGGGTGATGGGTGATGGGTGATTATGAATAGCAGTTACATACATTATTGGAAGTGTGGGACATGATTCATTTGATTGGTGTTAATTGAAAAAAGACTTCTGGAGATCCAAGACACTTTGACTTTGTGGCTATCTTTGATTTGATTATTTGATGGATTATTAGACATATGATTTTGAGCATTTGTTTGGATTTGATTTTGGCTGGCCTTTGGTGCCTAATTTTGGGATTCACTAGGGGAGATTGATTTTTGACTAGAAATATTATTTTGACTTTGATAATCTCCTAGTGTAAAATATCAAGCTTCACTAGGGAGAGATTCTTTAGGATTTGGATGATGATTTGATTCTTCTTGATTTTGACTGATGGGATCAAATATTACTTGATTATGATTTATGACCTTTGGAATATTATCTTGGACCTTTGGATTTATGGCACATATTAGAATACTTGAGGAAGGGTCCAAATATGCATGCTCCTATTCATCCTTATGGAGGGAAGTGATTAAATGATCATCGATGGGAAGAAAAGGGTCCATGATGGATGAATATGGTGGTGAGGGCATGATGAGGTCAATGAGTGGTGATGGGGTATCATAGTCTTCATATGGGTTCTTAGGAGACCCTATTTTGACATCAAAGAAAATATCCTTAATATCTTCAAAAGGATCACTAGGACTAGTTGTAGTAGACACATCCAAAGGAGGATCAGACTCACTCTAACAATATTCGATAAATAAAGCTTGAAAGAACTAATTTATGACATCATCATCTTGAATAGGATCAAAATATATGCCTAGTAATAGATTAGAGGTATCTAGATTGTAGGTATCCTCTAAAAGATAGGCCTTATCATCATCAATGAGGGATTACATTTCTAATGAGGAATTTGGTTTGGATATGGGTGTTGAACATGATCCCATAGAAGATAAAACCTCAGATGCTGACTCTGATGCTAACTCCAATGTGCAAGATGTAATGCTATTAATAAGAGATTCATTGTCCATGATTGACCTCTCAACATAGGCTATTTGATGTGATGGGTGAGAGGGAAATGAAGGAGGAATAATAGATTCAAGGAGAGGGTCATGGAAGGGTTCATGAGAGATGGAAGGACTAGGATCATGGGAGATAGATTTGGATTTCATAGAGGAGTTGTCTAAGATAAAAGGATCATGGAGGATAGGTGTGGTGTCTTGACCTTGGCTTAAAAGGGGAGGATCTTGATCATGATCAATAAGGGAATCTAGGCATTCCTTTTTTCATTCATCCAAGGATGTGGATACATCTAGTTCATCATTAATTAATATATCACCACAGTCAATGAGGTCCTAGAAAAAATCTTGGAAAGGTCGACATCGATTAATGGTATGCCCCCAAGTTTGGTGATATTCATAATATTAGTTATCATTATACCAAGAGGGCTTTGGCTTAGTAGGATCAAGATGTCAGATAGGTGGATAAACCATCATGTTAGTAGTGATAGGTCATTTGAAAATGGCTTCCAATGATATAGGAAGGGGAGTATAAGGACCTACTTCATGTTGTGACTTAGATGTAGAAGCATTGGACTTATGATTAGATGGTTGTGGATATGACTGGGTGGATGGATTCAAGCTAGCCAAGAATGGATTCCCTTTTCTAGTGTGGGAATAGGTAGATAGTGGTTTATGGCTAGTGAATGGAGGATTAGTATGGGATTCACATGACAGGGCTTGGATGGGAGGTGCAATGAGTGAAAGGGGATCAACACCTTTGGGAAGTGGTAAACCCATCATAATGAGTTGTAAAAGGATCTCATCCTTGTTGGCATGTATGTATTAGTCTATGGCTGGATCTAGTTCCATGGTGATGGGTGATGGATGATGTAGGATAGGATAAGGATTGGATAAGGTTCTTAAAAAAAATAGATCTAAAGGATCAAGTTAATATGATAGGTAATGATGGAGATGAGATAGACTAATGGATTAAGGACTATGATAAAATGTTAGATTGATAGTGAAATAGGTGCTAATAACCTATCAACAATGTCTATATGTCAAGCTAGTAAAATGGATTGAGGATATGATGGGTGCCTATATTTAGACTAGCAAAAGGATGATGTGATAGGTGCTAGTTATGAATAAGATAAGATGATTGGACTAGGGATGATTGATAGTTGATGGGTTTACTAGATTGAGACCAACAAAGTGATAAGATGCTAACAAGCTATTGATTATAAAATGAGATTTGACCAAGTGGATTAGGATGAAAGGATTGTGATAAAATGATAGGATGATAGGTGGATAAGATGGTAGGATGATAGGGGGATTAGGATGATAGGATAATAAGATTAGCTCAAGACTTTAGACTAATTTTTCTCAAAATGGGATGGTAGGTGATTATGTGATGAAGGATAAAATGATAGGATGATAGGTCGATAAGATGGTAGGATGATAGGGGGATTATGATGATAGGATAATAAGATTAGCTCAAGACCTTAGACTAATTTTGATCAAAATGGGATGGTAGGTGATTATGTGATGAAGGTGATTAAGAAAATGGAATAAGGATTAGTATGATGATAGGTGATGATGAGATGACAAAGGGGTAATGAAAGGTGGATGGTTTAGAACTGTATGTAATGTAGAAGCCAACTAGGATAAGATGAGGTGATGATTAGAAGGATGATGAAGGCAAGGTCAAGACAAGTGATCAGGTAAGGATTTAAGGTAAGATGTGGATGATGAGGTATGATTAGGATGTGATTAAGGTATCACTAATTATGTATGGGTATAGTGATAAGATGTAATTAAAAGGATGTACAAGAGAGTGAATTATGTACAAGAAGGTAAAACAAGGATATGCAAGGTGATGGGATATTGAGACAAGATGGTATGCAGATGATTAGGGCTATGGATGAGGTGGACTTAAGATAGGATGTGGATGGTGAGATAAGATGGGTTTAGGATAGGTGATGGGTTATGGTCAAATATGTAAAAGGGGTGATGTCAATAAAATGATATGGGAATGATCAAGACTATGGTGTGATTGATGTATAAGGCAAGGCCAAAGTGAGGTGTGATTGATTATGGATGAGATGGTTTTGTGATAAGGTGTGACTAATCTAAGAGAAGAGATGGGATAATGAAAAGGATGTAAAAGAAATGGGTGACAAAGATATACAGGATGATGATTAGACAAGGATGTACAAGATGATGGGGTATGACTAGGATGGGATGAAGACAAGATAGTATGGGATATGTAAAAGGATGTACAAAAAGACAATATATAAGAATGTGATGAGGAAGATGTAAAATATGAAAGGAGATCCAAAGTATGTACAATATGGGGTGACTAGGATATACAATATGATAATTTAGGATGTATGTGAGAGATGGGGTATGATTAGGATGGGATGAAGATAAACATATGTACAAAAGGATGATGTGATAAGTATATACAATATAGGTCTAAAGTGATATGTATAAAAAGATAATGGGACAAGGATATACAATATGAAATTTAGGTGATGAGATAATGAAACTAGATGATGATTAGAATTTATGGATGTAATGGACTTAGGATGAGATATGGGTGACAAGGTGTGACCAAGATATGCAAGAATGATGAGTGGAATATAACTAGATTAGGATAGGGGATGAGATAATACAAGGATAAAAAGATATACAAAGACAACATGTGGAATGGTATGATGATGATGATGATGCATAGATAATGATTGCGAGATGAAGGGATGGTGACTAAACTAAGACATGATGAAGATAAAATGAGGGGGGGGGATAGGATAAATGGATGATGCCAAGGGTATGCAAGATGATAAGTTGATATGTATAAGAGGAAAATAGGTTAATGATGTACAAAATAATAAGGTATGTTCTATGGGAAAATGATATAGGTGATGGGGATGTGGTCAATGATGAGTGGGTATGACTAGAAAAGATGGGGGATGGGATAGAACCTAGACAAGGATATACAAAGATGATCTGTATAATGGGAGGATGACTAAGATTTTGATTAGGATATGTATAAAAGGGAGGATGGGATAGAGATGTACAAGGTGATAGAATGATTATGTTAGAATATACAAGGTGATATGTATAAGGGACCTAGATAGGATTAGGTAGGTAAAGGCTGACTCGACTTACAAATAATATGGGTTTAGTACAACACACAAATAATCATGCATAAGTAAAACCATAATTAGTAAACTATATGGGAGTGTAACATGATTCCCACACTATCTAATGGCTATACAAGTGAGGCTGTAGGTTGGTGACCCATTACAGAATTGAGCAAACCTTCTCGACCTTGATTGCACTTGATGGTCACTTCGGTGTTGTTCCTAACACCTACAGTGGAACACCTATTACGATCAAAGGTCCTATACTAGGTGTGAACAAGGATCTAGAGGAGTCCCCGATATATATGATGGTATGTTGGGGCCCAAGTCTATATAGGATGTTGTATAATGCCTAGTTTAGAGAGTTAACTCTTCCCCTTCATGGATGACCTGTATGGGGTTAACCACTTAGCCTAATGACAACTATCCCTAATTGTTATAATCTACCAAAACACAGAGTTTGGTTTGTGTGTAGTGATGAAATACACAACAATAACCCCTATAGACTAAGCTCATATGTGGGTCTCAATTCTACATCACATGCTATCCTAGGGGGGTTTAATAAATAGACAAACACACGATACAATTAATTAACTAATCTAATTACCTATATATGATTTGGCATGATATGACATATCAATATATTATAAAGAGAGAATAAAAATACATATACACACACAAGGTTAAATAATTATCTACAAGATACTTAAAAGGATAATGATATTAACAATCAAGATAATAAAATCTAAGACAAAATTAGAAAATGGCACCCCTCCATGCAAGCACAAAGGTTATATATATGATGCGATGTCAAAATATCTAAGGGACCTACAAGAACAGTATTAGCAATCTGATTTTTTTCAATCCCATGAGTCCCTACAATCCCATGAGCATACAGGGCAATCCCATGACCAAAATGGATAATCTCGTTATTGGAGGTCAATCCCACTAATATCTAGTCACAAGATTGCAAGCTATGGAAAAACCATCATAATTGACCTCAAAAACCATGGAGGTCTAACAATCTCACTACTGGAGGTGACAAATTTACTATTGAATATAGATCGATAGTAGTGGGTCTGTCCTAAACCACAAATCCATGACTTAAATTGATAAAACTATGGCTGACAGTGAAAATGAAAGTAGTGATATTGTAAGGCATAATAAAAATAGTCTATAGAAGAGACTATTAAATCAAAATGATTATAGGGCCTCAAATATTAATACAATTATTTAATCATAAGCAAGAATGCTATTGGACCCTAAGACTAACCTTGACTAGCCTTGACTAAAAAATTGCTAATAAGAATGAGAATCCTACTACTTATAGGGAAAACCTATGACTACTCCAGTCATGGTATTGTCGAATGATGTTGGACCAACCTAGATAGTGGTTTCTAAGATAAGTCTCTCCCTTCTTGGACACCTGGTGAACCATGTAAGACAAAAACACCCCCTATCAGCAGTTATTTTTAGATATGGAGGGTGAAATATTTATGCATAGAGGTATGTTCAAAATTTTCAACCAAAGGATAAAACCTCTAGTTTATCTCACAAGTTTTGAAAACTTCTCAAATCCTAAAAATGTTGGAAATGATAAGTCAAAAGAGATAGGGGGAGTATGTTACCAGACTGTGAAGAAAAGGCAATATCATGACTACAAATGACAATCCCACTATTAGCAAGGCAATACCATGAGTAGGGGAGTCACATGTTTGTCAAAAGTGTATGGTTAGTTGATTTCCTAAGGGATTTTATCTTTATCCAAAAAATAGAAGCAAGGAAAACACACAAGATACCTACATTAACAAAGAGTTAGTAAAAATAGATAATAGTCTAAACCCTAGAATAGTTTTTGGTAATTTTGCTACTCAAAATGATAATATCACTATTTGCAAGGCAATCTTATGACTAAGAGAGTTGTGAGTTTGTAAAAAATTACTAAATCCCTAAATTTTAGCGCCTAATTGACAATATCACTACTGGCTTTGATAATCTCACCATTGTAATCTCATGATTGACAACATAGTATCATGACTTAGATGTAATGCATCAAAATTTCAAAATTTCAAGATTTTCATTGCCAAATCAAACCTGCAAGCTATCAATAACAACACTAACAAGCAAAGTTGATTAAATGGGAGAAAGGTCTCATAATGATCACCAAAATGTAGGATGAAATTTGAGCTCACTATGGATTTAGCATTGCAAATTCTAAACTCAAATATCTACTACTAAGTAAGATTATAAAGCCATTAGAATCTAAATGCATTTAGATGAATGAAAAATTCAATGCAAGCTAGCAAAAACAACACTAACAAGCAAAGTTGATTAAATGGGATCAATGTCCCACTGTGATCACCAAAATGTGCATCAAATTTTTAGATAGTTGAAATATTATCAAAATTACAATATAAACCCAAAATCTAATGACACTAATAGGAAAGGATAGAGAAGATAAATTAGATCTAGTAGAATATTCTTAGCATGCTCTTTACCTTCTCATGCCTCCATTCAAGGATTCCAATGCATGTGATTAGACTCAGATTGACAAAGTGATATCTTGATGTTTGATGATGTTTGATGCTTGATGATGGATGCTTTGATGATTGCTTATAGATTTGCTATCAGATTTATAGAATCATTTTGGCATGGTTTTGGTATGAGCTCAATAGATGGTTTGAGAGTGGGGTGAGATCTTAGTTTTATAGGAAAATGGGGGGAAGATCCATGGTCCAAATTCAAATTTGGGTCATTTAGATCTATGGTTAGGAAATTTTAATGGAATCTTTAATTCCATGGAAATCTCTAAAATAGGAAAATTCTAGAGGAAGGGGCTGAGTTGGGGAAGATTTCTAGAATCCTCTAATTCTAGAAATCTCCCCATAGGGTTTAAGGATTTAGGGAAGGCTAGTGTAGGGTGGTGGGTGGGTAGTTAGGATATTTTTGAATTTAAAATTGGCTAGTGGGATTAGGGAATAGGTTAGTAGGTAATGGGGTTTATTAAGGGCTAAATGATAGGATTAATTGATCTTATGATAGGATAAAGGTTGTGTGAGATGTAGGAATGGGGTATGGGTAATAAGATATTAGTTATTTTATCTAGGAAATATAAGATTTAGGTCAAATTAGTGGGAATTAGTGTAATTAGGGGGGTGAACATAAATTAGTGCATACACCATGATGGACATCATGCTCTCTCCCTCTAACTAACAACTAACAACTAACTAAACTTTCATTTCTAGTTTATTACATTACACATGTTATTAAATTATTATATCCATCTAGGCATACCCCTATTGATCTAACAATATTTCAATTCAAATCATTCTATATCTTAAGATATCTTGCTAATTGTCATTGCTATATCATGTATCTTTGAAGCATAAAGGGTAGTCATTACAGGTCTCAATTCTTACCCTCAAATGAGGGAAATGAGGGGGAAACAAATAAGGGTTTATCATAGAGATCAGAGCTCCTAATAGTAAAAAACATATAATTCAAAACACCCAAAACAACAACCAGACATCAAAATAGTTAGAATAGACTAGGCAGATCATCAGGAATCAAAAATAGTTACCAGATTGGCCCTGGACAATAACACCCGATTTGGACAATAGTGTCGGTGCCACTAGTGTCCACTTTCAAAACTCCTATCTAAACAACAAAAAAAATAGACTTTACAGAATTTGCTATAAAATTAGGTTTATCTACAATTTTACATAGCCAAATAGGTTCAAAATTAGTAGTTTTTAGTACACTTTCACTCAGAGAATCTAGATATAGGGGGCATCATGCATGGCATGATGGCTCTCACTTCTAGTTTTAGATACAACAATTGATATAACTTCTAGATTAGAATCCATGTTTTAGACACCAGTGATTAGGGGAAATGTGCATGACACATTTGTTTTCTTTTCTTTCCAAGTTCATTATTACCCAGACATTCTTAGTAGTTGTGTGCCTTACTCCATTTGTAGATGGCTGGCATCATTATGGAATGTCTTTCATACAAGCCTAACTTTTGCATTCTCAAGTTCTTGAGTTCTTGAGTTTTTGAGTGGCTTTCATACAAGACTAGTGCACTAGTGCAGAGTGGATTTCATACAAGCCTAATCTCCATCTTTTGGAGTGGCCAAAGTGGCCTAATTTTTAGCATACATTTGGCTATCCATGCCAACATTATCATATCAAATTACATTCATGGGATTTAGGATCTATCTCATATGACATACCCTTCATACCAGTATTAGTTCATAGCTTCACTTCATGGGGCAATGATGGACCCAAAGGAATAACTAGCCTTTGTATTCTTGAGCCACCTATTCAGAGGGATTGGACACATAGTCCAAACATCAACCAACACATGAAAGACCACCTAGATTCACTTAGTAGGTGATGATGGAGCCAAAGGGCTAGCCCTTGCATTCTTGAGCCACTCTCACAGAATTGAGCACTCAGCTTCATTTATGATATTACTCTTGGTACAACATCTTCCATCATTAATTAGCATAATCCAACATCACTTAGCATCGCAATAGGTTTTATATTAGTATGTGTACATGATGAGGTGTATTCATTCCTTTCTCTTCCTCTTTCTCTTACCTAGCTTTGTATGTTCTTATTTTAGATATAGTGTATCTAGTACGAACTGATCTACTCTTTGTTTTTCTTCTAGATTTATACTTCATAGCATGCTCTCTTTATGCACACCTAACATCACACAACTTCATGAGATTCACCCTTGTAGGTAAGTTTAGGTACACTTTATATTTTCCCTTTATCCTAGTATTTCACTTTGCTGCATCACTAGAATAAAGGGTGGGGGGGAAATGTAGTCATATAAAATGCAAAAAATAGTAACTTGAGTGTGGCTAATAACACCCAACCCATAGTTCCCTCTTGCTTACTCCCATGACCCTTATAGGCACCTTTTAGTTGAATTCCTGATCATTCATAGGTTTTCAAGACCTCATTCCAGCTTAGTTGGGACCCTTTTTCCATGCTTATTCCATCCCCCTAGGTCTTGTACCATCAAGGATAATAGCACCTAAATTAGACTACAACACTGGACCTAAGGTGTCCAATGCTCCTATCCAATCATATTTTAAGCCTAGATTAATATTTTTCCTTGATTTATCCTGTTCATTATGTCTGCTACATTTAAACCATGACCAATAAATCCATATAAAAGCCCATTCAAAGATCATTTAGAAAGGGTTGACAAATATCAATAAGCAAGCAAGAATACAAGCAAGACTACTCAAGCAATCTTCCCTATTCTCTACATACAACCAACCAACACACTTACAAGCTCATTCAAATCCTTACAATAGTTACTAACCACCTCAAGCACATCTAGTTTAACATTCTGCATCTTCTTATACACAATTGCACAAAGCACATTAAGTGGCAGAACTACATATGGCTTGAACCCTCTTCAGAGTATTGGTATGTAGGCAATGTGCCCTCACATGGGGTGTGAAACATGTTTAGTGTATTTTACACACACTAACCCCCCATCTTGATCATTGGTCAAATCACAATGGAAGATAGGTTTTGAAGAAAGAATATGTTCCATAGTGAGCTATACAAACTTCCTGCTACCAAAACTTCATAGACAAGGTCACATAGACATAGCGAACAAAACCTATAAAGCTCAAATCCTCAAGACAATAGTGGAAGAGGTGGAATATAACACTGGTGCCACTAATTTCTAGTTTTAGTGCTCCTATATAATCACAAAATTAATTTTAGATCTTAGTTTGCAACAATGTCTTAGTCCTGTACAATGAATTCTAGCCTCTGTCTTAGTTAGATCAATTAGTTTCCAGCTAAGTTTTGTTTTCTTCTACTTATCACTATTTTTAGAAAAGTCTAAAAAAAAATTGGAATTAACAAATTAGTAGGTTAATTATAGCATAATTATTGACTAATTTTACTACTCAGACCCTTTAACTAAACTAGGAATAATACCCTAATATTCCCAAAATTGTTAAATCACTTTACAAAAGTTAGAAGAGGTGATAATCTTAGGTTTTACCTAAGATGTATCATGTTAATGTTTAATATTATTGTAGTCATCTTATTATTTCAATTATTAACTTGTTTGAAGTCTCTGATTGCTTTCTTATGTGGATATTGCTTAGAACTAGAGCTAGATGTGCTTGTCTTGTGTAGCTTCCTACACATCTATTCTCACTATTTATAAACTTTGTAGCTGCTTCTTTCAAAGTTTGTTCTTTGAGATACATTTTTTTTTAACACCATTACATGTATAATATTTAAAACATCAACTTATTTTTCCTAGGAGGAGATAAACCATAATGATCTAGGAACAATTTTGCATTTAAATAGTGATATCATATGTGTTGTGATAACTTTTTCCGTGGATTCTACTTATAATTAGTTATGTTCCTCAGATTGCCTCTGTTATGCAATCTTATTTCATACCTATGAGTAAGATATCTAGACAAATTTGTATGTCTTTGCATCTTCTGAAATCCCATGTAAAAATACTAATTATTTATTCTCATTTATATTTGACATGGATTTTGGAGATCTATAGGACTCCACAACAACACTTAACAAAACTCTAAATTTGTGTGAGATGGTAGATCGATCACTCAAAGAATAAAAAATTCTAACTATAAAGGGAAATGTTAATTCCTTTGGCTTTAGCAGTTTGACCATTAGACAAGTGTAGGAGTTCATCATGCCACTATTTAGGAAAGGTAGCAGTGTATGGTTCTCTATGTTCTATATTTAGAATTCTACATTTTTTTGGCCTAAAAGGCATCCAAGGTGACCTTATGATTATGGTCTTCCACATGTCACAAAAAAAATACATAATGATAACTTATTATCATTAATTAGTTATTTTTAGTCACGTCTCATTGATTATTGATAAATTTTGTTGAAAATGTGCATAGTTAACCAATCAGGTGATTGAAGCATCTATTTCCAAGCTTGCATGATGAACATATCATAATTCATGATGCATGTTACATTGTTTCATCTTTGTTATGTAGTTTCAGGTCTTAAAAATTATAAGCTCATTTATAATTTATGTTTTCGCTAAATTTTCATATTTACAACTAGCCATTGTGTTTCATGCTTGAGTGGGTGTAATGGCAAAGACAAAGGTCTTCAATCCTCCAACCATTATGTTGCATACTTGTAGGAGATGCTTGATGTTGGAGGATTATGTTTCCATTATGTTTCCTTTTTTTATGTGTTATTGGCCTTATACAGTCCTACCAAGACAAAGGTTAGGGTTTAATTATTACAACTCCTGTAACTTCTATTTCCTCCATAATAATTTGACAAGAATTGAAAATCATATGTTTTTAGAGGTGCTTCACAAGCTTCATGAGGTATCAGGATTGAGTGGTACCATACAATATGGTTTATAGTGTTGTGTAAGTAGACCAAGCCTAAAGAAGTGTAAAGGAGATCTACTTATGAAGAAAGAGACTGAGTTCAAGGGGTGTCTTAGATAGTTAAGTATTCAAACTATTAGAGGAGGTAAATGGACAAGAAAGGTGTCCAAAAGTGTCAAAATTTGGTAGAGACAATCTATATGTCCTCCTAGATAAAGAGGTTTATATGTTTTCAGGGATACAATAAAGAGTAGGCTTGTATTGCATTAAGGGCATTCAAAGGTTTTGGAGAGTGTGTGGATGATCCAAGTGAGTTATTTATAGTCTGATATGCTAAAAGGAGGCCATCTCTAGTGACTTCTTAGTTTCATTGAGTTTCAATGAAATTTGAGGTGTTGGAGAAAGGAGGAGCTAGTGAAGAGAAGAATGAAAGTGGAATGATTAAGAATGCATGGTTTAGAGGTGAAGTCAATTATCTAGAGAATGAAAAGAGTTAAAGAGGTAGGTGAATGACCATGTGAAGTTCTAGTTACAAGGTCAGACCATGGAATAATGAATGAGGCCTTGAGGTCAAGGTAGATATATGAGGATTACCAAGTTTGGTAGAAGAGTGGAGATTGAAGATGTGAAGGTGATGGTTGAAAGAATAGTTTAGATGATGGTTATGTATGTCAATGAGTGAGAGAGAGAGAGAGAGAGAGAGTGCATGGATGGTATAAGGGAGATTTTCTACAAGATAAATAAATAAGTGTAAGTATACAAGAAGCTTAAGTGGGTATGAACTTATTGTATTTGAAAGAATATTTATATGGGCACCTAATTTCAAGTGTGAGAATGTGCATAATGCGACGTATTATTGTTAGCTTAATATCATTCAAAAAATCCTTTAATAGATAGTACATTTATGAAATATGTTACCACATGTGGGTAGTCTAAGAGAACTATTCACCTTCAAAATAAGCTATTTATTTTTCCTTGGTTTCAAATACATTTGACAACCATAAAATGAATACAATTACATCACAAAATATAAAAATAGTATATTGTCACTAACTATACATTAATTTATTGTTATTATTCTCTCACTAAAACCTACAAAGGGATAAAATTAAGATGCATTATCTCTGTTATGTTCACCCCTATCTCACTTTAATACCCTATTAAGATCATCATCCTATACTTGTAATTTTGAATTGTTATGAGGTGGGTTTGGAAAAAGTGTGGTCTCCTGTGACATGCTCTAATGTTTACATCTATTCATAGTTTCTATGAAGTCTCTCCATCTACAAGTGGAAGTTCCATGCCCATCCTACACTTTTTTGAATGGATGAGCCATCAAGTGTTGTGCATTTGATATCACCCTACTTTACACCTTGTTTTAAACACATGCCATACAATTTTGGAAGAATGACATAGTTTTTATGCTTCTATCTACTGCACAACATCTCTTGTGCTCCACATATTAGGGTGTCAACATCATCAACTCCAATAGTATATATGATCTATTAATAAAATTAAAATCATCCAATTAAAAATTCTAAAGAATATGAAAAACATATGAATATGAGTAGTTACTTGATTTATACTATCAACATCCCTCAGATGGTTTTCAATGTCATCTACAAGATTTGTTGTGACAGCTTTTAGTACACAGCTTGATCCTTGCATATCCATAGCTGATACATCATAAAATTTGGTGTGTAAACCTCTAACATCCATGCCTTCTTCTCCCTCATTTTAAATTCAATCTCCATTGTCTATGACCTGGGAAATGAAAATGTATTACATAAATGATAGTCATTTTGAAAATTTCAATGCATATAATATGGGGGGGGGAAGAAAACTTACATGGTACTCAACATCAATGTTATTTATACTATTTTTAACACCATGCACTCTAGATGCATCCTCTACAACTACCTAACTTGTCATCTTCATCATCAGGTCCACCTTTACCACATGTTTTCAAGTGTATCCTTGGAGTGAAAATGAGCAATTACACATTGACATGGAAGGCATTACATTGAAGATGTGATAATGCAACGTCTCATCTTCCATACTTTGTAACCATGACATATGAGGGTCACTATTATCGAAGGTAACATGACAATATGGGTTCTAAAAAACTCGTACCCATGGAATACTTTCAATTCTCTCTACTTTGAAGTTCTTGTGGAAGCTGATGTCCTTGCATAGATATAACCACCAATAGTATATGTAAACCAATGTTGTTAGTTGGTGAACCAACCAATCCATTGTATGATGTGTATAAGTCCTTACTGTGCTTAGGAAATGAAATTTCAAATGGGAATGGTAAGATTATATAGTTGTATTGATGTCTTACCTAGCATGCAAAAGTGTCTGACAACATCGTGACCACATTCCAACCCTATTTGCCTAGTGTTATTCTTAGTATTCAATAAAAGTGACCTGAGAGGATAGATATCTTTCTAATTTTTTTGAACTCCCTTATAGCCATGTCCTCATTGGCACAACTATTTATTATGACCCCAAGTCAACAAATATCTCACATCTTACATCATCATCTTTCACCTTTTCAATCAAATTCTTTAACCACGTGCGATGAACATGACAAATACATAAGTAGACCTCATTGTTGATTGTATAATTGCATAACACAATAGTTTTGAATAAATTAATGGAATAATGTGGGGATAGTGTCTATTAACATCCAAATATGAACTGTATGATGTGTGTAGGAATAATGATGATGTACCTGATAGCTTTTATCTCTGTATTGACATCGTCAACCATGAAGGCATTGATTGTCCATTTAATATCTTTCAAAGACAATCTTTGAAGAAGAATTTACATCCATTATCTTATGTTAATAGTATAATATTGAGACATAATGACCCATATAATAGGCACACCTTCATGTTTGGAATCAAGTGCCAATAATGTGTATAATTAAAATTGTACAAAAAAATAAAAAACATTGGAATAACTACTATTATTACAAACATCAGAACAACTAATCATATCAACTACTCTTACAAACATTGGCACAATACCTTTATTTCATTCATCCCAAATGTTGTATCCATCACCAATAAGATATGATTCCCAAATCTCAACAACCATTCTAGTTGTTTTGGGAGTTGGATACCCAAGATGAAGGGGATTTACCCATCCCCATCAAGCTCTCCCCCATTGTATCCCTGATAGAAAAATTATTTATCAAGATTTTCTAGCACCCACTCTTGAACACTTTTTGCATCATCAACATTGTACATGTATTTTGCCTCTTTGATCAATCATTATTTGTTTTATATGTCATCCTTGCTTAATAAATCATCCTACTATGTTTCAACATTAAATAATACAAGTTTCTCATGCATCATCTCCTAGTGTTTAAGGTGGATAACATTAGCAGACATTCCCAACAATAGTAGCCTATGAACCCAGTTATTAAGTTGGGGGCTGATGTAAGGAGCAAAAAACATTTCTTGCCCTTGAACTATTTATATTGTTGGTGATGGTAATAGTTGTGTTCATTATTATGTATTCTACATGATTGTATATGAGTAATACATGATCAGTTATATAGACCATTCATCATGTGTTGAAATGACAATGACAACCACACCTTATATGAATTCAACCTAAATTGCTACCCTTTCTAGACTTGGGTATTAAAGACTTCTCTTTTAGCATGGCATAAATTTCCAAAAAGTCATCGGGGCCATATGAACACCAGTAGATACATGATTATGGTGAAAAAATAAACAATCATGTAAAGTGAAAAAAATTCTACATCAACAGAACATAATAGCATCTAAATAGACATCAACTTGCAATCTATAATGTGAGGTGACTTACATGACATATTCAGAGGTGGTGGTGATGCTACTATCATTTCTAGTAAAATGTGATTTTCTCTTACGATGTGAAACATGAACATTTATAAGGAATAATTACCTCATTGATTATCCTTAGACAAAGTTGTCAACCCTGTCGTGCTCAACCTAGGCAACCCATAAGTCTTTCTCACTAACATTAGGAAAATTGTCCCACTTGATATAGCTATAATCAAATGGACCCTTTCCTAGCTTCTACAGTGCAAGGTGCATTATTTATTCCCACCTTTTTTGCCATCTATTCTAACCTACAAGGAGAATATTTCATTGAACAAATTAGCAATGGACTTTTGGTATTGAGTGAATGCAATATTCCATGTATTAAAGTGGAATTTTTTTTATTGATTTAATGTTATTTGACATATACTATAATGTATAAAGGACAAAGATTGAATAATGCATATAATATAAACACATTTTGGTCCAAACAACATTAAAACATGCACACATCATCGAAATGGATAGTTAGCTCATATGCATTGAAAAACATGAGAATGCCCTTTTTGGATACATTTCTTGTACCTCTCATCCAAATAAATTATTTTATAGGCACTATTACATTTAACCCATATTAGGTCGTTTAAGCTATTAATCTATTTTACAGTGTGTTGTATGTAAAAACATTAGGAAATTCATGAGACACCATATAAGCAGTCAATATAAAATTTGTATAAAGATATGTATAAAGTTTTTTGTTTATTGACATAAGTGCAACAAATATACAATATTTTTTTCATGACATCCTTTTAATATTACATCAATTAGGGGAAGAGAATGGAGAATAGTATGGGAACTACAAATGTAGACATTAGACAAGGAGTAAATTAGAGTCGATGCATGTTGGCATTGACAACTATGTCGACCAATAGAAAATCAGTCAAATTATCAAAAAATTCATCCATAGGAATGTCTTCTAAATTAGGCATGGCAAATGCATCCATATTGATTTCTCACATTTCATTTTATTTTTTCCCTAATGATGCTTGTGGAAGATCTCTATTTGTGCAACAAATGTGAATATCTAGAAACAATCCATACATGAAAGTTACATCATCATGTAGCTCAATGAGAAGACCTCTAGGCACATCCCTATCCCCTATCATTTCATGATAAACATCTTCATAATCGATCTCCATACACACACCTATTTAATTGCATAAATACAAACATAAGCTTAGCCTGTATATTAAAGCAATGTAAGAGGCACAATGTAAAGACACTTAATTGAATAGAAAAGTGTCATATTGCCATATGATTTCATTTTTTAGGAGAAAATAACATGCTTTTGATATAAATTTTTCTTCCTTTCCATTCAAACGTAACTAATAAATGCACGTGCTAGTCAAACATACCATAAATAAAAGCCAAGAATTGCACATAGAAATGAAAATATGAGAATTGAAACCACTTCAAAAAAATATGAAAGAAAAGGTTAGAAGAATGTACAAAACCTCATTAAAATCAATATAAAACCCTTCATAAAACATATCAAAATAAAATCATGAAACTGTAAAAATGGACAAAATAGTGCATGTACAAGGGAGTTGCATTTATAGATGATCTTAAGTGGCATGCACTAATTACATGCATATGGGTGGGGTGTGGGAATGTGATTTTACTACGAATCCCATAGATTTAGGAAAAGGGTTTAAAAAAGTGAAATTTCTAGGAAGCCCATAAAATCAAGGCATGGTTAACAAAAGCAAAATTGTTACGAAGCCCATAAATTTAGGAAAGGGTTAAAAAAGTGAAATTACTATAGATCCCATGTGATATTCTAGTTGCCCATCAACTAATCATTTGATGTATTGAACTAGAGGCATGGACATACTGGTATTTATGGACACTGTATGAAAGCAAATATTGGTATGCGACACAAGAAAAAATTGTACGATATGTATGCATTACAAATTGTATGAGTTCACATGGGAATGCAATTTATCCCATTGAATTGTAATGGTACATTGCCTTGTCACCCACAATAAGGTTAGAGCATAACCCATATTGAGTTATGAGATATTTAATGTAGCCAAATAGTCCACTAATGTTTTTTAAATGATTTCTTCATAGACCACCATTACCATACTTCCCACCTATTAGACCATAATTTTTGGCCCCAAAATTTAGGGAGGCCCATGAGATTATAAAACACAATTATCAAACTAAATTAAAGCTTCTTCTTCATTACATGTATAAAATTATACAAAAATATCTCATCTCTATCCCACATAATATAGTAAAGATGTTTAGGGATCTAGACAATGAGTCAACATTCCACTTACAAAAGTTGATTTCTACTAACTACAATAAATGCCATTATCTAAGATTTTATAGATGGAATAGATTGAATGGTAGACAACTTTATTAAAGTATCCATATACCACTATCCAATGTCAGTTATTTACAACTAATCTGAGTAGTGCCCATCATGATCATGGGTATTTCTATCATCCTTAGATTCTTGTGATGGTGTTGGAAAATGACTTCTTTACCACATTGATTCTTGATATGTAATCTCATCCAACACGTGTTTGAGAAATAATTCAAGATTTGAATCCAGACAATTCCACAACTGTAAACAATTATCATGAAGACCGTCCCATGTCAAAAGTCAAAATCTAATCACAAGGTGATATGTACAAAAGAATCTTTTTGACAAAAATGCTACATAACTAGTTCTATCAAAGTATCTATCAAACCAAATTTTCATCATGGGATTCAAATATATTTCATGATATATAATAATTAATTTTGATAAGAGATTATACTTAAAAATTATATCTAACATTTCCATTTATCAACATGACCATTTCCTTTTAACAGCTCCAAAGTGAAAACATTATTAGTATTCTACCAAATCCTGACAACATGATTTGCATGAGTAGCCCAAGCAGGTGGTAGCCAACAAAAAATTTCATTCAATTCAAATGAAACTTGATCAAAGTCTCTTCTTGTTACATCTTTGAGTTAGATTAGGGAATTCCATAAGTGATTGAAATGCCAAGTGAAGAGGGGTTCTGAAAATAATGACATACTGTAAACAAACACAAATCACATAAAACAAATTATATACAAGATCCACTGCATCTTATGCAACAAATTCTTCAACAAAGTGATTGTTGATCACATACTCAATTGTTTTATAGATTATCAAAAGATTCAATCATTATCATTCTACAAAATTAACTTTACGAATGTACTTGTAAGAATGTAGTGAAATATGTATCAATTATTTTTATAAAGGTGGAGTAATATCACCATATAGACTGCATAGGCAAGAGGATCTTCTTCAATGTAGAAACACCTCTGACATAAAAATCATACTTAGATAATACTACTTCTTGCTTACAAGGATTTATTACATGAAAGTCCTACTTTCATATAACTTGTCCCAAGTTAAAGGAGATCATGACCTTACATTTGGTAACCCTAAAAAGCTAACTTAAATCAGTAAATAAAGCATGCTTGACAAGGTTATTGATAGGCCAAATGTTATAACCATTATTATTAACTAATCATTTGAATGGGAAAGCTTAGGTTAGTAGTCTAATCAGTTACAACAAGGAGATTTAATAGGGATTATATTCTTTCATTCAGTTGAGGATACAAGTATAGTTAAAACATGTCTGCAAAGTGAGGGTTTTTCATATCCAAATCCAAAAGAGATTCATATGTCATAATTACAAACTATTTGGGCATAGTCTACTAGGATAATGTATGTAAAAATTAACTCTCAATTACTCAATTCTATTGAAAGAGCCAACTTTATGCCATGATAAGTTAATTTGACTATTGAATTACTCTTAAGTCTAGTAGAACTAGGTTAATAAATAAGTGTGACCACCTATATTAGGTATACCCTATTTAACCACTTGTATAAAATGTCATCAACATGTCCTAGATCCATATAACACTTATTCTGATTCAGGCGGTTGCATGCCTGATACTATCTACAAAACTTTTATGAGAAAGTATTGATTAATTTCCATTATATTGGGGAAAAAAGATGAGAATTCTACAAAATGAATTACCTAAAAGGATACATGAGTCTTGCCAGCCTCATTTACATTTTGAGCCATGATAACTTCACCATCTTCATTAAAATTTAGCGTGTCTATAATTGGGATGGGCATTTCTATGGAAATTAAAACAACAGATCTCCCAAGTCCTCCTCTACTCCATGCTAAAAAATGTATAAACCTCCTCTGATTTGCTACAAAAAATGTCCATAAACCTCCTCTGCTCTACTTCAAAAATTGTCATAAAATAACTTGTATTTAAAATAATGACTTATCTTGTTTTCATCATGTTCAAGTCGTAAAAGTCATTGTAAAAATGACTTTTATAAAACATATAATAGAAATTATAAATTTTCACGAATAAAAGTCCTCAGAGTGTATATTTAGAAATGGTTTGAAAAGCAGGAGGAGGAATTAGATTCTCTTGAACACATCAACTTCATAATATGATGAATCCCTAGACTTCTATATAGTTTGTACAAATTATAAAAAAATATGGAGTCATCTTCTTTTATAGTTTGTACAAATTATAAAGGAAGATTGAGTCATCTTTCTTTAAAATTTATAATAACTATAAAGGGGGTTGGGTGTTTGTCATATTATGAAGTTGATGTTGATGTGTTTAGGAGAATATAATTCCTCTTCCAGTTTTTCAAACCATCATTTCATTTTAAACGCGTCACCAACTTATAATTTTCATTCATTACAAATGTATTAACTAAACACTTATATCATTTACATATACATATTTGATTTATTTGGACATGAGTTTGTTGTACATGGATTTATTTCACATGATTTTTTTGACATGAACTATTAAATAATTATTTTTTACAATAATTTATTTCAAGATACCCACTTAAAGATGCTAAAACACTTTTCATGGTGTTTAAAGTTTTCTCTAATTATTTCTTCTAACTCATCTCTTTATGAATAAGTTCACAAACATCACAAAATAATATCCTATTTATTTGGAATGCTTCAAATTTTCTATAAAGGATCTTAATAAAATGAATTTATAACATAACCATTAGTACTATAAATGGAGATGTTTTGAGATAAAAGTTAGAGACAAAATTTAACCCTCTTAATAAGGTGCACACTCATAAATTATAGTGTTTTTCCACTACTATGTAACCCTTCCTGGTTATATAGTATAGGTGAAGTAAAAATACCTCTTAATGTTGTTTGTATATCAATAATTCAAGTACTCATTCCCCAAATTTAAGTGGGTATTTTGTATAATGAATAGATCATTGAGAAGCTTCTTGTCAGGGCCTTGAGATAGTGTGGAATGCGCAGGCTGTAATGAAAAGAATGGGATTTATGGGTTCAATGCCTTAGATCATTTTATTTTCCACATACCCCAAAATCTAAATTATACAACCAATGACAATGCCCTTGGTAAGCTTCTTTTGACATTCTAAGAGTGATTTATGCCAAAAAAATATCTATTTTATATTTTGTGTTAGGGTCTTATATTTGGTTGGATTGAGTTCATTTAAGTATTTTATTGATACCCTTATTGTGCCTTGAGTTCTACAGTGATTTTGTGGCAATGATGTTTTGGATCTAGTTCTCTTTGGATAATATTGAATGATTAGGGTTCTATGATGCTTGGTTTAGTTTTACAATCATCACTTGTAGACTTGATAGTGCTAAGGATATTTTGTGTATTGAAAGAGATATTAAAGTGTTACAAATATTTATTTGGATAATACCTTCATTATATAATAGGGTTGAAATAATTTCTATCATTTGAAGGCTGTGGTACAAGTTCATGATCTATATTGAGAGTTGAAAGGATGCTTAAGATTATATGCTAGAGCAGAGCTTAAATAAATGTAAGGCTTGTACATTGGGAAACATTGCATGTCGAAAGACTAGTTGAGTTTAATAGGAGTTGATTTAGCATAGTTTGGAATGAAAATAAGGGAAATTTGTAGAGGGAAAATTGATAATATAAGACACTTTTTCAATGTGTTTTATAATATTATAATTAAACATGCAAGTTACATATTGTAAAGAGGATAGATATCTTGAGGGGCATCCCAATCTCTTGTTTCTTACTTTTGGCATGCTTAGGTGGAATGTTTTTGGGTCTCAAGTGCCACAAACTATATCCTATACACCTACAAAATTATTGTTTATAAATCATCCTAGCAGAGTTCCCCACGTTACAAAATAAGTGGTGATTCAATTAGAGTATCTAAAACATCCAACAAGTCAAGTTGTAAGTCATTCTCAATCTGAAATTGAAGGTGTGTTGATGGGGACAAAAGATTACAATCCATGTAAAGCTAGTCTGGTATACTTTTCCTTTTCCAATGATAATTATGACTTATAATAATATAAATTAAATTGTTTATGGATTGTTCATCTACCTACCTTTCTATAGTAATTTTTAACACAAGCTATCAAAGGTGATGTTAGCATCTTTAAATGTCTAATTAAAAAATTTAACAAAATTATCAAAGAGATTAGGTTGAATTATAAGCATGATCACAATTAGATCCTCTACTTTGACCTTTGTGTTAAAGGTTTAAAATTGATCCCTAAAATCTTTAATGTTTAAGACATATTGCTAAATCAAATCTCCCTCTTCCAATTTTCATGAGAATAACATGTTCTTCAAATAGAAAGTCCTCCATATATAAAAAATAGTAATTTTTTAAAACCTTCTTGATATTTTTGATGCAATTTTTGAACCTAAAAATTTAGGTAACATTTAATCTATCAATGAGTTTTTTGAATAGCAATAGGGCCTCTCTATATTTACTTTGGATATATTGTTCTTATTCATGGTCATGTAGCTTTTTACCTTCAACAAGGTTTATTTATACAACATAAATTAAATCTACATATTTGAATATCGTAGTCATCCTACCTTTCCATATGTTGAATATTTTATTGTTAAAACTTTACTTCTTCATATTTATCTCTATGTTAGACTATAAAAACATTACTTCCATCTAGGATTGTTTCATAATGTAAAACATTCTTATTTGAAACTCTCCATTTAGAATCCCAAAATGTCTGATTCACTTTAGGATTACTCTAAAATAAATTCCAAAATCTGATTTTGAATATAATTTTAATAAATTTGATTCTGATCAAAATTCAAAGCTTTGTACTTAAAATAACCTTTATTCCATCTCTGGTCGATCTATATCTTCTTCACATATATGCCTCTTATCCTTGGCTCTACCACACATTCTGTATTTATTTCTCAAATATCACTTGGGCTCTAACCTCAACATTCAACTTTGACCCCAAAGACCCATCTCCCCAGATTTTAATACCATAAATAAATAATAAATAGAACACAAGATAATATATAAGGATAAATGGGAGTAATTCTTCATTGATAAAAAATCAAGTGTACTTTACATTTAATGTCTTCTTTTTCAACTAATTTTGAAACCATCAACTGGGTTTTAACTACACCTGACTCATAATTATCAACTAACCCTCAAGCTATGATTCATAGAAATGTGGATCACATTACTCTCTAAGAGAACTTTTTGGTGAAATTATGCTTCCCTTGCCACAAATTAACTTATAATTTTTATGCCTTATTCTCACACCATCATTTTCTTCTTTTTATGTATGCTTTCTTCACCTTTGTTTAACCCTAAATTGGATGAGGATCCTATTTGACTAGTTAGGTTTAATAATATGGAAATGAATAAGCATATGGGTGATAAACATATCTATAAAAAGATAATTATTTGTAAAACTTAGATAAATAATATTCTAAATTAAATGTTGAGATATGCTAAAAATAAAAGTATGACAATGCTATATATTGTAATGATACTAAATATAATACACTTAGCTGATTTTGATGTTAATACAGATATAGGTATTGAATAGGAAAGAATCATATTGAAAGAGGATTCTAGAATAGTTACCAAATTTTAGATTAAGTGCCTTTGTAGTTTCAAACACTTGAGTCAACCTAGAATGGTTACGTCTATGCTATTATCTGGATCAAATGCAGGTGTTTAATACATAGTACCTACTGAAACTAGATGTGACCACATAGATGATTTTAGGTTTTATGTTGACTTCACTCCTATACATTCATATTTAGGTCATGGATTATCAATCTTTGTCAAATAAAAAAACCCTAGTTCTTCATCTTTATAGTGGCTATGAGAAAAATGAGTTAGTAGGCTCATAGTGTTGAGCTAACCCCAAAGACCCCTATATTAGTGGGTGTTGCCTACATAGCCACTACTCTGAAGAGGGCCTTAGACTAATGTAGTTCTCCCCTGATGTGTTGGTTTATGTTTGCATAAGGCTGCAACATATGGAAATCAAATACAACAGTGACCTAGATTATAAATTGGTAAATCAGGTTCTTAGGCCGCTCCTTCAATACTTTAAACCTATATATGTGTTTTTCCTATGACTGATATGATAATAGTAGAAAATAGGAAAGATTTTCTTATTTGAATGTTTGATTGAATGTTCTTTGGTATAAATGGTGGGTGAGGAATGAATGAGGATTGACCTTATATATATACAAATCTTTTTGGAGAATATCTCACATTAAAGCACTTACATCGACCATAGGTACATGTTTAATTTTCAAATTAGATGACTTTAGGGCACTATACACTTGAATTATGGTAGGACACTTGAGTCAACATAGGCATTTGACTAAGACACAAGTGTTTGGAGGGAAAAAAGTAAGGTCCAAAATTTACAGAGATAGGTTTTAAACAATTTAAAAGCAATTTGGGAAAGATATAAGGCCTGTGTCATCAGAATGATATTGGTTGGACTAAGAGATAAGCAATAATCATAATGAGATAGCTGATGCAGGACTTGTAGAAGTGGAAAAGGTCTAGAACTGAAAGAAATAACCAAGGTCTAAGTTTGCCAAGTGTACAAGATTGAGGTGCTATATAATTCATAAATATCATCTACAACCTTATGATTTAATATATATATATTCCCAATTGAATTACTATTATTATTTTCCCACGAATAAAGGTGGAATCACATGTGGTCATAGATTAAAAATATATATATCCACAAAACTTACATGTTGAGAAGAATAATTTAAATCCTTGGTTCCTTTTATTTCTCTATCATCTATTCCAACCTTATCCAAGTGTGGGCAAGAGATATCAAACCCATTAACTTATCTTACCATAACTTTTGTTCCTAATTGAATTATTATTATTATTATTTTCCCACTACTTAAGGTGGAATCCCATGTTGTCATAAATTAAAGAAAATAAAAAAAAATATATATATCCACAAAACTTACATGTTGAGAATAATAATTTGAATCCTTGGTTCCTTTTATTTCTCTATCAGCTATTCCAAGCTTATCTAAATGTAAGAAAGAGATATCAAACCCATTAACTTTCCATTCATCAACATCATCATTATCATCCATTATAGAGTTGAGGGAGTTGTTAATTTTGAATGGCATCGATGTCCATGTCTAGATTTTTAATAGATATTAATGAAAATAATATTTTCTTAGCCTTATTTTCATTATACTATTGAAGTTGGGAATGATCACCTTCTATAAATTTTAATTTTTTGTCAATATCTAGAATTAAACAATCCAAAATTATGACAAGGTGACCAGATACATGTTCTGTGTCCATAACTTTTAGTTTTTGCTTAAGTTTGATAGATCCTATTTAGTGAGATATTTTCGAATTGTCCTTTGTTTGTTTTAGGATCATGATGGTTCCAAAATCAAAGCATTTTTGATCAAATTCATACTCTATAATTGTGGAATTTATCATTCCTATTGTTAGGGTAAATGTTACCCATGTGTTTGGTTCATTGATTAAAAATCTTTATATTCGAGCCTCATTATAAACCAAAATTCATCCTTGCTTGACTTTATAGTCATTTGAAATAATTATCAGTGTGGGCTAGTTATATCTTTATTTGTTTTTAAAAGGTTCAAAAATGGTAAATGATGCATTTAAACCATTGATTGACCATTCTTACACTCCTCTAGATGATGAGAACAATGGACTGAATAAGGATCAAAAGAGGCTTTAGAAGTCTGAAGAAGATTTAAATACTATAAATTTTTTGTTTCAACTACAATATAATTTTTATTATCATAAGGAAATATTGAATGGTCAAGAGTTTCAAAAGCAACCATGATTGAGTCCATGGGTATTAGGGCAACTTGTAAACACATTGTTAATCTTTCATTAAACTTATGGTAATGGATAGATCTAAGCCCACATTTAGGTTATACCTCCATGCCTCTTATGAATGATTGAATTTATGGCATGTATATTCAAACCCCAATTTATGACTTTCCATTAGGTAGCATCCATGTTGTTTGTTAGTAGGGATTGAACTTATGGTAGTACATAATTATAATCCCATTTCTATGATTTATCCCTTATGGACCATTGATGTTGTCTTTTTTTTTTATCTTCTATGATTCCTATTATTTTTTATAAGAAACGTCCCTAGAATTATTTTTGACCTACCTTTTCATCATGTAAGCATTGCCACTAATTGTTGATAGTGCTCTTCTTGTGGGCTTATCATGGTTATAGAGTGCCATTGGCATAGTACAAGTCATCAGAAACATATAGTTAGAGTTCATAGCCATGGGAGAATAAAATTGTCACTAACTATGTTTGCCATGAGATTATGAAGAAGTTCATGCAGTTGGGAATTTGTGTGTCATATGATTTTTTCTCATCTTTGAACTCCAATATACAAGAACTAGTAATAATTTTCTCAATGTTATTTTATCTTGATTTTATAAAAGTAATTTTATTTTTAATTATAAGTCTTAGTGTTGTACTAATTTTTTGGAAGTTTACAAAATTATCTCATTTTAGACATCCCAATGGTTGGACTTGGGAATTGAACTTTATCCTTGATTGTATAATTGATCCCACAAACCAATTTGCCTCCAACTATGGGCCTATGCTTTGTAAATATTCATCAAAAAATTTATGTGTAAGAAGAAATGTCATAGAAATGATTTGGGAAAAAATGGTAGGTTACTAATCATTTTAATAAAATTATATGAATACATAAAAGGAAATGAAATAACTTAATCTCTCCAAGGTAAAATACTTGATTGTCATTATATCTTGCTTGTAATTTAGTATTATGTTTCACTACTATTACTAGTTTCTAAAAAATGGCAATCATTTTCTTGAATATTCCAACATTGTAGAGTAATTAGAGGCATTTTTTAGGTTTTTAGAGTGTTAATCCTACATAGTTACCAAATCTAGTCAAAAACTCTAAGCAGATCTGGATTTTTTATTAGCTAGTCTGGATAAGTTCAATCCATGTTGTCCATGAGTATTTTTATTTTTTAAAGAGAGACACTCATTAAATATATATATATATTATATAATATATTAACATTTTATATTACATTATTAATTTTTTATATGTATATTATTAATTAAGGAGACATCTTTCTGGAGATGTTGACTAAACTATATTTTGTTTGTCTTCCCTCTTTGATTACAACATTTAAGTATTTTCTATTGCATAACATGTGACAGATGGTTTTATAGCCAAGGAAGGGGAAGTGGGGATTACATTGATAAACATGTATTTTGGACCTATATATGCTTAAATATGGATTTATATGTTCGTCTACTCTTGTACACTTGACAAATATATCTTAAGGCTCTACCCTTTATTTGACCTTCTTTTCAAGCAAAAGGATCACATTCACCACTTCAATGGGTCTAATCACATTCACCACATCAACATTGTTGTCCTTGCTCTAATTCAAGTGTTTGTGCCCAATAAACACTAAATTTTTCAAATCTTTTAAAGTGTACAGATTGGCCTAAGGTTTTATTAAATCTACATTGTATATTTATGAGCTATAAATTACTTGCTTACACCAAATTTGGGTTTCTACAATATGGATTATTACCCAAATCTGGGACTTTCCTTGAATAATTTTGTGTGATTTTTGTAAGTTGATTCTTTAGTACCTTGGCCTTGGAAACAACTTAAATTCTATGGAATCACCTCACTGGTCTTGGGAATGAGGGTTCACCCTTACCCATAAGATCATAATGGTGACTCAGGTTCAAGGAGCAAGACTCACATAGGCATTAATACTTGGTTTGAATTGTTTGTAACTATCTAGAATTTAATAAAACATGTTTTTACATGAACTATTTTTGGTAACCAAGTCTATATATGAACATGTATGTGGGTATTACAACCACCTACAAGCCTAAATACAAGCAATGTTGTTTTAAAAACCAACTTGTGACATGTAGCTTACTTTTTAAATACTAATGGGATTAAAAACCCTTGTTTACTATTGATAAAAGTGATTAGAAACTATAGTGTTTATAAAATCTCTATTTTCATGATTTTGAAATGGTTGTATCAATTCTTAATTGAGAAAATGGCTCCATTATTTCTATTTCAAAAATATGTGGTTAGCAATGAAAGGCACAAATTTTGATAATTGTAAAAGAAATTGTTTGGTGGCTATTATTCAAATTCTAGATGAATATACATGAATTTGTAGCATTTTTTTTTGTCATGGTTAATAAAATGTGAATCCTGGTATTAAAAAAGGATATATATATATATTGTGTGTGTGTGTACATATATATATACACACATACATATATACATACATAAATACATAGATACATAGATACATATACATACACATAAACACACACATGTATATATATGTATATGTATATATACATATACATATACATATATACATACAAATATACATATGTATGTATGTATGTATATGTATATATATATATATATATATATATATATATATGTATATATATGTACACACACACACACATTATAATCACCTAAAAGTGGTAATTAGATGCTAAGAGTGTCACTTGAGCCCCCTAGGCTAGCCATAGACCTATCTTTGAACATTAGACTTACATTTCTAGTCATTCAGTAGACAACAATCACCTACATCTAGTCAATACATAGTCCTAGAACTATCATCCTAGATACCAATCAAACTTTATTAGTAGTCTACCAAAAGGACATTAGTGCCACATTTGGGAAACTACAACCACACAATGCTAGTGTCCCCAACTAGGTGCTACTATCTTTGGCCCCAGCTCTTCCCAATGGATAATTTTTCAAATGTGTGACCCTCCTAAGGTTGGCCTAAGTTCATTTTATTATCCACACAAGCAACATAACCATATAAATACAAATTTAATCCACCTCTATTCACTAGATGGGAAATAGATGCAAAAAGCTATTCTAACCAAAGATAAAGTTGTGCAAAATTAAGGTATATAATCTCTATTCTATCCTAATTTGTGCATACTACCATCTACAACAAACCTAAGTCTAATTTTAAAATATTTTAAAGCTCAAGAATATTCAAGGCATCCAAGGCCACTATCATTCTAGCTTTCACTTGCAAATACATCAAGCACTAGGTGGGAAAACTACATTGGATTTGATCCCTCCTCAGAGTATTGGTATGTAGGTAACTATCTACACAATAGGGTCTTGAGGATGCCCAGTCCATCCTAACAAAACACATAAAATTATTGCTTATACCATACTTACAAGGAGATTAGGGTTTTCACATCGAATCAAGTTTTCTAGGTATAATACAAAACTACAAGTTTTGATCATGCAGGAATATAACATATAAACACAAGTGCAGATACTCCATAAAAATAAGAATATTCTAATAAAGGGGACATTATCACCACATTGACGACACTACACATAGATGGTATTACTATTAAAACTACGTGTTATTATCTAGTGAGTAGATGAATACCAAAATCCTATTGATGACACAAACTACTACCCAGCTCTCAAGTTTTAGAACCTAGATCATTCGTGATAGTCAATTTTTAGATAAGTCTCTATGTATCCCTAGTTATTACTATTTATAAAAAGTCAAACAAAGTAAAAATCACAACAAATCATTTGCTAAACCCATCTTACTTTGAATATTGCATATGTTAGGATTATAGAATGTAGAGAAATAATAATGAAATAAGGACATAATTAAAATTAAAAAAAACACAATAGAATAGAGACATAGATTTAACGTGGTTCACCCAATATGGGCTACATTCACACAAAAATTGACAGTCCTTATTATTCAGTCCAACAAATAAAGGGAAAAAACCTAAAATACATCCAATGCAATATACTCTTCACTCTCTCTTAATTCCACCTAATTACAATGACCTCATATCAAAAGAGGGTTACAAATTAGGGCAAAAATGCACTAACTAAATTTCTACCTTTAAATCTAAAACCTAATAGTAAATGGTCTAGATTAACTATGAAATTACAATATTTTATATTGCATTTTTCACAAAATTTATAGGGGGGGTGTTGGTCATTTCCCCCTGGAACCCCATGGTGACCATCGTGGGGGAGGCATTCCCCCCCCCCCCCCCCCCACACACACTCCCTCTTTTAGGAACTGGGCATTAAAATAAGATCAGGCTCCACCATCCAACAACATAAAACCCTAGCTTACATTAATTCCTATTTTTGCAATAAATATAGGCTGAATAATTATAATTTTATTTAGACAACCTAGATAAATTAAAATCAAATTTTACATTAGGGTTTCAATTTATTTTACATCTAATTTAAATTGTCGCAAAAGAAATCCTAGTTTCAAAAACCCTAACCCTAGATCATCTTAGGGTTTTAATCATTTTTTAATCTTATTTTCATTAGATTCTATTAATTATTTAAAATTAATATATTCTAGTACCTCTATTTCAATTTATTTACTACATGCCAACTAAAAAATCTATCTTTTCCCTAAGAAGTGCTAGACTAGGTGGTAATCTTATAGCGCATATTCAAATTCTAGCTATCCAAACCTATAACAAGGATAAGGAACTTATTACAATTCTAGATATGAATCCTTCACACCCTGATTGTGTGGAATTTCATGACAATGCATTTGAGGATGAACAATATAACCAATAACAAGATCAGGTCTATATTGAGGATCAAGACAAAATACCTCCACTTAATGATAATGATATAATTATGAACAAGGATGTGGTATTACAAGGATTCAGAGATAGAATTTGGGAACAACCCCATGATCATGCACAAATTTTACAATCCATATTAGAAATCAAGAATAAGAAAAATAATGGTAATTATTAAACCCATCTAGTTAATGATGTTGTTACACCTTCAGTGGGCCCACTTAACCAACTCAGATAGCACAACCCAAACTTATTATTTAACCATCATTGATAGCCATACCACTTGTGGCTAGTTATTCTCCTCCATATGTAAAATCCCTTATGTATCAAGTTATTTATCTACAATCTAAGGTGTTACATCTTAAACAAGGATTAACTAAGCCATCACATGCCTTGGATTCTAACATTCTCTTACATACACCTTTGACACATCACATTATGACAATTCCTTTGCCATCTAATTTCATAGCACGTAAGTTCACATTATATAATGGAAAGGGTGACCCAGAGCCTCACCTCAAAGCCTTTCACACAACATGCTTGGACTATGTGTCTAATGATTAGCTTCTTATGAAGCTATTTCCATATAGTCTTAAGGATTATGCCCTAAAATAGTTCTATGATTTGCATAACCAATTTATCATGACATTTAATCCTTTAACAAATATGTTCTTAGAATACTTCTCTATCAACATAAGTGATAAGATATCATATGTACAAGTGGCACAACTAAAGCAAAATTTAAATGAGCCCATAATCGATTATGTCTTATGATATTAGATAATCTTATCAAAATTGACTAGCCCCATGGTAAATAGAGAGATGAAAGATATATTCTAACAGAGTCTATTAACATCACTTCATGAAACAATATTACTCAAGATGTTTCCCACATTTATAGATATGTACTACACAATTAAGTAAAGAGAGGTTAAGCTCTTAGAAATGGGCAAACTCAAGTACACAAATGGATTAGATTCAACTATTAAGAGTACAAACAAACCTCCATACAAGGTCAGGGCCATAGAAAACAAAAGGGATCAAAAGGCCATAGTCAATGCAGATCAGAGCCTTCTCTTAGAATGGTTCTATCAGCTCCTCAACACAGAGTCTTCACTAATCTACTAGAGTCACTAGCATGAGTTCTAAAACAACTATTGGAATGCAACATCATATCTCTCCCTCCTATTAAAGAGGTTGATATGACATGCAATATTTCAAAGGGTTATGATTCAAATGAATTCTATGAGTATCATAGGGCACCATGCCACCCAACAGACAAATACATTAGCTTGAATCACAAGATACAAGATCTTATCAAGGTAAACATTATTGATGTGGACACACCCATAGAGGCACACAAATAAAAAATAGAGGAAAAGGCACTTAATATATTTTTAGATTCTTTACCAAAGCATACAACTAATGAGGGAGGGGGCACATTAGGTGTTCATTATACATAACAAGGTCATCCACCACTAGATTCTTATCACATAGTTATAGAAGAGACATATCCCTTCCATAAAATTATTGGCATGTATTACACTATAGTACAACCTAGACCACTTATCACATTTTTAGAGTATGATATTGTGGATGATGACACATATTTACATGTACCCTTCATACGAGCATATATAGACCACCATCTTATTCACAATATCATGGTTGAAAATCGGTCAAGCATAAGCATGTGCACCATGACACTCTTACATCACTTGGGATACATAGAATGGGATATATTACCTATATATATAGTCATTATTGGTTTTAGTGGCCAAATTTAGAGATCCATTAGGATAGTATGCTTCTATTATAGGTTGTACTAGTATACATAGCAACTTGGTTTCTAGTAGTACCTAGTGTGGTGTATTCGACATATTATTGGGTTGAACATGGTTAAAATAGCTCTAAGCCATACCATGTATAATACATTGATTCCTTAAGTATATACATGCTAACCAAGTGGTTAATATTAAGGGTGTCCTATATGAGTATCCTCTTCCCGTCTCATAGGAAGTTCTAACACAGATTCTAGTCACACTTCCAATACCAACACCAGTTATAGTTCTAGTTCCAGTGCTATATGTTGCATGATTATTAGTTACAATAGAGAGTACATATCCTATACACATATCATACTGTTCAGTAGAGTCCTTAGAGTATACTAGGTCTAATTCCATGGTGTCTACACACACATACTCTCCCTCAGAGACCATTACTATAGAGACCATTGCATCAGAGATATGTCATAGATTCTATATGACCTTCCTCTACTTAGTTTATGCTGAGATCAATTATATTGGGGTATAGGGGTTCTTAGCATAGGGCACCTACATCACCTATAATTTATAAATCTACCAAAGGGGTCCCTAATACCCATGCAGTTCATAGGGCATCATAATTAGTGCCATAACATCATAACATCACTACTCAAGCAATTTCAAGTTCAAGTTATACAACACACTAGATCATGGTCTCACAATTGCCCTTTCACACCACATGCATGATCACAATTACAATATTTGACATAGGTCACAATGATGATGAGTCTCCCATGAGATTCATAGGATAGTATGGTTCCTACCCTTGTACATATTTCCTTCTCTATCTCTCTCCTTGTACATAGTTTATTTTCATATGCTTATACACATCTTATACTTAAAAAAAAAAAAACAATATAATATGTAAAAATATAAAAACATTCAAATGTTTCAAAAATACAAAATTTTATAGATTGTATGAATTATTATGTTTACATTTATACTACTTGTTAGATATTACATATTGCTAGCTATATTAGTATAGTCAGTTTTATCATACACATATGCTTCATTAGTTCTTGTTGAGTGCTTGTATATTATAGATAGGACTTCGGTCCACTACACTAATCAATATTAGCTATCATCTACCCATTGGGGGAATTTACACCGATCCAGGTTTATATATTTGATACATCTACCCACTTGGGGACATCTCCTACACATTTGCTATAACTAGGTTTTATATTTACATACCATACATTATAATTTATGCATTGATTTATCTTGATATTTATCATTGATCCTCATTATTCAGATTTTTTTTAATTATCACTAGTTAGACTTAGTTTATATGCATCCTAGCATCTACATAGATTTTTATTACACAGTTATATATGCTTTCATTTCTAGTTCCTAGATTAGACTTGATTATGTTTCTAATGCTTCTTCCATCTTCGAGGGCATTTGAATATGCCATTACTCCTTAGATTCTATGCCACTTATCTATTTGTATGCTTTGGACATATGCCCATGTCCCTTTTGTGTTCTCTTTCATGCTTCTATATATAGACATTTGAACATGTCCTTATATGTCTTCATTTTTAGATTTAGTGACAAGTGCCTATGTACCTTATATTATGGCCCCTTAGCCTACCTTTTGTGTGCCTGATGTGTTTGTATGTTTCTTTCTTATATGATTATACACCATGACACTTATATTTGATTGTTACACATACACAAAACAATTTTTGATTCATGAGGGACCTCATGCATATTCCCTTCCTACTTGGGAGCCTTGATGGACATCATGCCCCACCCCCTAGGAAGTTACTGAGATTTATTGTTGTTATACATTGTTTACATATATCTTGACACCCTTGTGTACTGCTACATTACAACATACATCTTACATTTTGTAATTATGCTCAGATACATTTACATTCTAATGTTATGTTTGTAAATTATATTGGAATATCATGTGCATGCTTTGGCTAACACATTTTATAGATCTACTTCTTTAGAGGGCAATTATTCCATGAAGTTTACAACTATCCTTAAAAGAGGGGGAATTTATAGAGTTTGTCACAAAGATCAGGTTCCTAAATTAATTTTAATAGATACATTTCAACACATAGGCTCAGTTCCATATATCATACTCAAGATAGACACAAAATAGAACAAAGATTTAGAATTTAGTCCAAATCACTCAAAAATAAGACTAAAAAATCATTAGTGTTTAGATTGGGACACTATCACCACAGGGCACTATTGTCCACTATAAGGTGCTACTATCTAGTAGCCTTAGCTTCAGGATAGTCTAGATTATTTAGACTAGTACACTAGGTACAATATAAATTTTCACAAATACAGTCACATGTTTGGAAGTTATGTTCAGATTTAGCTCAGATACATGTATTGTAACTCAGTTTCATACTAATTTCTCATATTTGTGGGCATCATGTGTGGCATGATCACTCATACATTTAGATTAATTACACATATTTAACTATTACATACTTGATTTAAATTTAGTATACTCAGATACTAGATTAGGGGCATTTGTACGACACATAGTTTCCATATACTTAGCATTAGACATGTTGATCATATGGAATGGAAAAATATATCATTATCTACACTATATAAACTTTTTATCACATTCCAAGTTATCACTAGATCCATGCCTTACTCCATTTAATGTGGTTGACATTATCGAATGGCTTAGAGCTTTCTAATATATCTGAGTGGTCATGGAGCCGAATACATAGTTAGATTACTCATTTAGATACTTTAAATAGTTTACACAATACAATTATAGATACATCTACTTCACATAGGGGCAATGATGGATTCATGGCCTACTTGAGTTTTTTATCCACCTATATGAGAGGGTTCAACACACTTATAATCTTATCCAAGCTATTCATAGAGATCAGGATCCACTAAGTAGGGGTGGGCAATGCTGGAGTCAAAAGTGGATTGAGTTTTTGAGCCACCCATATGTGGATTGAGAAATCCATTAGCACAGTTTAAGTTATTCAATGATATGATCACTATGAAATTCACACACACATGTTGTCACCAAATTCATGTATTGGTTCACATTTCCAATTAGGTGTATTCATTCCTTTCCTCTATCTTTACTCAACTTTACTTAGTTATTTCATTTCAACATAGTCTTTCAATTTTGATTATCTCTTAATTAAGGACTAATTTTTGCATGTTTCATTGTAGGACATTGATTTAGATCATGTTCCACATACGCAAACCCAGATTCACATTCTCAAACTTAGTTATATGGGATTCACTTCTAAGGTAAGTATAGGTATGCTTCTTTTTCCTTTATACTAATCATTTCACTTTGTTGCATTACTAGCATAATGGGGGGGGGAATATAATAACCTAAAAGTGGTAATTGGATGCTAAGAGTGTTGCTTGAGTCAACCTATCCCTAGGATAGCCATAGACCTATCTTTGAGAATTAGACTTACATTTTTAGTCATTCAGTAGATCACAATCACCTAAATCTAGTCAAGACATAGTCCCATAACTATCATCCCAGATCGCAATCAAGTTTTCTTAGTAGTCTACCAAAAGGACATTAGTGCCACATTTGGGACACTACAACCACATGGCACTAGTGTTCCCAACAACATGCTATTATCTTTAGCCTTAACTCTTCCCAATGGATAGATTTTCAAATGTGTGCCCCTCCTAAGGTCGACCTAAGCTCATTTTATTATTTTCAAAAGAAAAAAAACCCTATAAATACAAGTTTGATCCACCTCTATTCACTATATGGGAAATAGATGCAAAAATCTATTCAAACCAAAGGCAAAGTTGTTAA
This sequence comes from Torreya grandis, assembly GCA_037957365.1. Lineage (NCBI taxonomy): Eukaryota > Viridiplantae > Streptophyta > Pinopsida > Cupressales > Taxaceae > Torreya > Torreya grandis. The sequence continues at coordinate 3,347,306 of JARHVA010000780.1, read as the reverse complement.
AAATTAAGGTATTTGATCTCTATTCTACCCTACTTTTTACATGCTACCATCTACAATAGACCTAATTATAGTTTTCAAGAATTTCAAAGCTTAAGCACATTCAAGGAATCCAAGGACACTCTCATTATAACAATCACTTTCACATACATCAAACACTAGGTGGGATAACTACATCAAACTTGATCCCTCTTTGGAGTAGTGGTATGTATGAAAATCTCTACACCATAAGATGTTGAGGATGTCTAGTCCATCCTAATAACACACAAAATTATTGCATATGTTATACTTGTAAGGAGATTAGGGGTTGTACATCAAGTTAAGTTTTCCAATTATTATAATATAGAGCTATAGGTTTTGGTCATATAGGAACATAACATATAGACACAAGTGCAAGTGTTCCTAAAAAATAAGAATAGAACAATAAAGGGGACATTAGTGCCACATTTAAGACACTACACATAGATGATGCTACTATCCCAATTGGGCACTACTGTTTAGTGAAAAAATGGATACCACAATCCTATTGATGACATAGACTACTACCCAAATCTCAAGTTTTAGAACCTAGATCATCCATGACAATCAATTTTTAGATAAGTCTCTGTTTGTCCCTATTTATTACCATTTATATAAAGTCAAAATCAAAACAACTTGGTACTTAATTATTTCATATTTATTTAACTAATTTAAACATCTCAACCCTTTAACTAAACATAGGAATTAATTGTGTAAAACCCTAAAATGTTAAATCATATCCACACACACATGTGTGTGCATGTGTGTGTGTGTAAGGATTTTGATAACTGAGCCAATTGTAGTATATTATTACTAGTTAGTTCCATGTATTATATTCTATAAGAAATGTATTTTGATATAATAAAACAAATTCAAGTAAAGACTTGATTGACTATGGGACAAAAAATAAATGGGGGATAAACCCATGGGTGTTTGAACCTAATTATTTAATTGTAAATTAATGAACTATATAGTTATTAAATTCCATATCACCTTGGCATATTAAATAAGATTTATTATTGTAAAATACATTATTTTATCTAGTCTATTGGTAAATTGTTGATCCATAAACTAGGTGAATATTCCACATTAAGCTTTACCAACATGGACCCTTTCAAGTCAAGGTATTCCTCTCAAGTTCTATGCCATAGAAAAACACCTAAAATTTTGTTTTATGTGTATTCCATATCTTAAGACTATCATATAAAACATATAAAATAATACCTACACACTCTAAACATGATACTGCTCCATACATGATTACAATTAACATGCTTGCATAGAGGGAAATACCAAATGTGAAGTTGTGAACCTTTAAGGATGAATATTTAGCTCTCTTAAATGTTTATGTATTAGCCTAGTTACAAGGAATGCAAATATGCAAACAAAAAAAATAACCAAAAAAAGAGATAACATAAGACATACCCTAGAGAAACTCAATGTGAGAAAAATCCAACAAGAGTAAAGCCACACTTCCTCATCTCCACTATGTTCAACAATTTACAAGATTTTCTTCCTCTTGGGATTACAAGGAAAATAACCTCATACACTCATAATGATCTTTGAAATATTCAATTGAATATTTACTTCTAAAGAAAACAATTACTAAAATTAACCTATTTTAGCTGTGTAGTCTTCAAAATAGTCACCTACAACTAATCAATAATGAGAAAAGAATAAAAATGACTCAAATGTACTCATACAAAATGTGAATCCAAGTAAACTACATCCCATTATACTTATTTATATGTTTCTTCTATTATCATCTCTATTCTACCCTCTCTCTCTCTCTCTCTATTGAATGAACTCTGTAAGTTTATATTTGTACATAAGAATACCTCTTGGATGCATTTAAGAAGTCCAAGATTTGAAAACTGAAGTAATGCACATCATGTCCTTTCATCTTCATGTGCATCTATCTCTTGTAATTTGTCTTTTAAAATCTATATTTAAGACCTTATATTCATTGGAATCCATCCAACACCTATAATGAACTAATAAGTATCTAAATTACCAAATATAATTCAAATTCCTATGTTCTCGACAAAGCTTTAGAATTCAACAGTTTGAAGCTTTAGGGAGATCCTGGAGCTCAAGTATGCCAAATTAAAATGGTCATAACATTTGCATACAACCTCAAAATGACATGCCATTTTTTTTGAACTTGTCTAATTTTTTGAGGGGAATCCACATATGTAATTAAAAATTAATTTTGAAACCAAAAATATTCTATTTTATCCCATAAAATAGAATTGGCAATTTTTAGGTCTTAACATTTCATAGATTACACATATTTGATAGCTGGTTGTTATAAAAACTACTATAGATGATAAACATGACCAAATTTATGATCACACACAAAATTTAAGGTTTTTGGGTTCCACAAAAAGCTATAAAAATAATATGACTATTTACCTTATATCACCCAAGTGAGAAACCAACTTATCATCCTGTTGGACGGTACTCATTTTAGGTTCTAATCCAATCATATTTTGGATAGTACCATGCTCAGGTTCCATTTTGGTCAGTTCTTGGATAATACCCTTTCAGTTTCTAAAGTATTCAACTCTCCAATTTTAAGGATTTTAGTCCCATTAATTTAGAGACTCAAGTGGTGAGGAATCCTTACCCCACTTCTTTGAATGCCATTTGGAATAAATTGCTCTCCAATTCTTTATGCTAATTCCTTCATATGCATAAACATATTTGTCCCAATCCTCTTGGACAATAGGAGAAAAGATATAAAATCATAGGTATACAAGGTCTTCTTTATTCCATATAGGAGGTTCAAAGAGACATCAATTTTCAAATTAAAAAAAAAGGAGACATATCCAAGTAAAAACATTCTTCCTTAAGCTTCATAGTGTTACATTTAGAGTCTTTTATTTTCTCAAGTAAAAAAATACGATGCTATCACAAGGAAACTATGCTCAAATCCATGTTGAACATGTCTTGATTTGTACTTTGAAAATCTATTATCAATTCTTTCTCTGGAAGAGTAATTTTGGTAAATACCATCAAATCAAAGAAGCCCATAATGTCTTTCATCAACAATAATAGTGGTGGAAATTTAAACCACCTTGCTACCAATGAATCAAGGTGAATGCTTAGAATTTTTCATGTCCCTTGGATGGTTTCTCCATCAAATAATTTTGGTAAATACCATCAAATCAAAGAAGCCCATAATGTCTTTCATCAACAATAATAGTGGTGGAAATTTAAACCACCTTGCTACCAATGAATCAAGACAATCTATCCACTTATTGACCAAACTTGATCTTTGGTAAAATTTGAGTCAACCCCTACATTTATAAACTTTTTATAAGTTTATTAATTTCCTATAAGGGGTTTCAGATTGATCTAGATGTTCACTTATACCTAGCCTAGCCTTGGTTCAAAGTCTAACCCTTTGTACTAGTCAAGTCAATGAAAGCCAACCTTAGTCAAATAGGGTAAAACCTATTAAAATGCATAAAATATGTTTTTATAGTCCTAATATGGTTTTTAATGTGATTTAGGACCTTTCTAAGTCATCTATCTGTATTTACCATATTCAATATGCAAAAAATGCCTTGTGGGCCCACTTTGGAGCTAAAAAAGTGGACTTGTATGGATGGATAAAGTGATCAAATTGTCACCAAGACGTGACTAACGTGGAAGAGGTTATATGATGTTAAATTTAGGTTTGTGATAGTTCAAGATTCAGTTAAAGTCAGAAAAGGGGAGTTTTTCCTTATTTTTAGGCCCTCTTAGGCACTTATACAGTCCCCATGATCTGATCTACTACTAAAAACGTGGGTGGGGTGTCTATTCACCTCCCAAAACTCATTTCCATGTTTTACATTCAAGGATAATTCAAAAATATGCATCTTTAACTCATTTTTATTTCTTTTCCTCTTGGCATGCAAAGGAAGGTCAACTTCAAGCACTTGGTACAGAAGGTACATGTAGAATTTGGAGGAGTGATTCTAAAAGTGGATTTTAATATCAATACACTTCATTTTCATAACAATATTTTGTGTTTTGGTGCCTCATCCTTTATGAATAATCATTAACAATCTAGGTAGCCTATTATAGATTTTCATCTAAGAGGGGTATATTTATTAATCTATTTCTGAAGGTCCATAGGGATATATTATCTTGATGGGAAATTTTTAGGCTGGAATAAGGATCTCTCCATGATATTTTAAACATATAACACTTAACTTCTCTTTGTTTTTGAAGGAGATCTCAGATGGTGTTTGTTTCGTGAAGTTTGCAAAGTTGAGTGTAGGACCTATGTTTTTCCAACATCTAAGGAGATTCATGGTGGTGATAATATGCTTGAGGTTTATGTACGTATATATATTTCATGTAATCATCTTGTGGGAAATCCAACTAGCACCCTTACAAAGCCAAATTGCCCATCTTTACCTTATCTACTGCCTTATCCCTTTCAGTCAAGTTTGTGCTTATTTCAAGCGGTTGTACAGAGGTGAGAGAGTTTGAAGTAAATGGTGGGATAAATTTGGAGCTTAAACATCCCCCAAGAGTCATGATTTTTATGACATGAAGATCTAGGATGGTGTATGAGCAAGTCTTCACTTCAAGAAAGGTTACCTCCATTTTGGGCTCTTAGTCCCCAAGTGTAGAAAATAGAGATCCTGTAGCTTTTGTGGATAAATATTTGACATGGTGGAGGAATGTTTAATCACGTTTCTTGATTTTTCCTCATATCCATATTCACCTAGTCCAAATATGCCAAATTTGGGAGCCAAAGAGTAAGTAGAAGGTGGATTTTAAACTCTTCCAAGTTGCTAATAAACCACTAAAAGTAGACAGTGTTATCTACATGATTTAGAAGGAGGTTGACACCCTACAATGTCTTTGGAAAGTCCTAGACCTAATATTACAATGGGAAAAAATTAAAAATAAGTCAAGAATGATTCTTGAGCACTTAGGTCATGAAAAAGAATCCTTTTCCATGAAATGATCTTTTTGGGCCTATCCCCTATTCATACACAGGGCAGAGCATGCAGTGACGACATTATTTAAATGAGTGCAATAAAGAGATGGTGTTAGGGGTTATTAAGAAGGAAATAGGTCATATAATAAATGTTAAAAATCTAAATTCAATCTCAATAAGCTTAATACACTCTTAACATGCTCCAAATGACTCTTAAACAAGTTATAGGTCTGGGTTATGCACTTACAACTAGAGGTATTCGTAAATTGGTCTCAGTCAAGAATAAGGTGGTTTTTGTGACAAATTAAAGCATAAAAGTGGGTGAAATGATGTAACATGATTCTAGGGATACAAATAAAGGTTTGTATGCACTTTTGAGGCTAAAATCCTACCTTGTAAACCTATAAGTAAGGCAAAGGATACACTTATAGTCATGCAGAAAAGTGTGAACACAGTCCATGTTCAAAAGGTATGTAAAAGATATGAGAGTTTGGGAAAGTAAACCTTATTACCTCCACAACCATGATCTAAACCTTCTTACCTTCATTACCATGATCCAAATGGCCCTTGACAACCTATAGGTGGACTAGGAATATGCACATACAGGCATAAATAGGGTCTCAGCTAGTTAAGGTAAGTCATGAAGATGATTTGAAGGTATATAGTTAAGGTAAGTCATGAAGATGATTTATATCCTAAGAAACATGGAGAGAAGGCCCAAAAATTATCAAACAAAGCTTTAACTCAGACCTACAAGGAGTGAAAAGAGTGAAAGGTGAAGGATTGAAATGCTAAGTATGGAGCAAGGAAGGAAGAGAAGGTTCAAAAAATGAAGGATATTTAATTAGAATAAAATGAAGGTTGTCTCATGCTTGAAACACTCACCACATTCCCAAAGACCTTTTCAACTGTACAAAGTATTTCTTAATCCACATAGGCACGAGGCCTAGTATGGCCAAAAGGGATAAAATGATAGGTTAGAAGGGTAAGAAAGGTTTGAATACCTTCATTTAATAATTATGGAACTTCAAAAACCTTCCTAGTACTATGTTAGAGCTTAGAGAGGCAATAAATTACAAAAACATAGTCTTTCTCCCTCTAACCCTATAGATAATTTCTCAAAAAACTCAGTCTTGAGTTTTAGATTAGTTGGAGGGTCATCCCTTGGATTCAGGAGCTCAAACTTGGTGGAGGTCATCCTCATGACTCAGGATATCATCTAACATAATTTTATTTTGATATAAACAAGTGAAGTGCCCCCTTTTTTTCTTAGATAGGCGTCACTTTTCCCTTGCACAAACCTTACAAAGTTGGAAAATATGGTCAAAACCATGCACCAAAAGTGAAGGAATGTTTACAAGAAGGTTTGATGAGTTGAATCACACCTAGTACCATAATTAAAACTTGATTTAAAGTTTGGAAACCATACAATATGTTTGGAGATACTAGGTTTGTAGGTGTAGCCAGTTGTGCAAGTAATGGGTCTAATACCAAATAGAGGGTCATTCTTAGTTATAGATTTTGGGAAGTCCTCTAATGTATTTTTACATGTGTGTTAAAGAATATTTGGGGTGTATAAGATATTCAAGGCAATAAAGTCATCAAATAAGAGTTTTTTGAACCCAAGGTTGTAGACAGACCTATTGACAAGGTCTAGGTCTAGTCTCAAAATAGGGTCACCCTTTATTTCTAGTTCCAAAGGAGCCATTATAATGGTTGAGGAATGTTTATAGGGTGATTATATAGGGGTATGAACTATTTTTTTGCAAGGAAATCCTTTAATAATCCATTTTGGGTTTAATAAATTTCATAGGCCTCACATAATACACAAGAACTTGAATGCCAAGTTGGAATGCTCATAACTTACATGATCATTTGCATGGGACCATAAGATTTTTGGAGAAGGTGAAGAAGGTCCTTGAGGAGATCATAGTACAATTTGGAAAGAAGTTAAATGTAAAACCTTTATGAACAAAGGTTAAGATTACAAACCCTCTAAAACCCTCCAAAACGCTATTTTGAGATCTAGAGGTGAAAATGACCCTAAAAGTGCATCTAGATGGATGAATTTGACCATGAGTGATGAAGATAAGCTATTTAAAACTCCATGAAGATAATATACACGGGATTGGATTATATGGACTATGGGCAGAATAGTGTTTTTATCACAATTTTTTTTGTTTTTCAGGGTCTATGATGTTCCAAAAGGTGAAAAAAAGTTTTATGGGAGGTTAGAGATATATTTTAACTCCCTATTGTCATTTAATCCTATGAATAAGTTTCTAATATTTCAAACTAAAGCTTAACTTTTAGCCAGTCAAAACTAGCATCATGCATATAAGGGTGAAAAGTGTGAAAACCTCTATGGGATGTCCTTTTAAAGTGAAATTGAAGCATCTAGGGTTATGGATAAGCTTTCCAAGTGTCATTAATCCATTCCCATATATTTTAATGTGAAATTGAAGATTTTTTAGGGCCAAGTGTTGAAGGTGATTGAAAATAGAGAGTTTCAAGATTGCTGACAATGATTCTTCTTCTCTAGGAGTTTCTAAATGATTAGGATCAAAACCAATGCATGGGATTGAATTTTTGAAGGCCTTCCCTCTCATACCAATTACCAGACCTATCCCTAGTTAGAATAATTATGTTTAAATAGAGGCAAATTATGGAGGCAATTTCCTATGATAGAATTGCAAGTTTTGTGCCACTTTTCATCATTCTTATGACTTATTTTAGATAAGTAGACCTCCTAACATGACATAGATCACCCCACCCCTCTTATAAATGCATTTTTAACTAATTTGAGCAAGTTGACACATGTCCAAGTAACTCTTGGACTCCCCTTCTCTCTCTCTTCCCATTTTCTCTATAAGAGATGGCCATTTTGGCATTGTATGCATGATCCACCATAGTATGGTGAAGCCCTGATCAATTGTACACCTTTTGATCAATGAAATGACTAAGTGTTTACCTCTTTCATCAATTTTAATATTGTGTTCTATTTTAATGTTGAATTTACTTAGTGAATACTATGGATTCTTTATCATTGTACTTCATTCTTACACCTATTTGCAACCTCTTCTTGTAGGGCATGTGAAGTGTTCTAGGAGATATTCATGGTTTATGTGAGTAAAATTTTCATTGGTGTCATTCAATACCTTTTTTCTAGTCCTCCTAGCCTTGCATATCATTTAGGACCTCAAAATGTAATATCGATGCAATAAGATATAGATTTGGGAAAGTGTATGTTTTGGTTTATTTCTTGGTCTCAAGTGTAGAATGCAATTGGTTGGAAGTAATCAAACTGATTTGGTGTATCATATCCCATAGACTAGGCTTAATTTTCATGTCATTATTAACCCTTTTAAACCCCCAAGTGTTAGAAGTAGGAATATGAGCTTTAGTGATGCATCAAGGGGAGCTAGCCCCAAATCTAGAGATCCACCTCCCAATAGGGATACTCACAGCCCTGAGGTGGTTCCATTGTCTCAATTGAATGAGAAGAAGCTTGTAACATCTCCTCATTGGGTGAAATTTCAAGTGACAATAGTTTTTGGCACTCTCAGTGGGACTAGAGGTCCATTCCTTGAGAGGTTTTGGTGTTCTTCTCAAGATACCAACCTTTGGAGGCAACTTATTAAGCACCAATGGTGAATCCAAGTACATATCTACTAGTTTAGTAGTCTAGATATAACTATTGAAAGTTATTTTTTTGTTTCATACTCTTTTTTTGAAGTAATTCATGGATAATTGTGATTTTGAGCTTGTTTTAACACAAGCTGAGGAGTTATGTCCAACTTTGCCTCTTCTTCCTAATTATGAGCAAGTTCTTGGCCAACCTTGTCATGATCCCTATAAAGCATATGCTACCAATGACAAACCTTATCAAGTTTATGCTCCATCTATCTCACTGAACTACTCTCCAAGCCATTTCATTATTAGTTTCAAAAGGACTCTCCTTGGTTATCAAGACTATATGTTAGACATTGACACTAGGTATGGTTATGGTCAAATTATCCCTAGTTTTTGTGTCAAAAGTGTTAGGGATTCTTTGGAAAAAGTCAAAAGGGAATTGATCCCTTTAGAGGAAGCTAGTTGGACATGTATTTCTAATGATATGATTGATATTTGTGGTTTGATCTTCCATCTAGAAGAAAGGTTGAGAACTTATGAACAAACTTCATCTTGGCAGCCCCAAAGTGTTCCAAATTCTTTGTCCATTCTCCAAAACTTCTCTTCTTGGAAACCCATTCAAGAAAGTAGCCAAGGGAAGGAGAATATCATGATGGATCAGGTTGGTACACTTGGAGGATATTGTGAAGAAGAAGGATTGAGTTTTGAAGCTCACCTTGAAAGGGAAATTGAGTTGGCAAATCAGATGTGGAGGAAATCTATTATGGTAGATGAAAGTGAATTATCTAAACCTACTTCTATAACTTGAAATCAAGGTACCAATCCTAAGGAAACTCTAAGTTTCTTGAACATATCCTTCACCCCTTCATCAGCCTCTCAATCTCATGAAAACACCCTTAAACCTACCTTCCCAAGGTGGAAAGAGGTGATGGAAACTCATGAAGAAAGGAATAAATCATGCTAAAGTGGAGAAGTTGTTAGGGAAGAGAAATGTGGAACCATTCAACTCCCTCCCAGCCCTCCTCAAGAATATATTAAACCCATATTTTCACCCCTTATAACTAATCAAGTTTGCCCTCCCAATGTTGAGAATTGCATTGCTTCTTGAGAATCCCCTTTTGCCAAGCTCCCTATTTGTGAAGTGCCTAATGATGATGTCACTAGGATGGAGGATGAGATTGAAATATTAGATTGGATTGAATATGGAGTAGGGATGAATGATGGGGAGTAGAGGTCAGGGTGTGAAGATATGAAAGAAGATCCTCCTTGTGTTGGAAGAGATGTTTTGAAAGAATTTCTCTTGGAATCTAAAGAAGAAGAGGAAATGGCATTTTTTGTCTCTCCTTTTCATGATGCAAGCTAGCCAAAGGATGATGATCTATGGAAAATATTTGAGAGAATATGTAATGGCATTAAATCTCTTAAAGAACCTACAAATCCCTTGGAGCTAACTAGCCATGACAAGCAAGAATATGTGTCTCAAATGGAGGACATGTGGTAGATTTACATGCAAATGTTCCAAGAGTATGAGGAGGAGGAAAAGACTAAGGTCCTAGACAAGCAATCTCAAGATGAGGGAGAACAAATACATGTTGAAGAACAACATCATGAAGAGAGCCTAAATCATAATAAAGTAATCTATGATGATCTTAGGCTTTTTGAAAGTGACTTGGAGCTTATCTCTACATCTACCTATGTAACCGCCTCCACCAACTTCCATGAAGAATGCCAAAAAGAAACACTTTCAAATGGTTTTGATACAATGCTCCTTAAAGAGTTTGAAGAGATTATGACAATGGAAAAGGATGATTAGATCCTTTAAGGAGACATGAACTTGAAACAAACTATCTCATACATGGATTTTTAGACTTGTCATGACAAGATGAAGGGACAACAGTTTGAGGTATGCTTTGAGGTTAAAGAAGACATTAAATACTTTGAGAATGCATGGGAGATGACTCCATTGGATGATGTAAAAAATCAAAGAACAAAGAGAAGGAAAGAGTCATATAACACCCCATCCAAGAAGAAGCATGCTTGGCATCCTCACTCATATAGTGAGGAAAGAGACCTATGGTACTTCCCTTTTGATCCAAGAAGGGAGGTATGAACAATAGCAATGTACATATTTGTTTCATTTTTGTTGTGTCTCATTTCCCCTAAGTGCCGAGTAGCACATGTGTGTCCTTGTTTTATGTTTTGTTTGTCCTTTGTGTGTTGTTCTTTCCCTTTGTGTGTTTGAGGTAAGATTATCTATCTTGTTGGTCAATGCAATGTCTAGTACTACTATTTCTAGATGCATCCATTGAATCCATTGGCCCTTGGTTGGATAAGGCTACTAGTATCTAACATAGGCATGCATGTTACCCCTAGGAGTTACCAAAAGTGTTGACCAAATTTGACCTTAGGTAAAATTTGAGTCAATCCCTACATTTATAAATTTTTTATAAGTTTATTCATGTCCTGTAAGGGTTTCATATTGATTGAGATGTTCACTTATCCCTAGCCTAGCCTTGGTCCAAAGTCTAGCCCATTGTACTAGTCAAGTCAATGAAATTCAACCCTAGTCAAATATTTTCAAACCTAGTTAGAGGCATAAAATATTTTTTACTAGTCTTAATATGGTTTTTAATGTGATTTAGGACCTTTCTAAGTCATCTATTTATATTTACCATATTCAATATGTAAAAAATGCCTCATGGGCCCACTTTAGAGATAAAAAAGAGGACTTGTATAGATGGTTAAAATTATAAACTTGTCACCAAGATATGGTTAATGTGGGAGAGGTTAGAGGATGTCATATTTAGGTTTGTGATAGTCCAAGATTCAATTATAGTCAAAAAAGGGGAGTTTCTCCTTGTTTTTAGGCCCTCTTGGGCACTTGTATGGTCCCCATGATATGATATCCTAATAAAAACGTGGGTTGGGTGTCTATTAAAATCCCCACACTCATTTACACATTTTAACTTCAAGGAGAATGCAAAAATTTTTATCTACAACTCATTTTTCTTCCTTTTCCTCTTGGCATGCAAAGGAAGGTCAACTTCAAGCACTTGGTATGGAAGGTATAGGTAGAGTTGGGAGGAGTGATTTATAAGTGGTTTTTAATATTAATAAACTTAATTTTCATAATAGGAATTTGTGTTTTAGTTCCTCCTCATTTTTGAACAATCGTTAATAATCCAAGTAGAATTGCATCTAAGAGGGGTATATTTGTGCATCTATTTATGATTTTCAAAGGTCCATGGAGATATTTTATCTTGATGGGATGTTCTTAGGATATGATAAGGATCTCTCCATGATATTTTAAACATCTAAAACTTCACTTCTCTTTGTTTTTGAAGGAGATCTCAGATGGTGTTTGTTTTTTAAATTTTGCAAAGTTGAGTGTAGGACCTATGTTTTTACAACGTCTAAGGAGATTCATGGTGGTGATAAGATTCTTTAGGTTTATGTATGAATATATTTCATGTAATCATCTTGTGGGAAATCCAACTAGTACCCTTCCAAAGCCAAATTGCCCATCTTTACCTTGTCTACTTCCTTATCACTTTTAGTCAAGTTTATGCTTGTTTCAAGAGGCTATATAGAGGTGAGAGAGTTTGAAGTAAATGGTGGGATAAATTTTGAGATTAAAATCCCCCAAGAGTCATGATTTTTATGACATGAAGACCTAGGATGGTATATGAGCAAGTCTTCACTTCAAGAAAGGTTACCTCCATTTTGGGCTCTCTGTCCCCAAGTGTAGAAAATAGAGATCCTATAGCTTTTGTGGATTAATATTTGACATGGTTGAGGAATATTTAATATATTTTATTTATTTTTCCTCATATCCCTATTCACCTAGTCCAACAATGCCAAATTTGGGATCCAAAGAGTAAGTGGAAGGTGGATTTTGAACTCCTCTAAGTTGCTAATAAACCACTGAAAGTAGATAGTGTTGTCTACAGGATTTAGAAGGAGGTTGACACACTAAAATGCATTTGGAAATTCCTAAACCTAATATTACAAGGGGAAAAAATTATAAATAATTCAATAATAAGTCTTGAGTACTTAGGTCATGACAAAGAATCCTATTGCATGAAATGACCTTTTTGGGCCTATTTGCTGTTTGTACACAGGGTAGAGCATGTAGTGAAGGCAATATTTAAATGAGTGACATAAAGAGATGATGTTATGGGTTATTAAAAATAAATAGGTAAAATAATGAATTTTAAAAATATAAATACAATCTCAATAAGCTCTATACACTCCTAACATGCTCCAAATGACTCTTGAACGAGCTACAAGCCTAGATTATGCACCTACAGCCAGAGGTATTAGTAAATTGGTCTAAGTCAAGAATAAGGTGGTTTTTGTGACCAATTTAAGCATAAAAGTGGGTGAAATGATGTAAAATGATGACAGGTTGACAAATAAAGGTTTATATTCACTTTTGAGGCTAAAAACCTACCTTGAAAACCTACAGGCAAGGCAAAGGATGCACTTACAATCATGCAAAAAAGTGTGAACATAGTACATGTTAAAAATGTGTGAAAAAGGTATGGGAGTTTGGGAAATTAAACCTTATTACCTCCAGAGCCATGATCTAAAACTTCCTACCTTCATTAGCATGATCCAAATGGACCTTGACAACCTACAGGTGGACTAGGAATATGCACATACAAGCATAAACAAGGTCTTAACCAGTCAAGGTAGAGGTATCCTTTTTAAATACCAAGACGTAGGATTGATGCATGATTTGAAGGTATATAGGTAATGGAAGGAATAAATATGGTTTATAACCTAAGAAACATCAAGAGAAGGCCCAAAAAACATCAAACAAAGCTTTAACTCAGACCTACAGGCAGTGACAAGAGTGAAAGGTGAAGGATTGAAATGCTAAGTATGGAGCAAGGAAGGAAGAGAAGGTTAAAAAAATTAAGGATGTTTCATTAGAATAAAATTAAGTTTTCCTCATTCCTAGAACACTCACCATATGCCCAAAGACCTTTTCACCTGTATAAAGTATGTCTTAGTCCACACAGGCATGAGGCCTAGTATGGCCAGAAGGGATAAAATGACATGTTAAAAGGGTAATAAAGTTTATAATACCTTCATTTAATAAGTATGAAACTTAAATAACCTTTTTTTACCATGTTATATCTTAGAGAGGCAAAAAATTACAAAAACACAGTCTTTCTCCCTCTAACCTTGTAGGCAATTTCTCAAAAACTTAGTCTTGAGTTTTAGATCAGTTGGAGGGTCATCCCTTGGATTCAGGAGCTCAAACTTGGTGGAGGTCATCATCATGACCTAGGATATCATATACCATAATTTTGTTTTTTAGATCAATAAGGGAAGTACCCCATGTTTTATCTCAGACAGGGGTCACTTTTCCCTTACATAGACCTTACAAAGTTGGAAAATATGGTTAGAACCATGCACTAGAAGTGAAGGAATGTTTACAAGAAATTTTAATGAGTTTAAATAAACCTAGTACCATCAATAAAATTTTATTTTAGGGTTGGAAACCATACAATATATTTGGAGCTACTAGGTTTGCAGGTGTAGCCAATTGTACAAGTAATGGGTCTAATACCAAATAGAGGGTCATTCTTAGTTATATATTTTGGGAAGTCATATAATGTATTTTTACATGTTTTTTAAAGAATATTTGGGGTGTATGAGATATACAAGGCAAGAAAATCATCAAAGAAGATTTTTTTGAACCTAAGGTTGCAGATAGACCTATTGACAAGGTTTAGGTCTAGTCTCAAAATAGGGTCACCCTTCATTTCTAGTTGCAAAGGAGTCATTATAATGGTTGAGGAATGTTTATTGGGTGATTATATAGGTTTATAAACTATTTTTTTGTATGGATATCATTTAATAATCCATTTTGGGTTTAAAAACTTTCATAGGCCTCACTGAATGCACAAGATTAGCTCAAATGCCAAGTTGGAATGCTCATAACATCCATAATCATTTGCATGGGACCATGAGATGTTTGGAGAAGGTGGAGAAGGTCATTGAGGAGATCCTAGTTACATTTGGAGATAATTTAAATGTCAAACCTTTATGAACATAGGTTAAGAGTACAAACCCTCCAAAACCCTATTTTGAGATCTAGAGGTGAAAATGAGCCTAAAGGTGCATATAGATGGATGAATTTGACCATGAGTGATGAAGAGAAGTTGTTTATAATTACATGAGGATCATATCCATGGGATATTATTTTATGGAACTATATGGACTATGAGTATAATAGTGTTTTTCTCACCATTTTTTATGTTTTACAGGGTCTATGATGTTCTAGAAGGTGAAACCAAGTTTGATGTGAGGTTAAAGACCTATTATAAATACATATGGTAATTTTATCCTATGAATAAGTTTCTAAGTGTTCAAACTAAAGCTCAAATTTTAACTAATCAAAATTGGCATCATGCATACAAGGGTGAAAAGTGTGAAAACCTCCATGGGATGTCCTTTTAAAGTGAAATTTAAGAATCTAGGGTCATTGATAAGCTTTACAAGTGTCATTCATCCCTTCTCATGGATTTTCATGGGAAACTAAAGATTTTTCAAGGCCAAGTGTTGAAGGTGATTAAAAATAGGGAGTTTTGAGACTACTGACAGTGATTCTTCTTCTCTAGGAGTTTTTAAATGATTAGGATCAGAACCAATGCATGGGATTTCATGTATGAAGTCCTTTCATCTCATCACAATTACCATACATATGCCTAGTTAGAAGAAGGGAATTAAAATAGAGGCAAATTATGGAGGCAGTTTCCTATTCCAAAATTGCAAGTTTTGTGCCACTTTTCATCATTCTTATAACTTTTTTTGGACAAATATACATCTTGACATGGAATGGATCATCCCAACCATCTTACACATGAATTTTTAACTTATTTGAGAAAGTTGACACATCTACAAGTGACTTTTGGACTCCCCTTCTCTCTTTCTTCCCATTTTCTCTATAAGAGATGGCCATTTTGGTATTGTATGCATGCTCCACTTGAGTATGGTGAATCCATACTCAATTTTACACCTTTTGATCAACTAAATTACTAATTTTTTACCTCTCTCATGAATTTTCATAGTGTGTTATACTTGAATGTTGAATTTGATTAGTGAATACTATGGATTCCTCAGCAATGTACTTCATTCTTGCACCTATTTACAACCTCTTCTTACAGGGCATGTGAAGTGTTCCAGGAGATGTTCATGATTTAAGTGAGTAGAATTTTCATTAGTGTCCTTCAATAAATTTTGTATATTCCTACTATCCTTTCATATCATCTAGGACCCCACAATGTAATATCGATGCAAAAAGATATAGATTTGGGAAAGTGTATGTTTTGGTTTGTTTTTTGGTCTCAAGTGTACAATGAAATTGGTTGGAATTAATCAAACTGATTTGGTGTATCACATCCCATAGGTTAGGGTTACTTTTCATGTCATTCTTAACCCTTTTCAACCCCAAAGTGTTAGAAGTAGGAATATGAGCTTTAGTGATGCATCAAGGGGAGCTAGCCCCTAATCTAGAGATCCACCTCCTAATAGGGATACACACATCCTTAAGGTGGTTCCATTGTTTCAATTGAATAAGGAGAAGCTTGTCTCATCTCTTCATTGGGTGAGATTTCAAGTGACAACACCACTATCACTTTCTATTTAGGTAATGGGAAACACCTGCATAATGCTCACCACAACAACCACCAAAATAAAACACAAACAAAACTAACATCTACAGAAATATGTTAACAAACATTTTATGAAAAAATGGATAACCTTATTTGATACTAATATGATCTGTGAATCAAGTGGATATTCCACACTAAGCTTCATTAACTCGTACCCTTTCAATTTAAGGTGTTCCTCTCAACTTCTATGACATAAAAAATACCTAAAATGTTGTTTTAATATGTATTTCAGCTCTTAAGACTATCATATGCAACATATAATATAATAAATATACACTCTAAACATACTAATACTCTATACATGGCTACAATTAACATGCTTGAATATAGGTGCAATACCAAATGTTAAGTTATGAACCTTTAGGGTTGAATCTTGAGCTCTCTTAGATGTTTGCGTATTAGCCTAGTTGCAAGGAATGTAAATATGCAAACAAAGGAAACAAAAAAATAACCAAAAAGAGAGATAACATAAGACATGCCTTGGGGAAACTCCATATGAGAAAACCACACCAATATTAAAGCCATGATTCCTCATCTCCATTATGTTCTATAATTTACAAGCTTTTCTACCTCTTGGTCTTATAAGGAAAATAATCTCATATGCTCATAATGATCTCTACAATATTCAGTTGAATATTTGCTTCTAAAGAAAGGAATAACTAATAAACTCAACCTCTTTTAGTATTGTAGTCTTCAAAATAGTCACCTACAACTAAGCAATGATGAGGAAAGAATAAAAAGGACTCAAACTTGCCCATACATAATGTGAATCCAAGTAAACTACATCCCATTTTACTTATTGTTTCGTTTCCTCTGTTCTCCCATATCTCTATTAAATTAACTCTACAGGTTCATATTTGTACACAATAATACCTTTTGGATGCATTTAAGAAGTCCAAGATTTATAAATTGAAGTAATGCACCTCATGTCCATTGATCTTCCTATACATCTATCTCTTGTAATCTACCTTTTAAAAATTGTATTGAATCTCCCATACACTTTATAATCCACCCAACACCTCAAATGAGCCACTAATCAGCTAAAACACCAAAAATATTCAAGTTTACATGGTCTCGGTGAAGCTTCAAAGTTCAACAGTCAAGCATTGGAGTTCAACAGTTTGAAACTTTAGGGATATCCTAAAACTTAAGTATGCCAACTTAAAATGGTAATAACTTTTGCATAGACCTCAAATTGACATGTCATTTTTTTAAAATTGTTTATTTTTTCAAGGGGAATACAAATATATAAATTAAAAAATGATTTTTGAAATAAACATATGTTGTTTTATCCCATATAACATAAATTAGAAATTTCCAGGTCATAACATTTCATGAATTACACATATTTGATAACTAGTTGTTATACCAACTGAGATGGATGATAAACATGATCAAATTTTTGATCAATTATGATGCCATAAATACTTTATATTTTATACCTTTATTAATTTATAGGTGTTTTGAAGGGTTAAGAAACTTTGGTGGATTAAATTTAAGTGCATTAGACATCCCAAGTGGGATAGATATGAAAAAATATTATGCCTTCTATTTTAGTATTAAAATACCTTTAATAATGATAAATATTGAACCATATTATATGCCTATATATACGATAATTATTATTTTATGTAATAATTTTTTAATACTGATAGGTATGTAGTAAGATATTTCTTATGACAACTTATGTTGCCTTGATGCTTGATGCTTAGTAAACTTGTACAAAAGATTATTGGGACAAATGATTTGAGTTCTTTAATAAGAATTTGTTGGTAATTATGTCTTTCATATTAAAATTATTATGCTTGTTGAAGATTTATTTGTAGACCTATATATAGTATGTTATGGATATTATACTATTTGGGATGAATTTATATGGATAGTTTCTTTTTGTATGAGTCATATTTTGTGTTAAGGGATAATGAGTTATGATAGGTAGGAGGCCTTTGCATAAATCACTTATCATCAGTTAATGCATATGATAATGTATTTCAATATAGAGTATTATGTTGTGGATGATGACCTGACTTTGTTTGAAGTCTGAAAAATATAATGAAAAGCTTTGGACAAAGTAATTTTATAGATGTATACATTGTTTGTCCATTCTAATTTATAGTTTACATGTATGTATGATGTCATATTAGATAGAGGATGTATTCCATGGTTTGTGTTAGCCAAATTTTGGCTATCATAGAATAGGTTCACAAAAAAATTGCATTGTCATGTCTTAATAACCTTGTTCCTAGCCATTTTGTGCCTTGTAGGATATTTAAATGGTCTTGTTGAGGTCTTATTAGTAGCGGTTAAGGTTGTTTTGACAAACTTAAGGTAATGTCTTATATTTTTCTTATGCTAGTCTAGTCATAAAGTGAACATGAAGAGGTTGATATAAAAGGTGTCATAGGTTCAAAAGTGTCTCTCAAAGTGATTTCATTCATTTACCACTTTAAATGAATACTTTATACTTGTTTGGAAAAATTAAGGTTGTTTGCAAAGTTTAAGGTAAATGAAGTTGAAGAGAAAAGTGCATATAGCCAAATCTAATGTACATTAAAACCAAAAAAGACTAAATATCCATATGATCACACTTTTAAAAGATTTTAAAGGAGTTTATAACTTCCATACATGTCAATAATGTCAATTTTGTAGGTTTAATGCCAAATGAGAGAAAATCACTCCAAAAAGGGCAATTTCAGGCACTTGTACAGACTTGGAGGATCATTTTTAGGTGAAAACATATTTATATTGTCTCTTCACCTTCCTCAGGTAATTTCAATGGATATAAATCTTGTACAAGTCTTAAAAGTCCAAAAATTGCATCAAAACCTCCATCGGCCTCTTGGCAGACTAACAAAGGATAATTTCATGTACTTGGTATGGATAGAGGAGAGAGAGTCATGGATTGAGCTTGTGGATAGAATAAGGGGGTATAATGGCCTTTAGTTTTGTGTCACTGGTGCTTAGATTGGTGCCCTCATCTTTATGAACAATCATTAAGACAATTAGGTGGTCTTAAATCCTTACAAAACCCCAAGGTCTCAGTTTTGAGCATGGTTGATGCATGACTGAGATAATGAAGGTAAATTGAGTACTTGAAAAGATTAATAAATACCTAATAAACGTTCTCAAACTTTCATATTCCATATTTTTGGCATGTGTGGCATTGGAAAGTGAGCAAAAAATCTCCTTAAGATAGTTTACAAGTTGTTGATCATGGTCTCTTGATGTTTCAAGGTTTTTAACAGATAGAGACATGTTGTTAAGGATACCATATCATGTTTTTATTTCACCTAAAAATATACATATCCATCAATGATTATCCATGCTCACTCCAACATCATTTTCTCCAAGTAACATATAGTGTTTTCAGGCCTAAGGACTGTCTTATGATTCCGCTTACACAAAATGGCTTAAAAAGGTCTTATTTCTCATTATCAAAGTCATATAAGGGTCATGAAATCATGTTAGGTGTAATGAGGCTATGAATAAGCTGTATGAGGGTCATGATCATCAAAATATATATCATAAAAGCTTCAAATAATGAAAATGTAGATCTACAAGTCTGCAAACCTATAGGTCTCTTTTCATATGAAGTGTAATAAGTTGTGTATTGAGAGATTGAGGTTTGAAAACCTAAATTATGGATATATAAGGGAAATGTAGAGATTTTATTTGATCTATGATAATTATGAGAAGGCATGGTTTGGTAATGATTCAAAACATATCACTCCCTTGATTACCTATAGTCATGTCTTGGACAGATTCAAGAGAAGATGTATGCTTATGAGGATGTAAGGTTTTGAAGAAGGTTGTGGAGATTAAAAAGAAAAAAATAAAAACATAAAAAACTTACCAAATACATTGAAAATGATTAGATACCTATAGAGATATAATAAACTCCAAAATGAAGTCTGAGAGCTAACATTGCCATCTACATGCCTACTTGAAAATTCAGGTTAGTTTTCAAACACTGAGCAAGAGAAGATGTAATGTGTACATTGGAGTTGGGTTTAGATGAAAAATAAAAGTTTATAGAACCAATATAGATCAAATAAGACCTAAAATATGATTAGAGATAGTGATCAAAATAAATTTACCTCAAATCCTATAATCACACAATCAAAACTAACATAGTTAGGTCTGTCTAGTCAAATGAGAGATATGCCCACTTGGTTTGAAGGAAAAAGGTGTATGGTAAGATAAAATTATATTAAAATGATTCTTTAATGTTATAATGACACCTCTATATGATCTTTAGGGATAAGGAAGATAATGTCAAGCTTTGATAAGTTTATTTAGGCTTAGCAAGCCTAAGCCCACACACACAGGCCTGTGTGTTAAATTGTGAAGAGAATGGTTTGTTGAGAGTGAGAGGGAAGAATAAAGGACCTAATAATGTGGTTAATACTTTATGGAACATTATATGAGGTTTTGAACCCATTCAATAGAGAATAAATAGCTCAAACATAGATACCAGGGTCAATTACATTAGTATGCTCATAAACCCTAGTATGAGCTAATAAAGGTTTTAAGAGGTATAATGAATATAAATGGTAAATAATACCATTTAAATAGGTCAATACACGTGAATAATACCTCCTTGAGGTTTTTAAAATCAAAACCAAGATCCAAGATAGCTTTTCAAACCATTTGACTCTCATTGACCTCACAATTACAGTCTACTTAGCCCGAGAGGCATCTTCTCAAGATTAGAACTATACATAGGATTTAAATGGGAACCCAATATCATTGGGGATGTTAGGGGGACTTGTATAATTTAAATTTGTGGCATTATTTCATTGTTTAAGGCCTCAATATTTATAAATCATTCTTAAGATGATAAACATGTTTGAAGCTATCAAGAAGACTTGAAATGACCCAATGAGAGAGATAGTGCTTGTAAACACACAAAATGATTTGGTTTTCTACTAAAATCACCTGAGTCTCATTACTCACTCCAAGAGGACTCTTACCATGAATTTTTATTGTACTTTCACTTGTACAGATGCATTTAATGTTTTTGTGAGGTTTTGACTCAAAATAGTGTGTTTGACCTCCTAGACAGATACAAACTATTAAATAAGTTGGATTAAGGTGTTTTATATCTATATAGGTATAAAAATCCATAAATTTTACCCTGGAAATGCTCCTACAGGTCTATTTATTGAAAGCAATACAAGAAGGCTTGTGAAATGCTAGGTTTTTTGGCCATTTCTTAGTTCACCTATCTACACAAGGTTACAGATCCTAAAATTTAACATGGAGCATCTATGGGAGGTCATAAAAGTGAATAAAACACTTATTTTGAGTTTCACATGTGTGGGAGAAGTATGGAGCCAAATCTCCATTTCTAGGCCTAGAGACCTAATTGAGGCTTAATTAGAGAGATAAATAAGGCAAATAAGTGTAATTTCACTTAATGTATGGTCATAAAATTTGGCACAAATTTTTAAGGGAATACTAGGTACTAAAAAATATGCTTCATTTTCCAAGATCATTTATGGATTATTCTACACAAGGAGCTTTGTGTGTTTTGAGGGCTATAAAGAATTGAAGACAAATGTAAGCTTTAGGTCTAAGATGAAGTCTTGGAGAGAGATTGAGACTTCAAAAAGAGTTGATTTAGGTTTTTAAAGATATAAATATGTCCTTCATGAATAAATATTACATCCATGAAGACAAAATCAAAATTTGAGGCTTTAAAGCAAAAGGAGGCATAGTAAAGTCAAATGGGCTTCAAGACACCTAAGAAGAGATGATTATAATTGTAACATTAGTGTAAAAGATTCCTAAGATAATGTAAGGTGTCAATAACAAGGTAAGAAGGTAATTCAATATGACTTTATGACCAAAGAGTGCCACTTGTCAATTTCCAAGCCAAGAAGAGGGTAGTTTGAAGAAGAAAAAACAAGTGTTATAGTCATATAAAATGCAAAATTTGGTAACTTGAGTATGGAAAATGACACCCAATCCATAGTTCTAGTTCACTCGCTCTCTTTATCCTCTTAGTCACATTTTCAGAGTTTCCCAAATATCTATAGCCTTCCATACTATACCCTTGCTGACCCAGGCTGATCTTTCCATGACAAATCCATTCCCCTAGGTCTTGGACCCTCTGAATAATAACACCCAAACCTAGAAAACAATGTTGAAACCTAGGGTGTCTAGTTTTTGGCGCTATTGTCCAAGCTCATTTTGTGTCCCAATGGTCAGATTATTCTAAATCCTTATCTTTTTCCTTGTTGTCCTACCATGAATTCATTTAACCCATGACCACTAGTTCACTATAAAAGCCAATTCAAAGTTCTTTTAGAAGGGTTAGCACTCATTTACAAGAGATAAGCAAGAATACGAGCAAGATCACTTAAGAACTTATCCCTATTCTCTACATACAACCATGCAACAATATTTCAAGCTTATCCAAACCTTCACACTAGTCCCTAGTCATTCCAAGTACACCCAATTTCACATTTACTTGCATTTTCATCACATTATTACACCAAGCACTTCAATGGGAGAACTACATATAGTTTGATCCCTCCTCAGAGTATTGGTATGTAGGTAGTGTGCCTACACATAGGGTGTAAAGTATGTCTAGTGTATCCTTTACACACTAACCCCTCTTCCCTATTTTCCAAAGTTCTATTTAATTACATAGAGTAAAAAATCACATAAAGAATGAACTCTACAAGGAATTTTGTTGACAATAAAGATATGAAATTAGGTACATAGGCTCACACAGACACTGCAAACAAAACCTAAAAAAGTCAGATCTCTATGAGTAGTTTAGACAAGAGCAGTAAGACCATGACTATAGCACTAAAAAATAGGGTGTCCTATTTTTTGGTGGTCCTATCCAATCAAGAAATGAAATCTAGATTCCTATTTTCAATAGTCTCCCAAGCTTGCACATAGATTTCCATACCCTGTCTCAGTTAGAATAACACATAATTAGATAAGTTTAACTCACTATTTACTATTTTAATAAAAATCAAAAGTACCATTAAATCATATAAATCATTAGCTTAATTATGCATATTATTTATTGATTTTATCATACTCTAGACCCTTTATTATTGAAGAATTAAACACTTAATTTTCCAAAAATAATAAAACATTTTGGTGAACCTGACTTACTTCAAATTTTGTATAAAACCCTAGAAACCCTAAGGTAAATTCCTATCTAATTTTTCCCATCAATTTTTGAATTTTCACTTGAATATTTAAATAATAAATTCATTTAAAATTTTAAAATTTAGTAGTAAATTTAATTTTTTTTTCAAACCCTAGTTGCATTAACTAGTTCCCTGTAATTTTCTAGTTTTTTCCAATCATTTTCTAAAATTTTAGTTGCATATTAAAATAAAAAAATCACTTCAAATTTCAAAAATTCATATTAATTTTCAATAATTTATTTTTCTCAAAACCCTAGTTGCATCTACTAGGTCCTTCTAAAATGACTAATTTTCCATACAATATTTTATTTTTCAAGTACACATTTAACTCAGAAATTCAATTTCAATATCAAAAATTCATAGTAGCTTGCAAAAAAATATTTTTGAAAAAACCCCTAGTTGCATCTACTAGCTCCTATTTTGCTTCTTGAGGTATTATCATACATGTGTCAGAGCTTAGTATCCTTTTTATGCATATTCCAATTCCTTGTTTAGAATATATCAGTTTAATCTTTTCTATATTATCCAAGTTTTTTGTCTTATGCCACCTTAGTTCCTTGCATCTCTTCCTTCAAGACAAAGTGCAAGACTTAGTGGCAATCCTCCTAAATTCACCTAGATTTCTTCAACTCTACCATATACTATGGATAAACAACTAGTTAAAACTCTAGCTATAAATTCTACACATCCAGATTACACCAATTTTAATGAGAATGATTCAAACAATGAGAAATATAAAAATACCATAGATGATGTACACACCAATGCTCATACTCCACCACATTAGACTATTGATCCACTTCCACCCATTATTGATAATGAAGTTATACTCAACAAATATTTGATCCTCCAAAATTTTGGAGAAATACTTAAAGAATAGCCTAAAGATCATACATTAATTTTGAAATCTATCATGGAAATAAAAAAGGCTAAACCTGTTGAGTTTTCCATCCCTACAGAGTAACTAGTTGAAACTGACACTATGGGGGTAACTATGTCTCAACAACCCCCTATAATATCCTAACCTGCCTCTATGCTACCAGTTACAACTAGTACATCTCTCTCTCTCTTGATGTGGCATCCCTTGTGTAAGAGATAAGATCTATTTAATCCAAGGTGCTACATCTTGATCAAGGTGCCACTAGACCTATGCAAGCTTTGAATTATTTTTCTCTTCTACATACACCACTAACACATCACATTGATTCTACACCCTTGCCACAAGGTTTTATCAACCTAAGCTTACTCTTTATGATGGCAAGGGTGATCCAGAGACACATTTGAGATCTTTTCATGCAATATGCTTGATTATGTACTAAATGACTGGATACTTACCAAGCTATTTCCTTGGAGTCTAAAATATTATGCTTTAAAATGGTTTTATAGTCTACCAAATTATTCAGTCAATGCATTCAATTCTTTAGTTGACATGTTCCTAGCATATTTCAGTATTAACATTGGTGATAAGGTCTCTTATGCAAAAATTCCACAACAAAAACAAAAATTAAATGAACATCTTATAGACTATGTGCTTAGTTATAAGACCATCTTGGCTAAGATGACTAACCCCATGGAAAATTAGGAGTTAAATGATCTCTTCAAATAGAGCCTTCTACCAACATTGCATGAATCTATTATGTTCAAAAGATTCTCTTCCTTCACTAAATTATGTCACACATTAAAGGAAAGAGAAGTGAAACTCATTTCAATAGGAAAACTCAAGTATACAAGCATTCTAGACACAACAAATAAGAGTAACAATAAAGTCCCATACAAGGTCAAAGTTAATAATAATAAGATTCAGAATCAACCCATAGTCAATGCAGCTTCAAATCCCCCTCAGCATGTGGTTTTATCAACACCTTCTCAGTGTGCATTTACCAATTTACCACTTTCTCTAGCTAGAGTTTTACATAAGTTATTGGAATGTAACATCATCACTCTCCCTCTTATTCAAGAAGTTGACCTAGAAAATCCTCTTCCACATGGATCTGATCATCATGCATTTTGTGATTTTCACAGGGCACTGTACCACACTACAAACAAATGCATCAGTTTGAGAAATAAGATATAGGACTTGATAGATGAAAACCTACTTGTTCTTGACACTTCAGTTGAGCCTCCATAAGCTAAGCCAACATAGGATAAAGCTTTGAAAATCTTCTTAGATCCATTCCCACAACATTCTAAGCAAGAAAAAGGGGACACATCAGGGGTTCATCATGCATATCATGCACATACACCACCATACACATATAGGGCACCTTCAATTGAGTTACATCCTTTGAGCAACATGATCAGTGTATATAATTCTAGAGTTTTAGTTAGATATTCCATCTCCTTCTTAGACTAGGAGATCATCAAGGATGATTCCGATTATCATGCACTCTTTATTAGAGCTCACATTCATAATCAATGTATTCACAATGTGATTATTGACAATGGTTCCAGTCTTAACATGTGCACCTTGACACTACTACAACATTTAGGTTATTCAGAGCAAGATATAACTCTGACAGACATAGTTATCAGTGGTTTTAGTGGGCATATACAGAGTTCATTGGGCAAGATAGTACTTACACTATAGGTTGGTATTACACATGTGGCCACACCATTCACTATAGTTCTTAATGCAAGAGTTTTTGATATGTTACTTGGTCGACCATGGATTTAAAAACTCAGAGTATTACCTTATACAGTTCATATATGCATGAAATTCATTCATGCTAATTAGGTTATTACAGTTGATGAAGTTCCATATGAGTTACCACTCACCACTTTAGAGCCATCTACCAGTTTGTAGTCACCAATTTTAGTTTCACCACCAGTTTTAGCTTCTCCTATAGTTTCAATTCCTATTCCACTTTAGATTTAGACATAGTTGAGGCATCCATCACCAATTCAGAGGGTTCATACACATCTACAACTTCAAGATTCTAGACAATATCCAACTACATTATTCACACCCAGAGTAGTTTTATTGAGATGTCATGCATCTATACATAGAGCACACATTTAGAGAGCTTATTCTACTTCTAAATGATTCCCTAAGAACCTACAATTGCATCCACTTCTTAGAGTTACATAGGGACCCCACCATCAATTTCTACTTCAAAGATTTTAGAGCATCTATAACATATACAACTTTCAAATCCATAGTCTCAGTATTTCTCTCATGTTTTATGATCATGCATGATTCCACTCTTTGATAGAGGATACCATGATAGCGAGTCTCACATGAGACTCATCAGTTAGTATCATTATTTCTCAGCCTTGCTTGTACATAATTTGTTCTGCTTGATCGTACATAGTTTAAATATTCCAAAAATACAAAAATAATATAACATTTCAAAAATCTAAAAACATTCAAATATATCTAAAAACACAAAAACATTTCAATTGTATGCATCATCCATGCTTTACATTACTAATACTATGCTAGAACTTGCATTTACTATTCTATGCTTATTGTTGGTTGATCTATCTACATTACCATGCTTCACTTGATCTCCTTTGAGTGTGTGTAGTGACATCCAAATCCTTGATTGCTTAACCTTACCCATTGAGGGGGCATCCTACTTCTACATTTGAGACACACATCAATATACATACCCAATGGGGGCAATTTTTTCATGACTACACCATCTAGGTTATGTCATTCCTATACTACACACTCCAGGTTATCATGCTGATGTACATTACTTACTACCTTATATAGATTACTATATCAACATTTCACTAGTATCTAGGACTTGTGTATCTCTTAGCATATACCTAGTCTTTTACTAAACATGTCTTGCATAATTTCACTCTTGATTTGATTAGTTAGATGTGATTCTATCTTTCTAGTATATACATGCTTTCATTTCTTGCTTAGTGTAGCTTGATGAGTTTGCATTTTCTCAGTTCTTGTTTTATGTCTTGTATGTGTTTTAGGACATTTTCCAATGTCCTTTATTTGTACTCTTTTATGTGCATGTGGCCCTTGTGCCAACTTTGTTTGTCTCAATTATATGTGGCATTTGAACATGCCTCGTATGCTTGATTTCTAGTTTGAGTAGCATGTGCCCATGTCCCTTGTTTTCTTGGCCCCTTGGCCACCCTTGTATGCTTCTTGCTTCTTACTTTATATGCTTGTTTCTTGATTATTTATCCTTGTTTGAAAATTCCATGATCCATATCATGAATTTATCTTTTTTTCTTGGATGCCATGATGGACATCATGCTTCAAACCTCCTTGACAACTAATAAGTAACAACTAACACTTTCAATTTTTTTTAGTACATTGCACATGCTTTTACATTTTTATATCTATCTAGCCATACCCCTATTGATCTAATAATCTCTCAATATAAATATTGCTATATCTTGAGATATCTTATCACCATATCATTGCTATATCATATATCCATGAAACATAACACACTTCTAAAGATATCTCTTCTGAGGGTAGTCATTATAGGGTCTTCATTCCTCCCTTTAGAAGAGGGGGCAACAAACATGGGTTTTGTCACAGAGATTAGAGCTTCTAACAGACAAAAAAGTAACTTTTAGAACACTCAGAACAAAATCCAAACATCAGACCAGACATAACAGACCAAATAGGCATAAGATAATCTAGAATAGTCATCAAATTTAGCCTTGGACAATAGTGCTAAAATTGGACTACAACACTAGATAATAAGGTGTCCTATTTTTAGTGCTCTTTTCTATATAGTAGAATAATTAGTTTTTCAGAAATAGACAAAAAAGTGAGTTTAGTCATAGGTTTGTCAGCACAGTATAGTCCAAATTTAGCATGTTTTAGTACATTTTTTGCTTAGAGAATCTAGATATAGGGGGCATCATGCACAACATGATGGCTCTCACTTCCAATTTTAGGTTAGGTAGTTATTATAACTTACAAATCAGAATTCATGTTCCAAACACCAATAATTGGGGGAAATATGCATAACACATTGGTCTCCTTCTATTTCTAAGTTTAGTTTATTTCCCTAGCATTTCTTAGTAGTTGCGTGCCTTACTCCATCTACAGGTGGTTGAAATCCTTTTTAAAGTTTGCCTTTAATACAAGTTTAACTTTCCAAGTACCTGAGTTCTCAAATTGGCTTCTACATAAGCCTATTGCACTAGTTTTAGAGTGGCTTTCATACAAGCCTAGTTTCTATCTTTCAAAATGGCCAAGAGTGGCCTAGTTTCTAGCATACATTCAACTATCTATACCAACATTTTTAGATCACAGTGCATTCATGGGATTCAAGATCCATCTAATATGACATCTATTCCATATCGATATCACTTTATAGCTTCACTTAGTGGGGGATAATGGAGCCAAAGGGCCAACCTTTGTATTCTTGAGCTACCTATTTAGAGGGATTGGACACGTAGTCCAAACATCAATTGACACATGTATGATCCATTAGCTTCACTTAGTAGGTGATGATGGAGCCAAAAGGCTAGCCTTTGCATTCTTGAGCCACTTTTAGGGAATTGATCACCTATCTCCATTCATAATATTACTTTTAGTACATCACATACCCAACACAATTTAACATCACAATAGGTTTTGTATTAGTTCATGTACCTGATGAGTTGTATTCATTCCTTTCTATTCCTATCTCTCTCTTACCCAACTTTTGTACATTCTTATTTTTGATATAGCATATCTAGTAAAGAATGATCTTCTCTATGTTTTTCATTATAGATTCACACTTCACACTACGCTCTCTCTATGCACATCTAGTATCACACAGTTTCATGTGCTTAGCCTTTATAGGTAAGTTCAAGTATGCTTTCTATTTTCCTTTATCCTAGTATTTTAATTTGCTACATTACTAAAATAAATGGGGGCAAAATGTAGTCATATAAAATGTAAAATTTGATAACTTGAGTATGGCTAATGATACCCAATCCATAGGCCTAGTTTACTTGCTTTCTTTCCTCTTAGGCATGTTTTCATAGTTTCTAAGTCATTTATTGCCTTCCATACTGAACCCTTGTTGACCCAGGCTAATATTTCCATGACAAATCCATCCCCCTAGGTCATAGACCCTTTAAACAATAATGCCTAAACTTGGACAACAATGCTGAAACCTAGGGTGTCTAGTTTCTAGCACTATTGTCCAAGCTCATTTTGAGCCCCAACATTCAGATTCTTTTAAATCCTTATATTTTCCTTGTCAACCTAACATGATTTCATTTAAACCATGACCACTAGTTCCCTATAAAATCCCATTAAAAGGTCATTTAGAATGGTTGGCACTCATTTATAAGAGAGAAGCAAGAATACAAATAATATCACTCAAGCACTTATCCCTATTCTCTACATACAACCATCCAATAGTTTTTCAAACTTATTCAAACCTTCACACCAGTCCTTAATCATTTCAAGTACACCCAATTTTGTATTTACTTGCATTTTCATCACACTATTACACCAAACACTTTAATGGGAGAACTACATATCACTTGATCCCTCATTGGAGTATTGGTATGTAGGTAGCGTGCCCACACATGGGGTGTGAAATGCATCCAAGGTATCATTTAAACACTAACCCCTCTTCCATATTTTCCAAAGTTCCATTTAATTGCATATAAGACACAATAACATGAATAATCAACTCTATATGGATTTTTATTGATAACGAAGATATAAAATTTGGTACATAGGCTCACATAGATGCTACAAATAAAACCTAGAAAAATTAGATCTTTGTGATCAGTTTGGACAATAGTGGCAAGACCAGGACTAAAGTGCCAAACAATAAGGTATCCTATTTTCAATGGTCCTTTCCAATCAAGAAACAAACTCCAAATTCCTATTTGTGACAGTCTCCCAATCTTACACACATATTTCTAGACCCTGTCTTAGTTGGAATAACACAAAATTAGATAATTTTAACTCTCTATTTATTATTTTAAGAAAAAACAAAAGTACTATTAAATCACATAAATTGGTAGCTTAATTGTGCATATTATTTTCTGATTTTATCATACTCTATACCTTTTATTATTGAGGAATTAAACACTTAATTTCCCAAAAATAAGAAAACGCGTGTCAAGCAAAGGAATGAAACTCCTATGCCATTTGGAAGAAGAAGAATCTTCAAGAGAGCAACACATGTCATTTGAGACCTTATGAAACTATTATTCAACCTCTTTCTTAATGGTAACTCTTTTTTGACACATGCCATGGCTCACTTCTATGCCCCTTCTCTCTCTTTTACTCTCATTATCTATAAATGCATCCTTGTTTGGATTTGTATTCATCCTCCAGCTAGGTATGGTGAAGTGTTAACCATTTGTATTCCTTTGATCAATGAAAGATTACTAGTTTTACCTCCTTCTATGACTATACTTAGTATGTGTGCATGAATAGTTTATTTTATCAAGTGAGTTGACTAGTCTTCCTTGGTATGTTGTCATTTTATAACACCTAGATGTAGTTTCAAAGCTTCTTTTGCAGGTCATGTGAAGTGTCCAAGTGAAGTGTGAAGGTTGACTGAGTTTATATACTCATTAGTGTCATTATATGACCTCTTGATTAGTCCTCATAACCTAAGCATCTATCATAAGCTCCACATTAAAGTGATTATATGAGTGATTTAGATTAGGAGTAGTGTATACTAAGGTTAGTCTTTTGGTCTACATGTTCACATGTAGCTAGTTGGTAGTGATCAACTAATTTGGTGTATCACCCCCTTAGTTAGTTTGTTTTTATGTTATCCTTCTCCTTTTACTTACAAGTTAGTAGAGTAGTAGAGCCTAATTAAAACATCAAAGGGAACTAGCCCTATAATCTAGAGGTTTGATCTACCTAAAGGTCACACTTAGCCTAGTATCAATCCTATTGTATAGCTCAAGTTGAGAGGGATTGAATCACCCTCTCAAGGGTGCATATTTGAGCAATAACAGTTTGTATGACTATTGCATGTGATAGTGATTATACAATACATGATTTTAGATGATTTATTGATGTTCACATCACTATTATTACCATTTCATGAAGGGAAGGGTCATTCCAAAATAGAGAGGTATGTGGGGGACTATCAGTATGTAGCTAGAGGTAAAGTGCCCAAATGATGCTCTCCCTCTCTACAAATAGATCCAAATATTTTCTAAGATATACTTCGGAATATTATTTGATTTGATGAGATGCACCATGAATCTATTTGTAATATTGTCATAATATAATTTGATATTATTTTATTAATTTGATAAAAGTAACAATGGCTACAACATAAATGAACATTCATTATTTATGAAAGAGTATCACAACAATGGTTGTATTTATTTCTTATGGATGTCTTGTTGTACCTTGTTATATTTTGAAGTTGAAATAATATAATATTATACCCTTAAGACTAAATTTATGTATTATTATAAATTATTACTATATTTTCATCACTAAGATCCATTAATTGGTAAATCAACAAACACATTCATACATTGAATAGTGCTAGTACTGTATATGATGTATTTGTTATACATGGATGTTTTCAAATATAAACTTAGTAGAGTATCATATAAAAATGATAAAAATATATAAAGAGTATACTATTAGTAAAATTATAATTTTTAATTACATTAACTAACCATGATTAATATCTATTAGTTATTGATTGGTTAGTTTTTTTTAAATTGAGTAGTTTCATAGTGGAACCTAGTGGGGTTTTAACACTTTTTCAAAGAAAATTTGCTCATATATAATATAATTGACCAATGTAAGATGACATATATTTAATAATATTATTATAATATTCAATAATTATATAATATAAGATAACCTATATAATATTATATTTAATAATATTATTTATAATATATTTTACTTCAATTGGTAATTAAGGTTTGGGGGTCCCTTGCCCTTCCATTAAGATCAAAAAATTATAGCCATTTCCTATAAAAAAAATGCCACAATAGAGTAGAAAAAAAAGACCAAGTTCAAGTAGAATAATGCAAGAAACTAAGGGACATACCCTTAGACAAAGCCAAATATTTTCATGATTTCGACCAAAACACCCAAACATAATACATTCAAGAGTGAAAACAACATAAAATAAACTAAGGAAGAACATGTGACCATAACATGTCCACCTCATCAACAAGCACATCAACCTCCACCTCCTCATCCAAAATAAATAAATCAATAGACTTAGCAAAGGTCATTTTTGTCATATCAACTACCACCTCAGCATAACCACAAGTTAATCTACAACCTCACTCACTCATAGGGTCACCACCATTGTAATCAATCCTTATGCAACCGCTACCTTTATCAACAGGCCTACCACCTAAAGCCATAGAAGAAATATTGTGACCTATGCATTCCACATCACCAGTTTCACCACTAATTTTAATTTTACCCTTTCTTAGCTTAGCGTCCCTCTTTCACATCACTGCTTCAACATCACTTAGCCTTCTTTTTCCTTGACCATCTATGTTCAACCTACACCCATTCTATTGCATGCCTCTCTGTGCAACTTCTATCTTGGGTTGCTTAAAGCCATGAGACACCATAGTTTTACCCGTCAAACACATGAGGTGGCCACCAATTCCCATCATAGACAAACCTTGATAATGTCTACATCATCCTTCCTTTTGAATCATATATACATACATACATACATATATATATATATATTAATAATAAATAGATAATTATATATTATCATATATAATTATGTAATCTAATATTATATATTATACATATTATAAGTTATTATAATATATATATATATATATATATATATATATATATATATAAATTTTGTTAATAATATAATATATTATATATCATATTATTAATAATATTTATATAAATTTATATTATATTATAATTATATATTATCATATAATAATAATGTAATATTATTGTGGTAGTTTCAACCTTTACTAAGGAAATAATAAGAACTAGGGTGGTGCCTAATTTGAGACACATCATTATTCCATAACACTTTGAGAGAGTATGCAAAGATTGGTGGGGATTTGAACCCAAGTCCAACTGACTACCCAAAATTGGTAGCACTTCTGATCATGTAAACATTTTTACCTTTTCTCTACTCACTAAATAAAGAGAAACAAACATTATTGTTATGAATAAAATGTCTTCTATTAGTGTTACTAAGAATGAAAATGGAAAACTCTTAGAAATATCTATATTCGTAGCTATTTGCATATTACATCTTGCATCAATTGATTAGATTATATAGGAGGCATCTTTAATTTAAGAAACCTTTTCCATTTTACATCTAATTTATTTTAGATTTTTTAAATTAGGTTATATAGTTAAATTAATGATAATTTTAGTCTCATTATTTTTAGAATCATACAAATTCACACACGATACATTCTCTACATTTTTAGAGGAACCCTTAGTTATTTGACACATGTTTCGTTAGTTATCTAACACCTATTTTCAATGAGATGACACCTTCTTCAATCATGTATTGGGTAATTAAAATAGTTTAGTGAAAGTTATGGACTGCATGATACATGTGACATGTCACCAAACCTTCACATGTATCTCCTTGAGTTTATTTTAGTCCATCACCTAACATACCTTATCATTGCCCCTCACCATCACTACCCAACTCACATTTAAATATTTTACCACTTTCATGTTATTTATGGCATTTCCCTTCCCCACCACTTTGTCAATGCTCAAGTTCATCATGAAACAAAATGTCTCCTCCCCACATAGCTCATTGATATGCTCTATGAAGGAACACACAACCTCATTTTACACCATCACCTCCATCATAAATATCATATTATTGTTGCTTAATGTTTCATGCATAAAACATGAGATTGGGTCAATGATCATAAATTTTAAAAGAGATACGAATGAAAATTTACACTCTTTCACTTATCAAAACCCTACTTTACCCAAACAAAAATAAATAAATAAATAAAATAAAAAAATAAAAATTCTATCTCTTCAAGTGTAACTTGCACATTTTGGGCATCTACTAGTTGTAATATTATCATTACTTATTGTGATGATGTGATAATCCATGAAATAAAACATTGGTACTCTAAATTTTCTCACTTCTATTGATATGTCACTTGAAACAAGCCAAAAATTAGGTGAAGGGGTTGTTAGTTCATTGCCTCTCCTGAAAGAAGGGAGATCCTACAAGGAAAATACCTTCCCAAGGTCTAAATGTACCAAGTCTTGGTATAATGATCTTTACTATAATGGCTGATTTGACTATTCCATGTAAAGGGGCCTATTCTAATAAGTTGAGGTACAATTAGATTTGGCCAAGACATTCATAAAAATGCTGTATATTTCACTCAAATTTACTAGCAAAATTTGACCTTTAATAGAAATAAAGCTCATGCAAGTTTTTGTAAAATGAAAACCATTGATTTATTTAATTAATTCACCACATTAATGGATGCAACAATGCTACAATGGTGATAAATTAAAGGTAAAATAACAATCAATATAAATAATTAAATTTAGATTGCTCTTATTTTAAAACTAACTCAATTATAAAGAAAGTGTAAAAGAGTAGGGATAAATATATAAAGAGCTTGCTACCATCATAAATGAATCTGAGCTATCTAACTGATCATAACCTGTGAGACCAATTTTTAGTTGAGATAGACCTAACACAACTCCAACTAAAGATGGTACAAGACTCTGGGGAGCTTAACTATGAGAATAAAAGACATAACTACCATAAGCATGCACAAGAAATGACTATATAGTCTCAATAGTATTCAAATTATCAATATTTTTCCTTTTGATTAACAAAGTTGGGATTCATACAATCATATAAGTGTGAGAGACGCCTCTAAGACAATGAGATTAAAATAGGGTAAAGGGAATAATTAACCTAGAAAGTAATAAAATGCATAAGGAAATGTCTGACGCTTTATGTATTTATTACAATTCATAAAGAGCCAAACAAGCATAGCATATTCTAATTCTAAAAATTCTAGCCTTGAATAAGGCTTTTAGAAACACCATATATACAAGAATAGGTGAGCCCTTCTAAAGTTTGCCAATTCAACCCACTAATAGGTCAATTACAAATATTCACTACCAATTGAGGGAATATGATCATGACTATGATAGACTGGAGGCATGTGCATGCCTTGTGCTATTAGCACCATGCCTCAATTGAATGCTAGAAAATGAAAGTAGTCAGGATGTCATTGAGATAACCAGTCACCCATGTCCTACATAGTTGATTACCATTCCTCTTTAAGGATGATTTTTTTTCCTTTTATTCTCATTGTCCGTTCATATCCCTTCTCAATATGCACACCACATGATGATTCACACTAGAATAGTTGCCTTTCATTTAACTTTGGGGCCAATAGAGATCCAATTTAAATATTGTTGACAAATTATCACTAGGATTTCCTTGGGGTTGCCACTTCACCATGCCTCTCACATATTTTTGCATTCAATTTTTAGAGGTAGATTAAATGAATGGGTCATCCCAAATTTTATTTTAGGATATTTAGATCATTTCTCTTCTTTAATGGCCCAAAATTTTTCACTTTAGGGCCCTTTGAGTTGATGAGAAACAAACTGCACCTTGACTATGTTTCTAAAATATGACACACAATCATTGAGGATTTATAATGGTTTTAACAAATGGATGGGCCATAAAATTTGGTTTATGGGATCTTTTATTGACTCGACCTATCTACGTGGTTCATTGGGCTCCTTTGTTTCTATCTTTAGCTAACATTTTTACCATTTGGACCTTTGCAAGTCTTTTCTTTGATTTTGGGTTATGAGCTATGGATTCATCATGGTCATGCCATAAGTCACTCTCTATTTGGTCAAGTTTCCCTAGAATCAGACCTCTAATAGGCCTAAGAGACTAAAACTCTTGATAGTTTAGGGTAGACAATTCCATTTAGCACTTTATGATTGCCTCTTATCTTCCCAGACCCTAGTAATTCTGACAACACTAAGAAATGACACTAAAACCGATAGCTCTACCTAGCACAAATTAGTTGGTTCCTAGATTTTGTTAAATTTTGATGATTTTGACACTCCAATAGACTATTTTTGGGAAGGTATGGGTAGTTCCAAGAAGTCACAAATATTATAAGTATCAAACTTCCCCTTGGTCCTCCTTCAACACTTAGACATTTTTATGATTCTCATTTTGGCCATAGGCTCTGAGACTATTTTTAAAACTACATGAAAGCACAAAACATATTAAAAATTGGGAAACACATTAGCTATTAGCATTAGAAATGTGAGAATTAAACTTGTTCATCTTAATTCAAATATGAATTACCTTATGAAAATAAATGGAAAGATCATAAAGGTTAGCGCATAAGGTAAGACAAAAGCACTAAGATGACTTGAATCATGAATAGAGTTGCCACAACCAATTCATATGAAATGTGAGAAATAAATAACATATTTCACTATTTGGTTCTAAACATTCATAATAGTTTGCTCTTGATCTAAGCATAATCCCTTTCAAAAGTATAAATCATATATATATATATATATGTATATATATATATATGTATATGTATATATATATATATATATATATATATGTATATGTATATATATATATATATATGTATATGTATATATATATATATATATATCAACCATTAATTTAGACTACATATATTTAACAATGAAATAATGCCCCTATGAAGTTTACTTAGTTAGTAGAAATTAAATATTTTATCAAATGACACCCTCATTTAATTTATTATAGTTGTAATGTTTAGGATGACTATCAATTTTAAGCTCATTTAGTGCCACATGCCATATTCTCATTAGCTTCAAAGTCTCAAGTTTTAAAAGTCTGGTTGATGGGCAGATGCCCATCAAATATAGGCTCAGGGGATAATTGATGTCATTAGGGTAACAAATGACAACCTCATTCATTTGGGTCTTTATGTCATGTTGACTATCCTTTTCCATGGTGAAGTGATATTTCACCACATAATGTCATCTCACTTACCTAGAGCTTTAACTCACTATACATTTATATGGATCATCATGGGGATACAGAGTAGTAAGTTTTTACCACATGGCATCATCCCACTAACCCACTTGTTTGGAGTTTAATTCTTTGTACAGATGATTCTAAGATATTGGGTTATTGGGATTGTGCCATGTGGAAACATCCTACTAACCTACTTACCTAGAGGCTTTTCATTGTATGAACTCATATGGGATCAAGGAGTCACTAGGATTGTGCCGCTTGGTAATAGCTTTAAAATCCACTTCCCCAGAGCTTTGCTGACATTGAGACTTATTGGGAATGATTCTAAAAAATGATCAAGTCTTAAAAGTTCCTTGGATGGGTTAGAATTACCTAGAGATTGACATGTGTTATCAGGCTAAGCATAGGCACCTACAAGCACAAAATTAAAAGGCACATTTAATGTCATTCAAATTAAAAGACAATGGCCAGAATTTAAACAAAAATGGTGAGTTAGTCACAAATAAAAAATGTCTAAGTATTGAAATGAAACAAAAGAATGCAAAGGGAGACTTGAAAATAAAAAAGCCAAGGAGCACAATACTAAGGAGGAATTGGTAGAAGGGAATCAATGATAACTATCCCTTACTAACAACAAAAACTCTCAGATAGGTAATTGATAAAGTAAATATCTTGGAACATAATAGGAGTTAATGGTAGTGGTAAACATAAAGTTTCAAGGGATATTAGAATAGCTATTAAGCCATCTATTTTAGTAATCCAACAAACCAAAATGAGCAGTTTAGGTTTCAGTAAGATCAAAAATTTGATTTGGAAGGAGGTTGAGTTCTATAACACTGATTCCATTGGAGCCTTTAGAGGTTTGGACACAATTTGGGATAGTAGGACTGTCAAAAGTGAGGTAATTTTTGATAGCACTGGTCATCACACAATTCTTTTTTTAGAGAGGATTACAAAGCAAGTTAGTCAAGCATTAGTCCATAAACAATGAAACATGCATAAAGAACTAAATAACCATGCCTATCTATTCCTATGAGAATTATAAAGGATAAAAAGAAACAAATGAAAGAAAGAAACACCATATTACCTTCCCAAATGGATTCACCATGCCCATGTGGCTCAAAAACATGTTCTCCCTTGATCAAACATCTTTGTGTTTGTCAACAATGGTGGTAAGCTCCTCTAATGCCTCAAGAGCACTCCATAAAACATAAGTTCTTGATGTGGAATCACTAAAATAGCCTATCAATGAAGCTTTGTAGAAATAATTTAGCATTATAACTTTACAATATTCAAGCTTTGAAGATATTTGAGCATAATAACCTTGCACCAAAATAGCTTAGAAATGATCTTCATGGCCTTTCTATTTATAGATTTTTGAAATTGGTCAGGATCAACCTGAACCATCCATCTCAAGATGAAGATGTGTGGTTAAGGATAATCCTAATATTTAGAATTAAATGTATAATTATCTTCATCATGACCTTGGAAGAAGGGGCATTGAAGAGGCATGAGAGGCATTAACTAGGCATGGGTGATCCATAATCTTGATATTTATGGCATTTATGGCCTAGGCATGTCTTCCCATCAAATGATGTCACCTGATGATGCAGATAATAAAAATTAATTTTTAAAAATAAATATTCAATAACTCTCATGGAAAATCCACTTAAGCCCTTGATTTGGATTAAATATCCTTAAGCAAGGTTAATCAACATTTGTGTAATTATTTGAAAATTTGTCCTCAATTAATCAAAATGGTCAGAAAGTCATATTACAGGTCATAACTTGACTTGAGAAGAATTAGAAGGTGATGCTAGATGCATTGGAACCATATTCCCAATTAGGATGTTGTCAATAGAAAATAACAAAGGTACATGGTGTGTACCAATGAATTTAGAAGAAAAGAGTGATCTAGAGCACTAAATGGTGAAATGGTCATTTTGAATTGAAATGAATTGACCAAAGTTAGCTGGCCCATAAATTACATTACCCTATTTAGGGATACTTTGACCTAAAATGGCATTTGTAAATGACAAGTTCAAACCATTTAGGATGTTTTATGGATTTTGACCTAAAATGTGCATTTGAGTGTAATTCGAGTAAGATTGACAATTTCAACACAAATGGTGTTAGGAATTAGATGTCTACATTTTGCCCCTATTTGAGGAGTAGTGAGAGATTCATGAAAAAAAACATCTTTTCAAAGAAAAGAGTTGTCAAGAATAAATTAGAATAGACCCATGACACCCCCTCAAGAGGACATACTAGGATGAAAGAGAAGGATGGATTCTCGAAAAGAGAGAGAAAGTGAGAGATTAACCCATGGAATAAATCACATCCATATGAGCTAATCCTTACACACGTGATTACCATCAATGATCAAAATATAATTAGAAGTATAATAGGCCCTAGAGATGGGGGGAATGGGAAAGATATAATCCATAAATGTAAGGGACATACTGTAAACATACCCAATTTGAGAGTACAAGCTGTGTGCTTATGACATTGATCAATCCCAAGACAAGTTGCACACTAAAATATTACCATCGTGGTCTTTAATGTGGAAATATTGGAATTAGAGGAAAAGGGAGAATGTTCTAATTTAGGAAGGGAAGCACCACAAGAATGGGGTCTTCAAAGATAATATAATAATAAGTGCCCCAGTAGAGAAAATGTGATCATGATAAAATAGTTTTACCTCAGTAGGGTAAATTTTTATCATTGATAAAGAATAAATAATGATTTTGCCCCTGTAGAGCTAATTTGATTCAGACATTGTTCAAATGTTGTGCCCCAGCATGGGAAATTGGCAATAAAAATAGCTCAAAGATATAACTTAAAAGATAGGTTAAAGTGAGTGGGCACAAACATATATACAATGGGGTAATGGATTAGAAAGCTATACAAAACCAAGCATATAAGAATGCATAGAGTGCTGAAAAGAATAATGGAGATAGCTGAGCTGACCTCAAATATAAACTAAGCACTACCTACATAGTTCCATGGACTCATGTTCTAACATTAACTTCAGGCCAATGTAGTTCACCCAAGTTTGGGAGAGAATGGAATGAAGAATGATGAAAAATGACCAAGAATTGATTAGACTCACAATGTATGCAAAGAGATGCATGTCCAAGCATAGACAAAGAAGCCTAAAATGCATGCTACCTAGAAGCCTAATTCCATATCATGAGCCTAGGTTTTGTAAAGTGTTCTTGAGAATCATTCATTAGAGCTAATGTTGACGTTAAGACGTTAAGACCTAAGCACAAAGTGCTTGCTATAGCAAAAGAAATTAGGCATCATAAGTATGAATAACTTAGAATGACATAAGATTCCAATTGCACTAAGCTAGTTCAAATGTGAATATCTATAACTAAGGATAATGGTAAAATAATAACCAAAACCAGAGTTACAATGATTTACATTTACACAAAAAAACAAAAGACAAATAAAAAGATAAACATAAATGAACCTAACTTGAAATCAAGATATGATCTATTAAGACTTAAGTAGGAACAAAAAAAATTTAAAAACAAAAGGAAAGAACATCTTAATGACATGAGACCAAGATATGAATAATCAAGATCCATGTGGACCATCAAGGTATTCTTGAACACAAAAGAGAAAAGCAAAATCAAACAAAAAATAAGACAAAGAAACACAAGACCAAGAATAGAACAAGAAGTAATAAAAAGAGAAAAGGAGAAGAAATAAAAGGAGAGGTGAGAAAACACAACAAAAAACC
Organism: Torreya grandis; assembly: GCA_037957365.1. Taxonomy (NCBI): domain Eukaryota; kingdom Viridiplantae; phylum Streptophyta; class Pinopsida; order Cupressales; family Taxaceae; genus Torreya; species Torreya grandis. The sequence goes on along the minus strand of JARHVA010000780.1, from coordinate 3,306,150 downwards.
AAGAAAACACAACAAAAAACCAAGAAAACATAATAAAACACCAAGAAAACTCAAATAAACACACAAACAAAAACCAAGTTAGTGCAGTTTAAAGACAAATGTTCATGCATGTGCGATAGAGGCATTAATTTCCACCACATCATAACAAAAACCAATAACACAAAAAAATTTCCCTAATAAAAGAGGAACAATGACAAAAGAAATGGGGGAAGAGAAAAAAAGGAAGGGGTTGGCCAAGCTGACTCTAGATGTATAAGACAAGTGGATGCTAACTACATAGTTCCATGGATACATGTTCTAACATGAACTTCAGGTCAAATGTAGTTCTCCCAAGAAATGGGATAGAAGAAAAATGATGATTAGACCATCATGATTAATGTTATAGAAGAAATGGAGGATACTATAACCAAATGAGAATGGTCTAACAAACAAAATGCTGATGAGATGACAAAGAATGATCTTGAAAAATAGAAAGTACATGTGATAAGATGAAATGATCAAGTGTTTTTGTGATTGTAAAATGGAAAGAGCATTCAAACTTAATAGTTGTTCACAAAATGGTGAGAGCGTTCAAACTTAACAGTTGCTCAAAAAATGGTGAGAGCATTCAAACTTAACAATTGCTTGCAAAGTGGTGAGAGCGTTCAAACTTAACAGTTGCTCACAAAATGGTGAGAGCATTCAAACTTAAAGTTGATCATAAAATGGTTAGAGAATTTAAATTTAATAGTTGATCACAAAATGGTGAGAGCATTCAAACTTAATAGTTTCTCACAAAATGGTGAGAGTGTTCAAACTTAACAGTTGCTTGCAAAGCGGTGAGAGCATGGGATGGTAAAATGGGAATGTACAAATGTATAGAAGTGTGAGACAATGTTTTTGTTCTTTTATGAATCATGTTTTGATGTTTTTGGTATTTTCAAATTATTTATAATGTTTTTGGTGTTTTTGGGATAAAATATGCATAAGGTGGGATCATCTACTCAAGGAGATGCACATCCTGAGAGTAGAGGTTCCATTAAGAATAACTAAGCCAGTTGTAATGGCCCATGATTACAAATTAGTGAGAGTGAGGATCTTGATAAAATATGAAAGAAATAAAATACTTGTACTAAAAAGATGTGGCTGTTCACCTATCAAAAGCTACATAAGATTGTCCTAGCTGAACTGCTTTGTAGAACCACTGTTGAAGATGTTCATAATGCTCATGAGACATAATCAAGATCATAATTGGTTAAGGGAAAAAAAGTGTTCAAGCTTATAACATGTCTTAGACATAACAAAGAATATGCATCTTTGAGGAGAGCAATGTGATGAAGAATGTGTTCAGAGTGTTAAGAATTCAAAGCCTTTACCATCGAGATTCATGAAAAGTGGACCTAGGTAGTATAAAATGCATTCAAGGTAAGATAAAAAGGTGGGGTAAAATTATGATAGCACAAGTTAACCCCAAGTCAGGGGTCTTATAGACAATGGTTCAAATTTGTTCATGCATAGAATGTATTAAGGTGTATGATGTTCATGGGATCTAAAAGTTCTTTGCCATTAGGTTTAGCTAATCGATATGCTCCTGATCCATAGTTTGCCATGATAATGTATGGTCCTAACCAATTAGGCTGAAATTTGCCTTTCTTTTTGGGTTTAGCATTTTTGTTCTTTTAGTTGTTTTTCAAAACTAAGTCATCAATCTCAAATTATTGAGGGAGAATGCATATTGTAGCTTCTCCACAATCTAATCTAATAGGCCTGCAAGTTTTCTAGGGCAGCCAAACACTTAACATCAAGAAGTTCTAGTTCTTGCAACCATGAGGCTCTATAGTCTTCATCATATTCAATGTGATCTAATGATATTCTTAATGATGGGATCTCAATCTTGATTGGGATGATAGCTTCAGTGCCAAAAACAAGGGAGTATAGAGTAGCTCTAATTGGGGTGCGATGATTGGTTCTATAATCCAGGAGGGCATGAAAGAGTTGTAAGTGCCAATTATGGCCAACATCATTGACAATATTTTTTAAGATGGATAGAATGGTTTTATTTGATGCTTCAGCTCATTCATTTCCTTGTGGGTTATATGGAGTGGATTTCTTGTGCTTGATCTTGAATTTTTCACAAAGAGCTTTCACATCTTGGTTTACAAAGGATCTGCCATTATCAGATATAATATGGGCTGGGATGCTATATCAATAGATGATATGATAATGAACGAATTTGGCTATTTGTTTCCTAATAACATAAGTGAGAGGAATGGCTTCAATCCATTTGATAAAGCACTCAGTTGCAGTCAAAATGTGCTTATGTCCATCTGAAGATGTTGGGTTAATTTTCCCAATGAGATCAAGACCCCATGTTGAGAATAACCATGGTATTGTGATTGGCTGCAATGATAAGGAAGGTGCATGTATCAAGTTGCCATGTTGACAAGGAACACACTTCTTTACATAATTACAAGTATCTATCTCCATTTTAGGCCAATAATAGCCTATTATGAGAAGTTTCTTTGCTAGGACTACACCATTGATATGGGCCCCACACATTCCTTCATGAACCTCCTTTAGTGAGAGCTTTGATTCTCCCAAAGATAAACAATGAAGAAGCATTCCATCATAGACTTTTTGATAAAGTATGTTTATAAGGAGGATATAACATGTTAGGTGATGAAGAAAAAGTTTTTATTGGTTATTGGAAAGGTTGGCAGGAAAGACATGGCTATGGAAATAATTATTAAAATCTTGGTACCATGGTAGCTCAAGTGGGAGATTAGGATCAACAATGTTGCATATCCTCTCTAAATATGATAAAATATGTGTTGGCTAAATAAGATTTTCAATAAAAAACTAATACTCTTTATCACTGTCATTCATTTGAATCATGGAACCAATTGTTGCCATGGCATTGGTAGACCTGTTGTTGACTCATGGAATTTGCTCAAACTACAGAGATTTAAAATGTCTTTTAAGGTTATCAATAATTTTCTTGTAATATACAAGCTTATCATCTCTTGTTTGATACTGATCAGTTGTTTGATTTATGATTAGCTATGAATCTCCATAGACCTTTAAGCTTTGAATATCTAACTGTATGCCAAGATGAAGCCCTGAAACCAATGCTTCATATTTGGCCATATTATTTGTACACTAAAATTGTATATGGAAGGCTTTGGGAATCAAATTCCCCTGTGACATTATCAATAATATGCTAGTTCTAGATCCTCGGGATGTGAAGGATCCATCAAAATAGAGTATCCACTACTTAGGCTCTTATGATGCATGTTCTATCATCATGATAGAATCATCTGGAAGGTCAAAGTTGAGAGGTTGAGTGGTTGTGATAGGAGCTTTTGCAAGTTAGTCTACAAGAATCTTCCCTTTGATTGCCTTTTGATTATGGTATTCAATATCAAACTCACTAAGGAGCATAATCTATTTAGTCATGCATCCTTGGAGAGCTACTTTAGATAAGAGGAACTTGAGAGGATCTAACTTAGCAATAACAAAAGTTTTGTTATTTAGCATATAATGTCACAATTTTTGAGTGGAAAACACCATAGCTAAACATGCCTTCTCAATAGGCATATAACTATGTTTATAGGCTACCAATGTGTAGCTTAAATAATAAACCGCATGTTCCTTACCATGATCATCATGCTGAGCCAAAAGTTCCCCCAATGCATATTTTGTGGCTGATATGTAAAGAAGTAGTGGCTTTCTTTGTGTTGGAGGTCATAAGACCAGTGGATTGGCCAAGTATGTTTTAAGCTTTGCAAATGCTATTTGACAATCTTCATCCCAATGAAATGTCACCCCTTTCTTTAAGATATGGGTAAATGGGTGGCACTTATCTACTAGTTGAGAAATGAACCTGTGTATAGACTAGATCTTGCCTTGTAGACCTCACAACTGTTTAAGATTGTTGGGTGAAGGCATTTACATAATAGCAGTGACCTTCACAGGGTCAAATTTAATCCCTCATTATGATACAATGAACCCTAGAAATTTTCTTAATGTGACTCCAAAGACACATTTCTTAGGATTTAAGCAAACTTTATATGCACAAAGCCTCTCAAATATTCTTCATAGAATTTTAGGGTGTCCAACTCTTGTTTTTGATTTTACTAGTATATCATCAACATAGTCCTTGATAATGTCATGCATCATCTCATGGAAGATGATAGTCATTGCACATTGATATGTGGCTCTAACATTCTTCAAACCGAATGGCATGACTTGGTAATAGAATGTCCCCCACAGAGTGGTGAATGAGATCTTATGCTAATCTTCAATAGCTATCTTGATCTGATTGTAACCAAAAAATCCATCCATTAAGGATATCATCTTGTACCTAGTAGTTGAGTCAAAAATCATGTTGATGTTGGGAAGAGGAAAATCATCTTTGGGATATGCCTTGTTGATATCACAAAAATTAGTACAAACATATATGCATGGGGTCTTTTTACTTACTGACACTATGTTAGAAATCCATTCAGAGTAGTCTAGTGGTCTGATAAAATATGCTCCTAACAACTTCTCCAACTTGGCCTTTACCAAAAGGGTGATACATAGATGCATCTTTCTTAACTTTTACTTGATTGGTTTAGTATCAGGGTGAAAAACTAGATGATGCACAACTAAATTTGGATCCAGGCCTGGCATGTTAGAATATACCCATGCAAAGATGTATATATAATCCTTAAGAATGAATATAATATGTTCACATTTTGCTTCAGTAAGGGGAGATCCAAGATAAATATTTTGGGATCCTCATGGGTTCCCAAATTCAATTCTATTATGCTCTCCATAAGGAGTGTGGATCTATCTTCTAGAATTATAGGCAATGTATGGTCATGATCATCTTCTTCTACTATATCTTATTTTTGTTCTTCCCAAAGATTTAGATAATATGAAGAATCAAAATCTACCTTCTCAGGTAAAGGCCAATTGGCAAAGGCCTCTGGAAACTCAAGAGCAAGACACTCAAATATTTGTTGTTTTGAAGAGATGCTTGTACTAGTTATGGAACTTGGGCTAGATGGAATTTCTACGTTCTGAGGGGATGAGAAAAATTTCCTACCTGGGAGCACCTGAAACATGTTTTCACTCAAAGGCTTGTCTTTTTATTTACTTTTTCCCTGATTAACGAGCACCTTAAAGACGTTTTCACTTGAAGATCTTGATGTTTGTTCTTTATCATGACCAAGAAAGTTTTCCTGCTCTCCAAAGTAGGTAGAAGGATTCAACAAAAAATCAAAATCCTATTTATGATCACCAATGGGGAATGCATCTCATAGTCCCATGTATTCTACAATTGATTCTTCATTTTGAAACTCATCGAGGCATATGACCAAATTTTTTTGATCCCAATCTATGAGTTCAGGATGGCATAGGCATATGTTACAATGAGGGTTTGCTTTAGGATGGGAAGTACCAATGGTAAAGATAGAATTTCCTACTTTAAGAAGGGAAGCACCACTAAGATGGGTTTTTACTTTAGGATAAGAAGATCCAATGGGTGTTATGGTTAATATGGCATTTGAATCAAACAATTTTGAATTAACAAGCTCATTGAAAAGGCTATAATGGGATGTTGCATCACTACTAGGAGTCTCATTACTAGTCACTTCAGAAGAATCACTACCAAATGTTATGAGGTCATCCTCTAGTTTTTTAAATCTGACACCATGATTCCTATTGACAACTCTAGCTGATAAGGGCTCTAAAATTCCTTGTGCTTAGGGGCTAAGGCCTTTCCTTGTATAGTCAAGATGATCCATTATCCTATTAGGTATAGGATACTTTGGATTTTGAAAACAATCTGTAAGGCCCTCAGAATATAACCAATCTCCCTTGGTAAAATCCTCTTGATCTTTCTTTGGTGAAATTATAGGTACAAAAACCATAGGAGGTTTTGGTTGCTTCCTTTTTGGTTGCCAAATCTGATCAGGTCTGTTAGGAGTTTGGGAAGTTTTAGGCATATCAAATGTTTTAGGGGATTTTGTTAATTTTTCAATATAGAGGACATCCTTTAGATGATACATAGAAATGCCTACATCTTTAATAACCACCTGCTTGGCCAAAGCTATGAGAAATGAATTAGTTGAGGTGGAGGCTAGATCAATGGGGTATATATAATTAGATAGAGATGGATGAGAAATGATGGCTTTGTTATTCTTTATAATGAATTCAGAACCTGGGTAATAGTTATAATTTTGAAACTCTACTTTGAGATGTTTACAATACTAGTATGGATGTTGATCAGTAGGAATAGTAACCTTGATCCCATCATGGGGAAACTTAAGGCATTAGTGAAGAGTAGATGGAACTACCTGTACTTCATGGATCTAAGGATGACCAAGAAGTATGTTATAAGGAAGCTTAATATCCACAATATGGAATAATGTGTGATGAGAAATAGACCCAACCATGACTGGCAACCAAATTATACTAGATGACTCCCTCTTGGCATTATCATAAGCCTTGATTGTAATAGTCTATGGCTGAATGTGTTTGTCCATGTAACCTAATCATTACACCAATTTAAGAGATATGATGTTCACCCCTAAACCATTATCTATAAGAACCCACTTGATCTTATGATCTGCAATGATTATCTCAATGTATAGTGGGTTATTGTGGTTTGGGCCAAAGGTGGACATGTCCTTTTGATCAAATGTGATTTGATAAAATGAAGACAAATGTCCAATTAGGTTCTAAAACTAATCAAGGTTTATATCATTAGGCACAATAGACTCTTGTAAAAGTTTGTTAAGGATGGTTCTATGGACATCAGATGTTTGCAAGAGTTCTAATATGGAAATTTGTGTAGGGGTTTTATATAATTGGTCCATTAGCTATAATGCCTTTGAATTGTGGATTAAACTAGTTTAGTCTTTATTGGAACAATATTTGGCTTTGGAACCATTGGCATAATGTTCTCATTGGGTTTATGAAAAGAAGTGGGCAAAGGGCCTTGGATGGTAACTCATGGGCATCTAGTTTTGACTACACAACCTAGAGGTGGTAAGGAGTCATTATAATTAGAAGGATGAGGAAAAGGGCCTTGGATGGTGATTCATGGGTGATTAATGGTATTTTTATAATTTTGGGTCAGTGAGGAGCCTTTATAAGAATGGTACTATTGTTCAGAATTAGTAACCTGTGCAAATGGAGTAACAACATGATGATGCAAACTTGACATGGTATTACTAGGGGGAGAGGGTGCTGACCCTATAATGATGGGTCTCATGTTGCAAGGAACACAATATTGACCATGCAGTGTCATAGTAATAGTGGTGATGTGGGTTGCAAAAATGCATCCCATAATGTTATTGTAGCTGTAAGGCACATTGTTATAAGCACATTATTAGTGTGGGGATCATGATCTTGATTATGCTCATTATGATTTTGACATTGTTCTTGGTTTTGATTCTACTTTTGTCCTTGATTGTGAACATTTTGATTGTTTCTTGGTGGTGGTGGATCATGTCGAGGAAAGGGGTCTTTGTAAATTCCCATATCCTAATTTTTGCCCTAATTAGGAGCTAACTTAATTTATAGCTCACCATTTTCAATAAAGTCCTCAATAATATGTCATACTTGAATGCAATGATATGTACTATGACCAACAACGTGATGAAAGTTACACCATTCATTATCTTTGTAACAGTCTAGTTTTGGCTGATCTTGAGGAAATGGCCTTGATACTAGCCATATAATTAAGTTAGATGCAATGAGTTTTTGTAATACTACTTCAACAAATTCTCCTAACTTGCTAAAGAATCTAAATTTTTTATGAAATATCCTTCGTGGAGGTTATCTTTGTAAAGAAGGCAGCGGATTTAAGGGAGTTAATTATACATTTGGAAGAGGCATAGTTTGTACCATTTATACATGTCTTGTTTTTGTCACCCCGTTTCTAACCATGTTCTTATTTTTGTGAAAGCCCTTAGACTTATCTTGCATAACTTTTTGAGGAGTTGGTGATTTAGTCTAATTAGATGCTTGTCTTTGTGCAAAGATCTTAACAAGGCCCCTAGAAATAAGAGCCTTCTCAATAGGCACTCCTTTGTCAATAATTTATTCAAATGAATTAACATAAGCTAACCATAGATTATGCACAACTTCAAGATGCAAATTTTGTGCAAAGATATCAACCAACTATTTGCCTGGTAAATTATGTTGAAAGTGGCCTACTAATGCTCTCCACCTTTTTAGATACGCAACAATAATTTCACCATCATGTTGTTTAGCTTTACATAAGTTAACAATGGTCAATTCATGTTCTATGTTGTAGGAGAAATGGTTAATGAAATTTTTGATAAGTCCTTCCAATACACAACTAATCCTTTGGGTATTTTAAGTAGCCAATAAAGAGTTTGTTCCACTAAAGTTTATGGAAATAGTGATAATAAGTACTCGCTAATATAAGCAACCTCTTGACATAATATGAAGAATTCTTGTATTTGTTCATGTAGATCTCCTTTCCCTTTGTATTTGTCAAATTTGGGTGCCTCAAAGTGAGGTGGAAAGGGGTTTTGGAGAATAGTGAAGTCAAATGGATATGGGCATATCTCATTGAATTTGTACTTTTTGACTCTATTGTTATGTAATCTTTAGACAATTTCCTTCATACAATTCCATTCTTACATGTTTGGTGTACTTGTGGATTGGATAATATGCCGTTGGGGTGGAATACGCCCCTAATTTGGTTGCTGTTGGAGTGGAATGTGCCCCTAATTTTGTTGCTATTGGGGTGGAATGTGCCCTTGGTTTTGTTGTTGTTGTTGGGGTGGAATGTGCCCCTGATTTTGTTACTATTGGGGTGGAATGTGCCCCTAGTTTTATATGGATCTATAGGGAGTGTATACCTTTTGATCCATGATTTGGTTCTGATTTGCCGCTTGAGTTGAGAACATAGGCCGTTGATTCTTGGATTATAAAACATTCCCTAAATTTGGCTATTTTGCATTTTATTGATTTTGGAAATGTCTATGTTTATTTACCAATCTTTGGTTTTTTTGAGGGATTTCCTCAATTTGAACTGAATGTTTGGGTTTTTGAGTTTGCAAAGTAACAAGAGGTTCTTGATGATTGAATAATGTATGTTTCGTGTCAAATGGAACATCTTTTAAGGTCTCTTGTGACTTCAACTATTTGTTTAGATTACCTTGATCCACTATGGTAATGTTCTCATCTAATATTTGTTGCGTACTATCCACCATATCTTCATGTTCTTTGGAAGCATTATTGTGAATTAAAGTAGCAACTAGGGAGTTAGTTAAGTCTATGACAAGTTGATCTGCATATCATTGAATTATTATCTTGATCTTAGATAGAAGATATACATTTGTGGGTTTTGACTCCATTTGTATTTCCTTTCCTTTGTTAGAAGAAGAAGGTATGTCTATTTGTGCAAAAAATTTCTCTTGCCATCATTATTCTCCTTCTCTAACCAAGGTATGCAATTGTTTCATAGGAAATTCAGAAGGTAGTCTAGCACCTGATTCTATCAATCTAATAAGGGATCCAGCTTGATCTTCTTGGGATTGATATTCATTGTAATCATCTTCAAATCTTACTATTGTGGGGATATCATAAAAAACAATGGGGTTATCTTGACCATCATAAAATTGCTCATCCTCATAACTAAGGCCATAAGAGGCCCCACTATGAGTGAACCTTTGAGTCATGTCTAATAAGAGATATTATGTGCATTTGAATAACTTTGAACCAATTTTTAGCCACCAATCAAAGTATGCATTGGATTTTGTTTAAACAAATAACCAAGGTACCAATGAGACTATAAGGGAGGGTGGTTTGAAACCACATACAATTTAGAAGATTTGGTTCATGAAATTATTCAACCTTTGGTAAAGTTGAAATTGTATAAATCAGAAGAGAGTAAGGTAACTCAAAGACCCAAGGTAAAAACTAGTACACCAAAGCCTAGATCTTTATGATACACCCACACTACAAAAGCTAGTTTCAACTTCGACAAGTTGACCCTAGAAGTTTATAATAAAGCTCTCCATATTATGAAGAAGACAAAATGAACTAAGAAAATCAAGATGTAAAAACATACATAAATCACTAAGTTAAAGCTAGGACCAAATAGGCAACATAACATTGCCACATGATTCTAGTAGGATAAAATATGTTATAGGACCCAAAGCATGAGAAATATGCAAGATAATTTGAGTCCACCAAGATGATAATGTGATTTTGAGTCTTAATAAATGACCTTCAATCTAAATAGAAAATTGAACCCAAGTTAAAACAAGCTTAGTGTAGAAATGGTGAACCCACTTTGACGCACCAACCCTTAGAACTCAAAAAGGTCCAATTTTGAATGTGGATTATAAATGAAGGATTTAAAAAAATTGGGTAAAAGTTATAGACTCAGTTAGGTAGGATGACTATGCCAAAGTGGATGTCATGACACAAAGATTTTGATAACGAATTGAACAAGGAAAAGATGATTTTTCCCTTTAGATAGTGTAATGCCTCCCTTGCTCAAGAAAATTGAGGACAATGTGTTTTGGTTAAGTTCATTGAGTTAACAAGTATTTGTAGACACAAATCAAGATCAAGTAAGCTAATAAAAAAACAAACATCGTAATTCTAAATTGACAATGTATGGCAAAGTGGGGTCTACTAAACTATCAAGTTTCAAACACTCTAGGGGATTTAATTACACAATGACTTTCATGCCAAATAATGCAAAAAAAGCATAGATTTTGGGTCCATATCACTCGGCTTGTTACATAAAGGTCTAGTCCTTTATTCAACCATTACATCTTGCTATTCACTCAATATAGTATGATGTCCAAAGTGCCACTACATCCCATGTGCAACTCTAAAAAGAGTCAAATGAAGTCAATGCCAGAAGATGGAACCTAGGGTCAAAGCTTCCCTAAAGAACTTGTGGGAGGTGATGAAGTCCTCCTTGCAAGCCAAGATTCATAAAAATAAAGAAAGCATGAAAGTAGAAAGACTTTAGGGTCATTTTCAAGGTCATCCAAACTTTGATGATTTTTTGGGGAGTGCTTTAGGTGACATTCTTTCTAAGCCTTAGACTAGGCTATTTTCAATAGGAATGGTGCTTTTGATTCCAAGGGTTCCCTATAGGGGACAAATGGAAGAGCATATATGCAACATTCCTTTTTTTTGCCAAACAAGATTAATCTAATCAACTATTGCAAACAAGAATTAATAAGTGTGTTCAATTTTAAACCCAAATAAAATGTTTGGTGGTGTTCATTTGACCCCTTGGTCTTAGTTGTAAACTTTGAAAAACATTCACCAAAAACATTTAAAATTTCCTTGTTAAGTACCAAAACAAAGTTCCTAATCCAACTTTAAGCATGCAAAAATGATTTAAACATGTTTTGAGCAAATATCCCACTTGGTCCTATGGCAAAATTGTTAGCATGTCTTTTAGCTTTGAATCAATTTTGAATTAGAAACAAGAAACTTTAGAAAAGTAGGTCTCGAGTCTGTGTTTTTGGAAGAAAACACATTGACCAATGCCGGTCAATACCACCAACATCAGTTATGGGCAATCAAGATTTGACTGATGTCAGTTCTGCTGACTGACATCGGTTAAGCCAAGTAACCAATGTCAATATTTCTTCCAACATCGGTTACTATGTAAAAACTGTGACAACCAAAAATAGCAAATTTTTTTTAGAAAACCAATTTGTAAGAGTTTTAAAAGCTCAAATAAGTTTTTTAAGGTTACAAAAGGATCTCCTTTAGGTGTAGGATGCATCTAGTCCCACTAGGCATGCCAAGATGTAGAGTATTACAAAGCAAGTTGTCAAGCATTAGTCCATAAACAATGAAACATGCATAAAGAACTAACTAACCAAGCCTATATATTCATATGGGAATTACAAAGGATAGTAAGAAATAAATGAAAGAAAACAACACCATATTACCTTCACAAATGGATTCACCATGCCCATGTGGCTCAAAAACATGTTCTCCCTTGATCAAGCATCCTTGTCTTTATCAGAAATGGTGGTAAGTTCCTCCAATGCCTCAAGAACACTCCACAAACCTAGGATCTTGATATGGAATCACTAAACTAGCCTATCAATGAAGCTTTGTAAAAACAATTTAGCATTATAACTTTGCAATGTTCAAGCTTTGAAGATATTTGAGCATAATAACCTTGCACCAAAATAGCTTAGAAATGATCTTCACGGCTTCTCTATTTATATATTTTTGAGATTGGTCAGGATCAACCTGAACCATCCATCTTGAGATGAAGATGTGTGGTTGAGGATAATCCTAATATTTAGAATTAAATCCATAATTATCTTCTTCATGACCTTTAATTCATTTCTTGCACCTTACTTCACTCCACTCCTGTTGCCCTATGTTTTTTTCATTGAACTCCTTTCTTCGATTCTTTCAACTTCGCTCCTTCCTCCTTCTCCTGCATGCCAATTGTTGACATCTTCGGCAATATTCCCAATGTGGTCATAAAATTTAATCGACAACTGAAGTTTGGTGGGGATGGACCTAGGTTCATTATGTCCACCAAATGATCCGTAGCTAAATATCCCCATTGTGATCCACATAGAACACATGGAGAAGTTAGACCCTTAGCTCAAGGTATACCCATGGCCACTTCAGATTGTAGGATAACATCTGCCCCTAAACCATGATGCATCATAGGGTGTCTATCAGGAATTAAACTCAAGACCTAGGTGACCAAAGTTGTTGATCCTATCCATTCAAGTTAACCCTTGGGGTTATTTTAAGATTACATCTTATCATACATGATAGAGTAAAATTTTATTTTTATTTGAGTGACTTTCACAATCAATTCTCTCACCTCAAAATGTGGTCATTTCATTAGGATTTTAATACATGAGATAATCCCATTGAAGAACAAAAATCACTTCTGGTACATAATGCAATTTCAAATTTTAATAAAATGTCAATATTTAGTCATTGGCATAGATTATGGTGACATATGTAGTTGTATTTCAAATTTAAATAAAATATTACATAGTTTAAAGTACATGATAAATTTTTATGCACAAGTTTCAAACATATTTACAATTAGAATATACATACAGTTACATATTCTACATTTATTAATGGGGGCTTAATACAGATTCATGGACAATATACTATTTTTAAAATATTCAAAATAATATTTTATAAGCTATGAACATGGTAGGAGTAGGTATTTTCTCAATTCTCTTTTGATCAGGCATTCAAGAATAAAGTTGTAATTGAATCTATAGTGGTTGATTTGGTTTAAGTGTATAGTACAAAACTTAGAGGTTTTTCAAAGTTCCCTATAACATCATGTTTAAAAATCTATTTTTGATTTTGATCTATTTCATGACCTAGGATTAAAGAGACAAATTGAGTTATATTAAGGTTTATACATCCTTCAGTGGGTGTTATTTATTTTACAAAAGTGTAAATAAAATTTGGGGTTTGATCACCTTAAATTCTCCATAGGTTTGGATAAGAAGCCAATCTTCTCCAAGTTGTTCATGGCAAGCACCAATTATCCAATGCTTCAAATAAGTATAATATCAAAGCAAAGTCATAAAAACAACATTGGCTTCACATATACAAAGTGTATTACTTTATTGCTCTCATTTCAAATTAAAGCATTTTGTAATTTTAAGATCCAGGTAATTTTTAAACTCAAGTATTTTCAAATTTCAAGATTTAATAAATTTTCAAACTCATTTTTTTTTATCAAATTTTAGTTTTAAAAATAATAGAGTAACTACTTCTTATGTTTTGTAGATATTGCCGAAGATTATGAGCCCAAATGATTGGATTAAAATTACAAAGACAAAGTGTGTCTTACACACTAAGGTATATCTTTCTTTTAATCTATCAGTTTCATTTCTACACAAAATGGGCTAGCAAGGAAATGTCATAACCTAAATATTGTCATGAACACTTCATCATGTTAGTTTTGGCCCATTTATCCTTATACAACTTGTGCACTTAATCAATACCTATTTGTCCACTTTACGTTATCATAGGCACCTATGAGGATCATTTATTATTCCAAACAATTATTTGTCACCTATAGAAGTGATATGATTCCTAAAAATGCCCTTTAACATCTATATGCCCACACCTAGGTCCAAATTTTCACACTTTTCCATCAAGGACAATAACATCCAATAGGGACAATGTGCCTATGGGATGCTTTTTCTTAAGCTATCTAATGACCATTTAAAACTATTTAACCCTCCCTCACATTGTATTAAGTTTTTTTAGGCTTCGTCATGAGTGTTTCCCCTTTTGAATTGCTATAACAACACACTCAATTTACTTATTGTACAACTTGGAAATTTAAATACTTAGGGATATTTACACTATTACATATTGGGAAAATTTTATTTATTCTTCCCAATTATAATTATAAGCATTCCAAGGAGTCCTCAACCATGTCACAAGCCTATTTTATCCATCCCTAAGTAAATCATGATCAAGTATTCAAGCTGGTTCTAGATGCATTCAAATAATCAAAGGAGAATAATTTTAAAAATCATTATGAGTGGGATATCTACATGGGCTTGATTCCCTCTTTGGATTATTAGATACATAGTAAATATTTAGTCATCAGGGGGTTAATTAGGGTTAGATTAACACATGTAAAATATACCTTTATCTATTTATGGGTAATTAAACCATTGATATCCCTATTAGGGTTTTAAGCTCTAAAAATATATTTGTATGTCATCTGCACATTCCCAAAGGTTAAATATATGCAGACAAACCTAACTTAGACTATCTATATTGATCATGATCTAATATCCTATTTTCCATAAAAAGAGAGGATCAACTAAGTAGGATGGTAGTAGGATTCAATCATATCCTTATCTACTAATTTTGTCCTTATTCAACCATAAATCTAGATTCATGTATCTAGTAGTCACAATTCAAATTTTTCTATTTCCACTATATGCCAATCAACGTAGTAAAAAATTAGATAGAAACAACTAAATTTTCCATTCATTTTCAAATATATTCTTCTTTTAATCATTTGTTCCTTATCAAATTCAATTATTTACTTTCATTTTTCTCTCCAAAATATATTTATAACATTGTGATTTATTCTATTCAATCTAAATTAATTATGCTTAATTCAATATTCAATTCAAATATTGGTAAAAATAATAAGAAAAAGATCACTAAATATCATGTATTTAATAGTCCATGTAATCTAAAGTAATACTTGATTATATGTAATCAAATAATAGTTTTCATAATAGTTTGGATGACTCTTTTTAACATACTAATTTGATAAACATGATAACTCTGACATGGCTTAAAGTCAACATCAAAAATCTAAATGCCTCAAGAGTGAGATAACATTAGTTTTCCAAAAAATATAATTAAAAATTAAAATACACAGATAGAAAAAATTTCCTAGTTAGTTAAATTTCACAATTGTACTTAGACATTTTCTATCACTTCCTAGTTTACAAAATTATATGAAAGTGCTAACTTAAAAATGAATCAAATGATTAAATTGAGTATGATTTGACACCTAATATTTCAAAACATAAATATATTATTTGGTAGTACCCAACTATGTAATTTAAAAAATTTAATACTTCCCTAAAAAGGTGGAAATCCCATTTCAACACTTCTGATTATTTTTTAAAATATTATTAAAACATTAGTGTTATATGCAACCATATGTTTTCGAATATGGGTAAACTTAATAAGGTAAATGGTATGAGAACCCTTTTTGAATCCATATCCAAGTGTATGTGACACCAAGATAAAAGTAAAAACTGATTTCGTGTTGTGTTGGAAGGTTTATAAATTGTAGCCTACCCATGTATTTATTATTGGTTACAAAATAAAGATTTAAAACCACAATATCTTGGGAAGAGAAATTTGTGTGAAAAATGTCAAAGATAGCCTAAAATGTGAAAAACTATTGTGTGTGATTTTAATGTGGAAGAAATATTGTTGTGAGGGAATGCAAATAACCTCCTCATTAATTATGGTATTTGTGGTGATGTCATCTAATTGATTCAATATTTACCTAACTCAATGCATAATGGCATGGTTTAATTTAAGTGTTTAATTTTTGATGAAAATAGTTTTTATAAATAAGGTGAATGTGTAGGTTAATTCAATTATTTTATCAGTTTTTGGCTCTATGAAGATAAATTGAAGTGACATTATTATAAATATCAATATAATATCGACAAAATTACAATTTTAAGATTTAAATAACCAACAAGTGCTTTACCTTATTAAGTGATAGAGAAGAATCTATAATTTCAATCTCTATAGAGAGAAATGTGTGGTGAAAATTTAAATCGAAGGAATGAGAAGCTTCACTTATAAAGTTGTGAACCACCATTGTATGTAGTTTTATTATGGAATAAGTGGTATTATAAGGAAATGTGAGATTTCACCCCCTATCTATGTGTTATGATTGATGGATATTTTTTTATGTTAGTGTAACAAAACCCAAATCTTGATTTCTTATTTTAATTAATGTGCTTAATATGGTGATGATTACTTCATGTAAAATTTGAATGTACAAGATAATTTAATCACCCTTATCTACCTTTATTATATTTTTAAAATTATACTTAAAAGACATACTTTTAAATGTCATCACCACTGAAAAAAATTTGTATGAGATACATATTTAAATATAAATGAGCATTATTTATGTCTCAAGAAGAATGACATGATACAATATGATTTTAATAACTTAGGTATAATCCACTAAAATGTTTGGTTTAAATAGAAGCCATGATTTACTTAGATACTTATATTTGGTATATATGTGAATAAAGTATAGTGTTGTGTGTGGCCAGGTTTTCATATATATTAACACTTTAATTTGGATAATAATTATATAATTCTTTGTTGAGCATTCAGGTATGATTTTGTCTTGTGTTTTATTCAGCATGATGATTTAATATATGTAATTTACCATGTGTGAGATAAAAGTTTTCTTTATGGTATTTTATTATTATAATTTAAAATGTTTGAGATTGATTTTTTCTCTATGATATACCATTTTTTTCAAGTTTTCATGTGTGAGATGGATGTTTGTTTTATGATGACTTAATTAATATAATTTCCCATCTATGATGGATATTTGACTTAAATGCATCTTCTTATGAATAGTTTTTCAATTATATGAATCCTCTTTATTTTTATATGAATTTAATTCCTTCTTCTGCATCAATTTCATTAGTGAAAGAAAAGAGGTAAAATGAATTTCATAGAATTTAGGTTTACCCACACTAGAAGAAAATGAAAATAATTTATTATTATTTATGCTCTTCATGTATGATTCCATGTGTGGAGGGGATGAATTGAGATATTAGTAGATGCATCATATATTATAGGCCTCTATTTAGGTGATGAGATATGGGTAAAATCTGCATGATAGTGTCTAAATATAATATACTAGATGGTGCCAATGCTAGCTAATATTAATGCCAGTTGTAACTGATGACACATTACGAAATTGATAACCCACGTAAAAATGCATATATTTATTTATTAATAGCACATGTGTGAGTAATGCTATATTTATGATATTAATATTTAGATTCCAATAATATGTGAGTGTAGACAAATTTTATTAAGAACATGCTTCTTGTGATAACAAAACTTTAGGGATGAATTTTCTAGAAGGGGGAAAGTTTGTAGTGCCCTAAATCACCTCACCTTGGCTTAGGCCAATGGTTAAGCATTAAAAAGGGTTACAATATTTAATTAAACTATTCTATATGATCATTTGCATGTTTTTTTTCATGCACCCTTTGATTGTGTCATATCAAACCATAAGAAAAAATATCTTTATAATGACTGTGATAATAAGATTTTAATTAATATGTTTTTGTTTCCATATTTTCATACCATACAATTATCTGGTGACTTTGTAACTTATGTCTATGAAATAAGGGTTACTTAAGGGTTTACAATGTTATTTATATGTTGATGATGAGATGATTTAGTAAGGATTTACATATTATCTATTAGGATGGTATCTAGGTCGACATGACATAAGTGACAAATCTTATAGTGTAATCATAAGTTTTCCTAAATTCTATAAGTAGTATTCACAATGGTAATCACCTTATCTTTAGTTAGTTAGGTGACACATTGGCCACATGGACACTTCATACCTTATTCCATGATTTCAAAAATACAATTTATTTATTAAGTATAAGTATGGATAATAATCCATGAGATAATGATAATGGGAAATAATATTTAATAAATTTTAATGGATTTATGATAATTAAAGTATAGATTTGAAAAATTCATAAAAAATCAATTCCTAATTATCATTTGAATTTTTTAATCTCTATTTAACTAATAAGTATGAATTATCATTGAGTGAACCATAAAACATATAGTGGAATCCATGAAAGAAATATACTCAAGATATTAAGTTAAATGAATATAACATAATATGATTATGATTAAAAAAAGCAATAATACATCAGTTAGTCGACATACAAGGTGGATAAAACACCTTGTTACCAAGGATTCATGATGGAAAAAAGATCATAGTAGTTGGAAAACATTTAATATGTAATTGGACTACAAATAAAAGAAGAAAATGAAACTGTAGTAAGAAAATACAGTTATAAGTATATTATACAAAGAAGTAAACAAAAAAATGAAGAAATTGGTGAAATTAAACCACATAAGTCATAAAATCATGGATATCATAATTCATAGATTAAATTTTACTTGATTTAATGACATGAAGTGGTTATATAAGTTAATAACCACTAAAACTCCACTAAAAAGGACATGAATTATAAAAGGAGCCAACTAGTTGAAAAAAGAAGTTTGGTTGCTCAGTCAATGAATCAAAAAAGATATTAGGATAGTTTTTTTCCAAATTATAGTGAGGATGTAATGAAAAAAATACCCTATGATATTTTCTATGTTCGGACCATGAAATTAGGTGGAGGCACACATGTTTCTTAAGGTGTCGATTCTTCTTTGACATAATTACATTCACTATAAATATATGCCATGTCTTAACTATGTTTGATAAGTGAAACCACCACTCCCACTAATCCAATCAATTTATAGTGAGTGTTTTTCTAAGATTTAGTCATCTAAAGAGTCGAGGTGATCTGTAATTGAATGTTGTTAACAATGGAATTAGGCAGTAGACTTAAGATTGATTAATTGAGATGAGAATTCTCATAATGGTTTTAAAATGTTATATGGTTTATAATATGGTGTATATTATATGGTAATGTTTAAAAAGTATAGGAATATGTTTAGTGGTTATATATGGTTAGATGGATGGAATAATGTAAAGATTCCTTAGTACCCCCTTGTAGACAATTGCACTCACCATGTGGGTGGATGGGTTGAATTTGGAACCAACACATATATTCATGCAGTACAAACAACAATATCTAACCATGTAATATAAATAACCTTAAAGGGAATAATGATCCAAGTAAGACTTGAAATACATGCTAAGACAAGTCTAGAATTTATAGATTCTTAAGTTAAAATAATTTATTCATGAATGACATGGTCAACTAGAAGCTAAGGAAAATTCAAGGATAATAAAATAATACCACGGATCTATACGATAGATCAAACAATGTTGAAGAGAGGTAAAAATAAGACTACATAGTTAAATAAAGAAAATAAATAGATAATAGATTATGAAAAATGAGCCAATAAGTACCTAGGTCATAACTAAGGATCTATTTATGTAAAACAACATGAAAAAATGTATAAGACTTGTCTAAAAGTTTTTTATCTACAAATTCCCTCCTTTTAATCTAGAATATAATTGAAAATAAAAATACTAGTTTAAATGGATAAGGAGAATGGAAACCTATGTTGGTGATTTTGAACTTAAAATTTTCATTGCCAAGTGTTTCATAATGTCCATGTCTACCTAAAAAACATAATGTGGATAATCATATAAATTAATCTCTAAATAAAATAAAGAATTGTTATAATGAGAAATCAAATATAATAAAATAAAAGTTACTCATGTATGTATGAAGTAATATGACACTTATGGAGTATGCTCACACCATAGGGAGTAGATATGTTATAATTATTAAAATTCCCTTACTGTATGTAGAAGGTTATTGTAATGTTTTTCTATTCTTGTCTAGAGAATTGAACAAGCTTCTAATCAATGTCTAGAGAAGTAGAACCCCATTATGGGTTTTTGTGCAAAGCTGGAACATCCATACTCTAGATCTTATGAAAATGTGATAAACTACATTAACCACTATAGACATATTTTTTAGTTTTAGTATCTTATATTTAATGCCAACATGAAAATAAATATAATACAACATTGAGTTCATGAACAATGATCATTATCCCATTATGATGTAGTTGGTACCAACTATTGATATAGAATAACATAATTTGGAATTCATTGTGATCCAATTAGTTCCAAAATGTAATATGGAATGACATAATATGTAGTTCAATGTGATCAATTTAATAACCTATAAACCTTAAGTTATACAACCTACACAACATATGCATTGTAATATGTCCCAATTTAAATGAATTTCCTTATATCTATATTGTAACCTATAATAATATATGTAAAAACATGTCAAAATATGAATTATGTGAATCTTGTAATCTAATATTATAATCTCATATGAAGTAATATAAACAACTTAACTATTCTCAATATTTATAACAATTTGATAATATGTACAAATATGAAAATGTATACAATTTTTTAAAAACTAAACCACTATTAACAAATAAGATCAAATGGACAAATCCAAATTTATTTCCCTGTTTTAATAAGAGTAATAGTGCTAATGAATGCATAATGTTGAAATATATGAATATAGATAAATTCGATCATTGGAAGACTCTATGCAACAATCTTGATATGTGTCAAGTGAAGAAGTAGTGCAACAAATGTTCATGATAAATGTGTGTTGGAAATTTACTATTTATAGATTTCTTAAGTATTAACTATGATAATCCCCTTGAATGTTTTAAATTTGACTTCTAGGTTTGTATCATGAAATTGCTACTGATTTCCAGTTATGGTGAGGATTACAAATCTATTCTTGATATCAAATTTTTGTAGATTAGGTAAATAATTTCCATAATAAAATTGATTATCATGTAATGTAGGTGAAGAGTTTCCTCAAATTATAGGATTAGGGGGAAAATGAGTATGAATAATATGTTTTAGGTATAGGTATCTTTAATTTTGGTATTAGAATGCTTCCATAAATAAGCATGAAATTATTATCATGTGGAAGAATGTCTTATATGTGTTATAGAATGATTGATGGTTAATTAAATGGATCTATGGATGTCAAGATATTGTTGGATAAAATTTTTAATATATTAGTTAGCAAATTTTATTTTTATACTTGATAGCACAATATTTCATAACATAAATAAGTTGACTATTTTGATTTCATAATTACTTTGAATATTGATTGATTTCAGTTTTTATCTCTAAGAATCAAAATGTTTTCATTATGAGATGTTATAATGACTCAATTTGATCTATTGGAGAGTTCATTGTAGGATTATCATCATTTAGGCCAAGTATGTATGAAAAAATTTACTTTTTTGAGTTGTTTTCATCACTTTCATCATTTGTTTTTAGTATTTCATTATATTTTACCCACATTCAGGTAGTTTTTGTATTTTATGAGGATTCCTTATGTTGGAAAGAGGTGTTTAAGTTTGGTTGAATCCATATAGGAATCTCTAAGATATATCCTATGCATGGGTATAAACTATTATGGAGTAGTAGAATAGGAATAAAAAGTTGTGTAATTATGTTTGGAATGATTATATATATATATATTTTTTAATTGTGTTAGGACTGACATAATATTTTTAGTTTTTGTAGAGCGGTATGCATTTATGAGGTTTCTAACTGGGGAGACATGTGGAGATAATGAAATTAATTATAACTAATGGTGAGTATACAATACTTAATATATTAAGCTTAGGCCATGTTTTTCAAACTTTTATCATTTCATATTACAAGCATCTAATGAATGTGTTAGATAAGAGTTGGAATGCATATAACTTCACCTTGTGACTTACCACATAGAATATTATAGTGACATTGGTAAATATTTAGGGTATCTTGATATTACTAATGGTAAGAAAAAATTAAATTATATACATTGTGGATGGAAATGGCCCAATAGGGTATTCTCATCATTATATGATAGGTCGTGTTCAAGGATCATTTTATAGGGCAAGTTACACTACTATATTTATATTAGAGATTGTGTTATCATATGTTCCATAATTATGGAAATAATTGTTTTATTATAGAATATTTTATAGTTGTATGTGGTTATACCATAGGAATATCATATCACATTGATAGTATTATATAGGATATTTATAATTATTATATTAGGTACCTTTGGATCACCAAATGTTATCTTAGTTATAATAGAATTTGTAAAATTTTTACAATAGAGGATTATAGTGGAAATTTAGGGTGAGACACTTTAGTAAATTTTTAGACCTATGCTCACATAGTGGTCACATCGCCCATTGAATTTAATCACAAAAGTTTAACCTATCCTTTAATATATTCTAATAAATGGGTCAGTAGTGCACGTACGAGATAGATCACTATGCATTATCATATTTTAATTGATATATTGGTTATAAATATGACTATTTGGATGCCATATAGTGGTTTCATAGACTGAATTGAGGATGCTATAAATTTATGCTATGTTTGAGTAAATTCTGGTTGCACAACCAATTTCATAGTGTTTTTGAGAGGTTTAAATATAATTGTGTGAATGATAAGTTTGGGATTAGACATAATGTTCCCCCTACT
Source organism: Torreya grandis (assembly GCA_037957365.1). NCBI lineage: Eukaryota > Viridiplantae > Streptophyta > Pinopsida > Cupressales > Taxaceae > Torreya > Torreya grandis. Next base: position 3,283,307 of record JARHVA010000780.1, on the reverse strand, counting down.
CCACATGGATGGACATGAGCCCATGCAGATGCATAAACATCTAGGAGATATGGTTAATCATAGTTATGCATATATATCAATACTTATTGTAAGAGATGTGGATCTCGTAGAGGTCATAAATCATATAGATGATGTGGAATGTAGCATAAAGTATACACTATGATGGATGTAGACATGATGGAATATTTTTTTCCTATTTTAGATAATGGAGATGGATATAAAATACAAGAACTATTGTGGAGTAATAAAAATAAATTTATTCCAATCAAATAAAACATGAATATAAAGCACTTATTTATACAAAAAAAGGATGATCGTAGTCATCCTGGTAAATATGGGAGAGCATTATTAAAGAATTTACCAAATTCAATACAGGAGTAATAAATTGCTTTGTTAAAAAGATTTTAAGATTTACTAACCTAAATAAACTATCAACCTATCTATGGTGAGTACCCATTTACTAATCACTAACTACAAATAACTATAATTAATAAAATATTACTTATTTATTTACAATGGTGAATTAATCACCTCAATATTACCACCCCACACCCCTACCCCCCCCCCCCCCCCCCCCCCCCCCCCCCCCCCACCTTGATTCAACATTGTCTCAACTGAATAGGAGATAAATTCTCTAAATGCCTCAATTTTTTCTTGCACAAGTATAAAACATATACGTTATTTGCTTGAATTTAGTAAAAACATATACATGTTGTTGATCTGTCAGGTAATATTGGAGCCATATGTTGTTGTTTTAAACATGTTCCTGAATGAAATGAACTTACAACTCATGTGTTTAATGCATTCTTAAAATAATAGATTGTGAAAAAACTTCACTATTCCTTCATTGGCTACATGAAGAATTATTGGTTGATTCTATGGTAATCCAAATCCTTCAAATATATGTATGAGGAAAATCAATTCACAGATAGCTCCTCCTATGGCATAATATATTGATTCTATGAAGGATGTTGAAACGTAATTTTTCTTCTTATCAATAATAATTAATCATTCTTATTGTATTCTAGGCCAAAATCCATAGGTCCTTTAATGTACCTCAAAGCTCATTTTTATCCTTTGTAGTGACTAATCTTGGGCTCTTGTATGAACATTAAGAGATAACTGACAACATAGCTAATACCTAGCTTAGTGTAGGTCAAGTAAATGAGACTCCCAATCAACTATTGATATAGATTTGGATTTACTTAGGGTGATGTATCTACTTGAGACAATTGAAGTTTTGTCTCCATAGATGTGTAAATTAGTTTTCTATCCATGAATGAAATTTCTCAAGCATTGTCCTAGCATTTTTGAGTTAAAATATGATAATATGATTTTCTCTCTGTCAAAATTCTAAATGCAGACAATAATGCATAATCCTATGTTCTATCATGTCAAATGATTGATTTAAATATTTATTTATTGATTCAATCATGTTCACTGAACTACTAGTGATGACTAGATCATTGACATATACAATGATAATTACTTTGTCTCCCCATGTTGTTTGAGGTAGATATTGGGATCATATGGAATACTTTTGATTTTAAGAGATGCTCATCAATCTTGATAGACAATGCCCTGACAACCTGTTTAATACCATATAGTGATTTAACAAGTCTACAAATATTATCTTCTTATATTTATTTGACAAAACCTTCTAATTAAGTCTTGTAGACTTATTATTGTAAGTTACCATTAAGGAAGGAATTTTTTACGTCCATTTGATGGACTTTCTAGCAAAATTGGGCAGCTAGAGAAAATATCATCCTGAAATTATTTGTCTTTGTTGTGGGAGAAAATGTCTCTTCATAGTCAATGCCTTATTTTTGATCATACCCCTTTACAACCAATATTGCCTTATGTTTGTCAAGACTACCATCTACTTTGTACTTAATCTTTAAGATGAATTTGCATCCAATTGGATTAATCCCTGGTGGAAGATCTAAAATTTTCCATGTTTTATTCTTCATTAGTGAATTATATTCAGCATCCATGGCATATTTTCAAGGTTTCAAATGTAGGGCTTCCTAAACTGTTGAGGGCTTGATAGATTCAAAAATGTACTCATTAAGGCCAAGTTAACATCAACTCAAGCCATATTGTGATTCATTGGTTCAATGTTGGATGTGTTTGGAACACCATCCAATTTTGCTTCTTTGAGTGTATTTATATACCATTTAGGCATATATTGAGTAGTTCTTATGGGTGGTGGATCTACGCCATCATTACCATCATCATTTATATATTCATTAGGGAGATTACCATCTTCTATATTTTATTTTAGATTAATTTTTTTTAGGTGACATTATAGAAGGAGATTATGCTTATTTATTTTCAAAGAACTCAACATCCCTACTAGTGTAGATTTGTCTATTTTTTAGATCCATGAGTCTATAAGAAAGTGCTTCTTCATTGTAACCTAAGAACACATATTTTTTAGATATCATATTAAGTTTAGTCTATTCAATTTTGTGAATGTGCAAACTTTTTTGGCATCTAAAAACTCAAAAATGTGTTATAGATGGATTTTTCCCTAACTAGGCTTCATGTAGAGTTAATCCATCAAGAGCTATAGTGGGTAATTTATTGAGTAAATATACAACAATTTTGATGGCTTCTACCTAAAATGTTTTTTGCAATCTTGAGTCATGTATCATACATCACACCATTTATAAAATACTATGATTCCTCTAATCAATAACTACATTTTTTGTAGTGTATGTGGAGGGTCAATTTGACAACAAATGTCATTATATTGGAAAAACTATTTAAACTCATTACTATTTAATCTTCCCCCATGATCTAAGTGAAGCTTGTTGACCAAATTTTGGCCTTTCGAGTCAAAATTGGGTACCCCTATTGGAAAGCTTAAACAGTATGTAGATTTTCTTTAGAAGAAGTGTTATTTAACAAAACCCAAAATAAATATACAAGTGTAATTCTATCAGAATGTTTGGTTTTGGTATTTTTATAAGCCTTTGCATAGTAATCCTTTCAAGTTTTTTGTTTTTGACTAATTGTTATTTTTTTCAAAATTTTCATTCGGCCAAGTGCTAAATTCTTTCAAATAATTTTTTTGAGATAGATTTATTGAAGACAAAGACTAATTCCTTTAGGAAAATTGTCCACACAATTTCCCTAAGGGACTTTTTTAGATTAAGTGATCATTTCCATCTTTTTTGAAGGGTAGTTTAGAAGTTCTGAAGGGCACTTTAGTTTTTCTGAAGGGTGCTTTAGTTTTTTCTAAAGGGAATTTATAAGAAGGCCAAAATGTACTTTAAAAAATGTTTGAACGGCACTTAAATTTTCTTGGAGGGTCATTTATATATTTTTGAATGACCATTTCTTTTGGCTAAAGGGTAAAAAGATAAAAGTTTGAAGCACCAAACAAAAAGTCTGAAGGAATTCTTTCATAAAGATTGTTTGAGGAATTATTTCAAAAAACTTATTTGCACTAAAAAGAGGTCAAAGCCCCATTATTTCAGACATTTTGTCTAATACAAAGGAAATAAAAGGCCTAAAATATTATTTTGGAAAATTGTCTACATGAATTGCAAAGAAAAAGCCCAAATGAATTCTTTCAGGGAAAGTGTTGAGACAAAAAATTCTGAAGGAAAAAGGTGCCGAAACAAAGTGACTATGGGAAAAGTGTCTAAGGAATGAATTATTTTAGAAAGTTTGTCTAAGGGAAATAAAATTCCAAGGGAAATAAATGTCTAAAATAAATACCCAAGAAGGTGATAGTCCCACAAACATCAATTTCAAACTACAAAAACTAGCTATTGGAGTCAAAAAAAGGCTTGGGGAGAACTTGGGGGAAAATATGGAGGAAAAAATGGTAAGACCTTGAGTTTTTTGTGTAGGAAAAATAAGCAAATAATAGATAGGTCAATTGTTTAGGTTATTGCCGGTAGCCTGGAGGTAGTTACGTGTGCCAATTCTGAAGGTTTTATGTCACTTTTTTCCATTCTTATGATTGGTTTTAGATGAGCAAAATATTGGCATGGCATAGCTCACCCCACCTCTCTTTCACATGCAAATTATGGATTCTCACAAGGTGACACATGTATAAGTGACCTTTGGCCTTCCTTTGCTTGTTCCACTTCTCAAAGTTATGAATATGCATTCTCTTGGCTCATTTGAGAAGCCTCAGCTAGTTATTGGGAAAACTTTGTCCAAATTTGTACTTGAAGAACTCTTGAAGAAATATACAAGTGTTGTTTCCACTCATATGCTGTAATATAGAATAACAACTTGAATCTTGTTGGTCTAGTCTAGTGAAAGATTGTCTTTTCTAGCTTGTACTCTTGATGGTTTACCAATTTACAGAAAGGAGATTGTTGTATATCTTTACTAGTATTCTTTTCTAAGAGTAGAGATATCCCAAAAGTGGTGTATGATTTTATCCCTCTTTGGAATCATTCACTTCCTTCCTAAGAATCATATACCTTCTTGAATCTAGCATATGAAACCTTGATGTAGTAATGAATCTTGAGTTGTGAGTCTTGTGTGAGGAACACCTTGTTTGTCTTTAATTAGTGGTTTCAATCAATTGAGAGGACATTAAACAATGGTGCATCACTGCTTAGTTTCATATTTATTTTCCTAAACCCTTTTCATACATAAATTTTTAATTTATAGAGAAGAGCTTTAAAGGTGCATCAAAGGGAGCTAGCCCCTTATCTAGAGATTTACCTCAGTGAAATTCTCACCCACAACAAGAGAGATGTTTCCATTATTCAACTTTTATGAGGAGAGATGATCATCTCCTCAAGGGTGTGAATCTAAGTGTCAATACTTTTTGGCATGCTTAGTGGGACTATTTGTCTAAGGACTTGAAGAATTCTTGATGTGTTCTTCAACTGATCAGCCTTTAGAGGCATTTAAATCAACACCAATGGAAACTCTGAGTTGAATCAATTAGTCAATCAGTGCTAGTTCATCAATAAAATCATTTTTGGTATGTATAATCCCATTGTTGATCAGTATAGACCTTGTGTTCCTTCATATTGTTTTGTTCAAGCTCATGTTGTTCATGGAATCACCTCAAGAAACTCTCCTAATTATCCTTATCTTAGTCAATCCAAGGGTTCTAGGGAGACAATGTTGGAGTTTGAAAAGAAAATGTTGGAGATAGATAGGTTAAATGAATAAAATAGGTATTAGCAAGAGCTTATGTATAAGGAGTGTTGGTTTATGCAAGCTCAAGCCATGCAATCCATGAAGGAGAAACTAGTAAGAGGGAGAATTTAATCCACTCAAGGCAATTATCTTTGTACACCTTCTTTCATCCCAATACAACCTTCTCCTATACAAAATAAACCCTCCCCCTATACACAAAATCCTTTTAAAATAAATATAACTTGCTCACAAAAAGAAAATGCTCCAACCTACCAGCCCATCTAATGCATATTTTTCTATGTCAAAACAAACTCCCCTTGTTATTAGTCCTTTATACTTAACAATCCAACACCAAAGGACATTAGAGAAGCCTTGTATGGAAACTAACCATTTCAATTCCTTAGATTGTGATCCCTCATTTGAATGAAGTCATCTTATTTCCTTTGGAAAATAACACATCCATCCTCAAGTAACTCTTCCTATGCATGTGAAAAATCTTCCTAGTCTCCCTCAACATCCTCAAGTCCTTCAACATGATGTCAAAATCCCAAGTTCGAGAAATGTCTATCATGAACCAGCTCAAGACCTTGAGAAAGACGAAGTTGCTACCTATCCTCAAGAAGAGAGTTCCAATTGTAAAACCATGAGTTGGAATGATATAGTGGAATAATAGGGTAAGAAAGAAGATAAGAGTATTGTTCAAGAGTGTGAAGTGGAAAATGAAGCTAGTCCTCCTCAACTCCCTCCCACCCTTCCTCAAGAAATTTCTTCTTTTCCATGTCAAAGTTATCATACTTATCCTCATCATGATGATGCATATGATCTCCAAGAAAGAATATTCCAGGAGAATCTAGCCAATAGATTGAAGAATTAGAGTCAAGAATGAGATTGCTTAGTCAATGTATAATATAAGGTTTAGATCCAATAGAAGATACTATGTCTAAACCCACCCCATATACTCACCTTAAAGAGAGTTATTAAGATACATTTGATGTGGATGAAGTGCTGGTCAAGTATAAGGAAGATAATCAATTCATTTTAGCCCAAGGTTTACTACCTCTTTCTCATGAGCTTTTAAAAGAACACCCCGCTTCTCATTCCCAATCTGATTTTGAGATCACTATTGCTCACCTCTTTTTAAAGTCCATTATTAAGTCCTCTCCTTCATCCCACACTCCATTTTCACTTCCTTCACCTTCCATTACCTTCCATACTCCAACTATTTCATTTCAAACTCATGAACCTAACCATTCACCCTTCACTTCATTCCATTCTATAGAGGAACCTATTTTGATGGAGGAAAGTGAGAAAGAGAAAATGCATTTTTTTCCTCATCAAGAGGATATTATGAGTGATGCTAAAGATTAAATAATTATTACTCCCCATGAGCATCATCATGGTGATCATCATCATGAAGATGAGGTGGAAGGTGTTATCAAAGATGAACAATGTAGTCAAATCATATTTCAACAGGTGGTTGTTCTAGGAGATTTTCATGAGAATAAGGTTGAATAAGTGACTCTTGAAAGTGAAATGATTTAAAGATAAGATATAGGTCACACATCATACAAATTAGATTTAAATACCTCACTTGTCAACGTTGGATGGATAATGTAAGCATGATGAGCTCTCTTTCCATTTATTTGATGAACCTTCCTATTTCTTTGATGAAGATAATGACCAATCCATGGGACTTGAGTTGAATGAGGTTTAAGAGCATGTTTCTAAGTAGATAAAGAATCTTTTTTGTGAACAAGAAGGAGAGAGATCACATTGTTTTGATAGAGACATTGAAGAAGGATATGTCGAACAAGAAAATGATGATTTTTGGGGTGAAGTAGAAATATTTTGTTTTAGGTCAAACATCACACCAGCCACCCTTCCCCAAGAGAGCCATGATGAAGATAGAGATTAGTTTGACCATCTTCTCAAAAGGATATAAAATAATGATTTGGTCCATGATGCATACCAAAAGGGCCATGATCCAAATGAACCCTATGATGAAAAGATAGCAGTGATTGGTCCATTGATGGACTACACTAGTATGAAAAACCAACATGAGACATGTATTAAAGAATAGAATGGATACATGAAGGTTGGGGACATGTTTGAATATGATACATGGGAATAAATGCCAATCAAGTGGAAAACAAGAAGGATGAGTCACCAATTTAACACTCTAATAAGCTACCTGGTTACCATCACGAGGTTTCTTGTCATGAAAGAGACCTAAGAAGCTTCTTATTTGATCCAAGAGGAGGAGAAACATATCATGAAAGATGTAAATATTAGTTTTCTTTCAGTTTTGTCATGTTTTTCCCCTAAGTTCTTATGTACATGTGTGTGTCTTGTGAGTTTGCTTTCTTGTTATGTGTGTCCTTTCCCTTTGTGTGGTTGAGGTTGTGACTAGCTATCTTGTTGATTAGGTTTTGAGTGATGGCCAATAATTCCTTATTTTAGTGTCCTTAGATGACTCCAATCCCAATATACTCAGTTGGATATTGGTTTGGTCAATATAGTAGGCATACTACTCCTGTGAGTCACTAAATTGTTGAACAAATTTTGGCCCTTCAAGTCAAAATTGGGTACCCCTATTGGAAAGCTTAACCAATATGTAGATTTTATTCAAAAGAAGTCTTATTTGACAAAGCCCACAATAAATTTACAAGTATAATTATTTAAAAAAGTTTGGTTTTGGTCTTTTGCTAAGCCTTTGTATAGTAATCCTTTCAGGTCTTTTTTTTTTTGACTAATTGTTATTTCTTTCAGACTTTTCATTCGGCTGAGTGGAAAAATATTTCAAACAATTTATCCAAGATAGATTTCTTGAAGACAAAGACTAATTCCTTCAATAAAATTGTTCAAACAATTTCCCCAAAGGACCTTTTAAGGCTAAGGGATCATTTTCAACTTTTTTAAAGGGTAGTTTACAAGTTTTGAAGGGCACTTCAATTTTTCCGAAGGGCATTTCAGTTTTTTCTGAAGGGCATTTGATGTAAGGCCGAAAGGTAATTTACAAAAAGTTTGAAGGAAACTTAAAATTTCTTGGAGGGTCACTTAAAAATTGCTTAAGGACCATTTCTTTTGGTCAAAGGGCAAAAAGATAAAAGTCCAAAGGGCCAAACATAAAGTCTGAAGGAATTCCTTTAGAAAGATTATCTAGGAATTCTTTTAGAAAAATTATATACATTGAATATAGGTCAAATCCAAATTCTTTCAGAGATTTTTTCCAATACAAAGGAAACAAAAGGTCCGAAATATTGTTCGAGAAAATTTTTCGTAGGAATTGCTAAGAAAAATCTTGAATGAATTCTTTTGGGAAAAGTGCAGAGATAAAAAATTTTGAAGGGGAAAAGTGTCGAAACAAAGTCACCATAGGAAAAGTGTTTGAGGAATGAATTCTTTAAAAAATATTTTTTGAGGGAAAAAAAAGTCAAAAATAAATACACTAGAAGTTAACAACCCCATAAATGTTAATTTCAAACTACAAAAACTAGTTGTTGGAGTTAAAAAAAGGCTTGGTGAGAACTTAAGGGAAAATATGGAGGAAACAAATGACAAGATCTTGATCATTTGGTATAGGAAAAATAATCAAAGAATAGACAGGTCGATGGTTTGGGTTATTGTTGGTAGCATGGAGGTAGTTACCTATGCTAATTCTGAAGGTTTTATGCCATTTTTTTCCATTCTTATGACTGGTTTCAAATTAGTAGACTCTTGACATGGCATAGATCACCCCACCTCTCTTGCACATTCAAATGTAACTGATTCTCTCAAGGTGACACATGTCTAAGTGACCTTTGGACTTCTTTTTCTTGCTACACTTCTCAAAGTTATGAATATGCATTCTCTTGGCTCATTTGAGAAGCCTCCCTTGGTTATTGGGAAAACTCTAGCTAGATTTATACTTGAATAATTCTTGAAGAAATATACAAGTGTTTTTTCCACTCATATGCTGTAATATTGAGTAATGACTTGAATCTTGTTGGTTTAGTCTAGTGAAAGATTGTCTTTTCTAACTTGTACTCTTGATGGTCTAACAACTTGTAGAAAGGAGATTGTTGTAGGTCTTTGCTAGTATTCTTTTCTAAGTGTCGAGATATCTTAAAAGTGGTCTATGATTGTATCCCTCTTTGGAATGATTCATTCCCTTCCTAAGAATCATATACCTTCTTGAGTCTAGCATATGAAACATTGATGTAGTAATGAATCTTGAGTTTTGAGTCTTGTGCAAGAAACACCTTGTTTGTCTTTAAGTAGTGGATTCAGTCAATTGGGAGGACATTATACATTGATGAATCACCACTTGGTTTTTTAATTGTTTTCTTGAACCCTTTTCATACATAAAATTTTAAGTTAGAGAGAAGATCTTTAAAGCTGTATCAAGGGGAGGTAGCCCATTATCTAGAGATTCATCTTAGTGAAATTATCACCTATAGTAAGAGAGATGTTTCCATTATGCCACTTGGATGAGGAGAGCTAAGCATCTCCTCAAGGGTGCGAATCCAAGTGTGAATAAAAGATCTTAATTTTGTGACTAGATTTGGTTTCAATAGCGACTTTGAATTTATTGAAAGATTTAAATGCTTGACTCTTTGTTTTCTCATAGTAGACCCATAATTTTATAGAATAATCATTAACAAAGAGCATGAAATACTTAAATCTAACATGGCTAGGTGTTATTAGTTTGCATAGATTAGTTTAAACTAGTCAGGTTTACCACTTAATCTCTAAGTAATTTTTTGAAATAAAACTCTATGTTATGTGCCTAATAATCAATCATGACATTTATTTTTACCCTTTTAAGAGGTGGTAATCATCTTACCATGTTGTAGTGGTAAAGTGTGTCTATATATAAAAACTTGATGTGGCCAAATCTTCTATGCCATAATTATATTGATTTTGTGTCCCTTGCTATGAGTGCCTAATTGGTTTTCTGAATGAAATCAAGCTAAAACATACAATTCACATTAGATGCTCATGAAATAATTTTGGAGTTTCTAGTGTTATGTGTGAGCAAACACATTTTTCTTCCATATTTATAGTCAAATTTAATCCACAACTTGTGATCTAAGAGTTGACTGACTGATAATGGTTTTTAGTTAAACCATGTACATAGAGAACATCTATGATTCTGCATGTTTACATGCCTAGGGGTAAGGCAATTTTTCCAATTCCTTACACAATGTATGAGGTATCATCACCCAAAAAAACATGATATTTTTTGGGTATGATTTTTTTCAAGTATGTATGAGGTATCATCCTTTAAAGTGAAAAAAGTATTTTCTACCTATCATTTATTAAGTTTCACTTGAGTCAACATATCATATGTCATTTTGTGATGTAGATTCATCATGGAGATCTACATAGTATAGGAAGTCATTTTCATCATCATGCCCTTCATGTTCAATAGTATTGCCTTGTTGCTTTTATTTCTTCTTCTAGGTAACCTTTTTTGTTCTTGTGGTTCATTTAATGAGTTGGGGATGATTATTGGTTAGTGGAACTATGGCCACTAGAAGATCCTTTCTTGAAGGTGTTGTACCAAAAATCTTTGATTTCATATCCCTAGCAACCACAAATGAGACATTGTTTCTGTGATATTCCTCTTTGGGAGTTAAACCTTGGATTATGTTTTGATAAAGATTTTACTAGTTTCTTTCCTTTCTTTGGATGAGATCCCAACATATTTTATTCTTTATTTTTGTGAGTATTGAAAGACTATTCCTATTGCAACATGTTTACCAATTTTTAAAAACTTGGTTTCTATTCTGTGATAGTCAAAGTGGTTACAAAAATCATGTATGAATCTATAAATTCTCTCAAGACAATACGTACAAGAGAATCATTTGATATTATTTCACCCAAGGCTTTAAGTGATGCCCTTAGCATTACAACACCTTTGAAAAAGGCCTCCATTATTTTAATTTCTCTTGATTTTAATTTGAGAGAGTGAAGTTGACTTTACAAATGTAGAATAATACTCTCATTTTTGCCCTCATATATAGTATGGAGCTTGTTCCAAGATTCCTTAGTTGTTTTGACATAACAAGTGTGTGGTTGGATTTCAACTGATAATCCGAACATGATTATCAACTTATCTTTTTGGATGGCATTGTCAAACTTATGTTATTGATCAATGTTTGTTGTATGTTAGGAATATAAGCCATCTACTATATACTAAATTTATTCAAACTTCATTTGAGTTCTGAGCTTTGTATTTCAAGTAAAATAGTTGTCACCTTTAAATAACTATGAATTTGGTAGAAAGAATTTTAGAGACTATGCTGCCATTATTAAGATAGTGGGTGATGTATTGGTTCCGTATCATTCCATGTATACAATTATTTATTTCTATATACCATCAGACTGATATACTAGACTTTTATTCATATGCACTCTTCTTTTATACCCATTTGTATAGAGAAGAAGCTTTCCCTTTATATATACCTTGCTGTATGGGAAAGAGGCATAAATGTACGAGAAAGAGTCTAATACTTGGTACTTATATAATAATGAAAAGGGTTCATCTAATCACTACCATCTTCTTAAATGGATTTATACATTCACATGCGTAACTTGTATATATACTTATAAAATCCACATATAAGGATTTATGCCATTCAATTGTAACGAATGGTTAAATAAAAGGAAGGCTAAGAGTGTATGCTCCTTATTTCTTCTCGATGATTTAAAAAGTTGATTCCTAGACATTGTTGTTGCAGCTATGTTAGGTTTTGTATATAGTAACTCAAGCACGATGACATTACTTATAAATGTGAGTTAGAGGCATAACTATGACTGATCACTACATTTGAATTTAAAACTCTCAATTATGTGAAATTTTAAAATACAATTTACTTGAAATTGAAAAGAACAACAAAATAAATTGAAATGCACCTTATTTACAAAAAACTATATTTTTTTGTTTTGGGCCCTTTTGGCCTCTTTTAGAATATTTTATTTATTTATTTTTATCTACCTTTTCACTTATTTTTAAATAAAAACTTTTCTTCTCTTTAAAAAGAAAATTATTTATGACTTTTTACGTTAATTTACTTAAATATGATTAAATTTTGTGGAATTGCTAAATATAGGAGAAAATAAAATTATGCTAAAAGATATTTTGGGGGGAATAGAACCTATAACCTACTAGTTTCAAAAAAAACATCTTACGAACTCACCTATACATGAATACATCTATGATAGAGATAAAACATGTATTTAAAGGGTTAAAAATTACATTTAATGAGCAAAATCATGCATTTTTTGAATACCATGGGTTTCCTTTTAAGTGGTTTTAAACAAAAATTACAACAAAGAAATGATTTAATGGGTGATTTTGAGGGAAGGATAGGCAGTTTTGAGGGATGAATAGGCAGTTTTGGATCAAATACGCTGCAAATAAGTAAATTTAAAGGCTGATTTGTGGCTAAAGACCTTGGTTTTACCTATTTATTAGGTTTTTATGCTTATAAATTAAAATATTTAACTTAAAATTGAATCACCAACCTAGTTATAACTCCATTGATCTTATTTTACTAAATATACAATCTTATTGATGACATCCTCATGTGTATCTTCTCAAAACTCAATAATTCTTTAGCAGGTCAATGTCCCAGCTAGATAGATAAATTTCTAATCAACAACTCCATGCCTTTGCTTTCTCTAATTGTTTTTACATTGAAAAAAGATTAAATAATAATTTTCTTTTTATTATTAAAAGCTAAATGCTTATATCGATATGGCTTAATGCTTCAGGTTGCTAGTTGGCACCATGGAAGAAATTCAAACTATATAGAAGCTCCTTTTAACAAGCCATTTTGCCTCATGCATAACAAGTTGATGCCAAGATTTATCATAGCCAATTTTTTCTAAATGATAGAATTAAATGGAGAGAGAGAGAGAGACATGGGGCTCCACCTCTTAGTTTTTCTTCTCTCAAAAACTACAATGATTGCATGGGGTTATCATCTTCTCACAGGTTTAGAGTAGTCAATAGAGCTATAATACTAGATATTGTGGAATAATAAAAATGAATTTATTCCAATCAACTGAAACATGAATTTAGAGCACTTATTTATAAAAACAAATCATGCTCATAATATTCCCAATAAATTTAGGAGATCATTATTAGAGAATGTCCCAAACACAATATGGGAGTAATAAATTACTATGTTAAAAAGATTTTAAGATTGACTAATCCTAATTAAGCTATCAACTTATCTATGGTGAGTAACCATTTACCAATTAATAACTACAAAAAACTATAAGTAATAAAATATTACTTTTTTTATTTACAATGGTGAATTGATCACTTCAATAAGAAAACCCTAATGTGCATATGGGTAGAGATGATGGAGTAGGGTAGTCTAGTGGAAATCTTAGGACAACTGTTAAGGACATGTGTAAGTATAAATGTGTATTAATTTTTGTAATTAAAGATACTTTTTTTACTAATTGATAATGTTGTGTGTAAATTTCATGTGACTTTATAAGGGATGCATACTACATTATGATGATTGATGTGTCTATATGTACTTTGATGAGGCATTTCCCTAACAATGGGGTAGGATGAAAAATACTTGAGTGAGTAGATGACATTTACACTATACATGCATAGTTGATATTGGTACTACATGCTACATTTCTAAAACTGGAGAGACAGATGATCTTAGAGTATAGTATGGAAGAAAACATATGCATTGTCTACCTTTTGGTGGAAATTTATGAAAAGTATGTTTAGAAATATTTTAAGACTTGAAATAAAATGTAGTAGACTATAGTAGGATAATGGTAAACCTCAAGATAGAATATTTGTTTTTTAGGATTTGGAGAGATGTATTAGCTCCTAATCCATAGTTTATAGGTATGGTGATGATGCGTCCTCTTATAAAACATCTAGGTCTATGAAGGATGAGGGTGATACAGAGGGCAAAGGCATCATGTCCCCATTATTGATTGATACTTGTGTTATTGTTAACACCTTTTAAATTTTTAATTTATATGATGTTATGTTTTATGTTTTGTATTGTATTTGAATTTTCTATTTTATGGGATGATGCAATAATTTACCTAATTTCATTATGTTTTTTTTTCTACATATTATGTGTAATTATGTATGAAATGCATAAATGATATGGTATTTAAGCATAATCCTGAAAATAAAAAATAATTATTTATTACTTTAGAATATATAATCAAATAATACAAAGAGACATGCTTGTAATAGTCTCTATGAAATAGGGAGAGCAACATCTAAATATCCATATCAAGTAGGGTTGCAACTATTACCCCCAATATGACATGCGAGAGATATAAAATAAAATAATATTGCAAATAAATTCAGATCTAAGGGATTTAGGAGATATTATGAATATTATAACATCAAACTAACTATTGAGAGTAATAAATTTTTACTCACATTAATTATGATTATGGTAAATTATTCACCACTAGGCTAAACCTAAAATTCTCCCCCTTAATTTAGATTAGTATAGAGAGAGAGAGAGAGAGAGAGAGAGAGAGAGAGAGAGAGAGAGAGAGAGAGAGAGAGAGAGAGAGAGAGAGAGAGAGTGAGAGAGAGAGAGAGAGAGAGAGAGAGAGAGAGAGAGAGAGAGAGAGAGAGAGAGAGAGTATTTGATTTATTCAATTTTTTCCCATACAAGTGAATTGGTGAATACATTTTCACTATTTTGTTCTTCTTGGAGTTGGATGTTGTGTTATTCAACATATATATATATATATATATATATATATATATATATATATATAACTCAATGTTTTTTGTATGCTCATGATCCTAGGTTTTAAACAAGTTTAACAACACCTTCATTATTCCATTATATGATGGTAGGTTCATTTTATGGTACTCCCAATACTTCAAATATGGGATGTAATCATACATATTTATAGATAACTCCTCCTACATGATAGTTGGCATCAGTGGAAGATCGAGAAATTATATTTTTTCTTTCTCCCCCATGATACAGAAACATATTCCAAAAATAACACTGATAAATAAGTTTATTTTCTATCATCAATATTACCTACAATATTTGAGTCTAAATATCTGATCTAGAAGAATTAATCATTATTATTGTACTTTATGCCATAGTCCATTATACCTTTTTTATATTTCAATGTCCAATTTTTTTCTTTTCAATGAGATATCTTTGACTCATGCATGAACTGTGAAAAATATATGACATCATATATGATGTAAATCATAGTGTATGCATGAATTGTGAAAGATAGATGATGTATAGCCTAGTCTAGGTTAGGTAAATAAAACTCCCAATCAATTTATAGTAGAGATTTATATTTAATTATGGTAAGGATATGTACAAGATCACTGAATCTTTTAATCCATAGGTGTAGAAATACGTTCAAGATCCATCATCCTAAATTTATTCTGTGTTGTCTTATAATATTTCATTTATAATAAAAACATTGCACTCCTTTGTCCATAATTCTAGTTAATGACAATAGTGAAATAGCCCAAGATATATCATATCAAATGATCGGTTGATATCTTTCCTCAGAGAATCAATCATCTTCACCGAACTTCCAATGATAGCTATATTATTGAAATATAAAACACCAATCAAATATCCAACCCCCCCTTGATGTTTTAGGTAGAGAGTTGGATCATAATGATTCCTATAAAATCCATATTAAACTATATACACATAATTTTTTTACGTGCCAGGCTTAGGGAGCTAGTTTGAGAACATACAATGATTTTATGAGTTTACATACTTTTTATTCATTTTAGGTGTGACAAAACCATATGGTTGAGTCATGTATATTTCTTCCTATAGATATACATTTATAAAGGAAATTTTCAATGCATTTTTTGAATTTTTCATCCAAACTATGAATCCATAAAAAATCTCATTCTAACAATTTTGATCTTACTTGTGGGAGCAAAAAATGAATCATAGTGAATGTGTTCTTTTTTTAGCATACCCTTTTTCTATGATTCTCTCTTTTTTATTGTCTATACTACCATCTACTTTGTATATTGTTTTGAAAACCCATTTTTAACTAATTTATTTCTTCCCTGGGAGAATTTCTATAAGCTACCATGTTTTATTATTCATAAGTGACTTATAGTTTGCATCCATCACGTATTTATAATTTTTTGACTATAGGGATTCAAACAATAGATGGATAAATTGAATCAATAATGGTGCACATCAATACCCAGTTAACCTATTCTTGATCCATGATGAAATTCATTGGTCATGTAGTGGATATGGCTATAACTCTATCTAATTTAACATCTCTTATTATACTTTTATGTCATTTAGGTACTTAAACTATTATTTTGGGTGGTGGAACTATATTATTTGACTAATCATCACCATTATCCCCATAATAATTGTCACTTGTAGTACATTTATTATATTTTGAAGTGTCTAAACATCTTTTTTTTAATGAGGTAAGTGTATTAAAGGTAAATTAGACTTAAATTTCTCATGATACTCAATGTTCCTACTTATGTGTATTTTCCTTGTGTTAGGATCAAAAATTCTAAAACACATTAATTCTTAGATATAGCCAAAAAATATGCACGATAGATTTTTGATCCACTTTATTTCTCTTATTTTTAGGAACATACATGTATGCATTACATCCAATAACTTGAAGATGAGGTATTGCAAGTTTATGCCTTATCCTTGCTTTATATGGAATCACCACTTTAAGAGCAAAATTAGGTAACCTATTCAATAGATAGATTGTTGTGCCTAATGATTCTACCCAATATGTATGTGCCAAACCTAAATCCTAAATCATGCAACACACCATTTCCATGATAGTTTGAATACACATTTCTTTAACATCATTATGTTGTGGAGTATAAGTTGGATTTATTTGTCAAAGAATACCATGTTATTTAAAATAAACTAAAACTTATTTATTGATGTATTACCCACATCAATTTGAGTGGAGATATTTTATTTTACAACTAATTTTTATTTACAAAGAGGTTTTGAACTCTTTGAAAATGTGGAAAGCTTAGTCCTTTGCATTATAATAGAATACACACACTTTATGAGAGTATTCATTGATGAAGAGATGAAACTATTGAAACCCATTTTGACTAGGTCTCATGGCACCACATAGATCAATATACACTAGATTTAATTTTCATGAAGATCCAAAGGTGCTTTTCCCAAAAAATTCTCTATGTTGTTTTATTGCTACACAACTTGGGTAGATATCTATATTTGTTTTAACTAAAAAAAGTCCTCTTACCATATTATGATGTCTTATTTAAATAGAGTATCAAAAAATCATATTCCCATATCTTTGATGCCACAAAGTAGCTAAGTTTGGATCCTTTGAAATAAGTACCTGATTATTCTTACAAATAAATTAAAGTTGAAACATTCTCATAGCACTTGATGTTCGTGGAATAATTTTTGAGTTTTTTTAATTATATTTAATGAGGTAAATATTTTTACCACATTTTTAGTCAAAATCAACCTTTAGGTTATGTTCAAGTAATTGAATGACAAAGAAAGGAATTTTTGTAATTCTTTGGAAATATAAGACTTAGATATTTTCAGTCATGTCATCCAAGTGGCATGAAAATGTTACCAATGCCTTCGACATGATAGGATGTATAATCACCCAAAGAGACATTAATTATATAAGTGTATCATTCAAACTATAAAACCATTCTTATCTTTTAGGCATGTGTCAAATTTTACCAAAGTCAACACACTAGATATAAATTTTTAAAGTTGATTATTTGTTAGATTATACAACATCTAAGAATACATCATCTGAGTGTTTTTATTCCTATTTAAAAATTTTGTCTTGTTAATGTCATTTATTTTTTCTAGTTTCCTTATTCTAAATTTTCCTTTTATTCCATTTTGATTATTGTTGGTGATTAAGGTTCTTTTTGATATACGATCTTTATGTGCATACAATCTATTGACAATCTTTTTCTACCACAAATGAGTATTTTTTATTTTATTTTGTATTACATTGTGGATTTTAATGATGACATTGCTTATGGGCATGTTCATAATATTTTATGTGCCTCTTCCCTTTTGGTTGATAAGAGTTAATAACATGTTTTTATTCTTCTTCTTATGCATGCATGGACTCTTCCTATGGCAACAACTTGATCAAATTTTCCAATGTTAGTTTTCTAACTATGAAATTTACATGTCTTGAATTTTAGAGAGTGAAGGTAACTATGTAGGTGGAGAATTATGTTATAAATTTGGGCCTCAAACATTATTTTTAGCTTATCCCAACCTTTCTTAATTGTTTTAGCCTCATGGAGATGTGGTTGTACCTCATATGATAACATAAATATAATAATCAATTATGCATTATAGGTTTCCTTATAAAAAAAAATGTTATTTAAAATAATCAAAGTTATGTTGAGTGTATGTGCCATAAAAAATAGGGTAAATATTATAAAATTCCCTATGTGATTTTAATTTGTTTTTACATGTAATATAGTTGTCATCACATAGAAGCTAAGAGTCTTGAAAAAAAATTGGGTTTTTTATGTCCACTTTTACAAACTTTCAAGAGATGGATTTATTACTTAATAATTCAATAGGTTCCATTTTATATATATTATCAATCTGACGTACTATACCTCTCTATATGTGTACCCTTCATATATACATGTTGATATGTGGAAAAAGTGTATACTTTATATATACCCGATAGTACGTGAAAGAGACATTAATATATGTGATACTAGAGTGGTACATGGTAAAAATATAATACATAAAAATAAATCATATTATCAATGACACCTATTTATATACAATTTTGCATGTGTGAGCATAATTTACCTATGTACTTGGAATTTACACCTATCAGGATTTATACATAACGATTGTGTTGAATAAAAAAGAGAGGGATGATGTAAATAAAATTTGTGTTCCTTATTTATCCTTGCATATTTAAATGTTTTATGCCATACATGATGTTTTTCCTTCTATGTTACATTGTGTATGTAGTGGATTGACACAACAACTTTACTCATAAGAAAAAATCTAGAGGTACCACTAATACCAAATGTTATGAGTTGTGCAACATGATTTTTTCTATGTTTTAATATCTATAAATTAAAAATAAAATTAACTATTTTATTTCAATCTATAGTTTAGAAAATTATAAAATAAATTTTCTTATAGAAGACAAATATTCCCTCCTAGTTGAAATATTTTGAATCCTTTTTCTTTTGGATTTAGTTTGAGTGGAGTGGGAGGGGGTCGACTCCTTGACCTCCCTCCAAACTATGATTAAAAATAATTATTTAAAGCAATTGGGTTTCTGAACCTAATAAGGATATAAATATCATTTTTCTATTTGAGGTTTAGTTAAAGTGACATTTAAAAAAAATAAGACCACACCTTTTTAATAAATGTCATAGGATTTGATTGTTTGGACTATGATTTGAAAATTATAACTAGATGTAGTGCAATCTAGGGTTTTATTCATGCTAATAATTGTTTTATAGATAGAAATTTTTTAGGAGTTTGGGTTTCTCATTATTGGATTTTAAAGGTCAATCAGGGTTGAACTAGTTGTCAACACTGAGCTATATTGAGTCAGTACTCCAATGTAAGATCTGAGTGATACAGCTTGGCATTATGTAAGTAGCATCAAGTTTAATATTAGATGAATGAAATAGTAATGATTATTATATATTTTATGGAATGCCTTTAAATACTATAGATAATGAGTCTTCAAACCCAAATGAAACTTCATCACTTTATGATCCTTCTACATCAATACATGAGCTTAGCTTGGATGGTAGTTTCAAACTCGTATACAATATAGGTGAATAATTCATTTAAGAGAGAGAGAAAGAGAGGGATGAGTTTTAATTATTTAAAAAATATATATTTAATTACCCACTTTAATGTATAACCCAGTGTCTGAGAGTAAAAATGAGCCTAATGATGAGTCATATGACCTAGCTAGCGAGGTCTAAAGTAATAGAATAATGGTTTGGAGAGAGGATGCCTCAGGGATTCACCTCTAGCTTACTCTTCCTAAAACCTCATTATACCTCTATAAATTAAATTTATAAATTTTTATTTATTAATTTAGCCAATCTAATCAACTAATACATATTTGAATTTATAATAGGAAAAATGTTCGTAATAGGCCTTATGTAATAGGGGAGCAACATCCAAATATAATTTTGAAGTATGGTCACAAATAATACCTATAAAATAACATATGAGAGTTAAAATACAATATAATATCTCAATTAAATGCAAATTTAAGAGAGTTTTTGAGATATTAGGCATACTCTAGTAATGAACTAACTACTATGAGTAATAAATTAATCACTTACAATTATGATGACTATGAAAAATTAATCAACCCTAGAGTAAATGTAATAAATACACATTTAAATGAAATAACCAATGCAATCCCCTAAATAATTCATAGTAATAATAGTAAAATTATCTAAACAACCAATCAAAAATAATGCTGTACTATACTCATCTAAATTAAAAAAATTGAAATTAATCAGTGTATTTGTCCCACTATAATTAATTTTTTTGTATTATTATTTATGTTCCATTTCTTTCTCCTTATCTGATTGATTTATATTTGGTACCAACTCTATTCTTCTTTAGATTCATTTTATATATTTGTTATTTAGGCAAGTAACTTGGAAAGTAATGATATAGTCATATTAAAATTATCAACATTTTTGCCTATTTTATGTAATATTTGTTGTTACAATATCACATTTCTATTTGGAATAAATTTAATAAATTATAATAATGTATTTAAAATTTTAGGCATAAGAAAATTTAGAATGGTAACATGCCTCATGACATGATGTATGTATTGGTCATCATATCCCAAATCTTTAAGGAATCAATTTGTACATGTATTACATTGTACCTTATCATCCACAATGATGACTTCTTTATTTTAACATTTAATAAATTATTTATAAAAACACCCTTGTAAATATTGGTCATTGTAAAATGTGAGTTAGAAGAATGTCTTATTATAGTAGTACCTGCCATAGAAGCATGATTTACCATTGGATTATTTCTAGGAATGATCCAAGATAACTCTTAATGAAATGTGTAGTATATTAAGATAAACAAAGGAACCTTATTGACTTATCATTAACTAAATCAAAATTTATAACTCATTTAACCACAAGTTTTTCAATGTTTTGTCACAATGCATAAATGCACAATAATTGTAATTTCTATGTTCACTTATAGTTTCAAAATAGGGTTTCCCCCAATTTTTCTAGGTGATAGGGATGATGTTACAAATTAGCAGGTAAGGTGGTTAATTTATTATAAACTAAAGTTTGTAAGATGATGTGTGGTCGATCTATATAACTTTCAAAGTTAATTGGTCCATTCATTATTGAAGGATGAATAATTATATGAGTTGTTTAATTTAAAATTGGTCATTTTGAATCTTTCCTTTTATTATTAAGCCTGAATAGATTGTTTTTACAATAATATGATGTGTTTATCTTAGATTCCTTATGTTTAACAACCTTATTAGGTGAAGATGCACTTGCATTAATTGAAAGTATTTACTTCTATGAATAAAACTTAGGAGCATGTATTAATCAACAACATACGTGAAAATATTCATATAGATTTTATCAAAATAAGGGTAAGGGATATAAAGTGTCTATTCCTTAAGTAGGTACATAATACCCTTTCTAAAGATAAATTTATTTATGAAATCTAAGGAATGATATATTAAACCATGTAATTTATTTTTAAGCCATCATATTTAATTTTTAGAATTGTCATGAAGGTCTTATTTTAATCTTTAAACATGTTCCAATGTTAATTTAACAACTTCTTTTTGTCTAAAGTTGAATTAAAAAATTTCCTTTAACTTTTTAAAATAAATTTAATGGTCCACTAAGAATACTATAGAGTCAATCTAAATATTCTCATATTAAACTTATGTAAAAATTATTTTGTAATATTATGCCATCATTTGAGTATTTTACACAATAAATTACACTTCAGCTCAAATAATTTCCATAATCTCTATGGTTGTCTAAAAATTTGAACCTAGGCACAAAAAAACCTTTGGGATAACTATAATTAATTTTATCTTGTTTTATAGGTTATACAAAGGTGACATTATCATACATATTAGCATGGAATGGTTTAGATTATAATGTGATAGATATAACATGTTTTAGAATATCACCTATGGAAAGCATCATAAAGATGATATGATTAGTAAGGATAGTAGTGGTCTATAAATATTCATTCATTGGTTTCAAATCACCATGTATCCTAAATATAAGTATAAAATAATTCTTCACAAACATGTTTGTCATTACATTTCCTTGAATCTCTCTATATAGAAACATCATTTCATAACATGGAATCACACTTTCTATAAACATCATTGCATAACATGGAACTATGATCACATTTATATTATAAATAAGGATAGAAATAGAATCATGTTATTTTCAATATAAGTATGATGGAAAGGAGAATTAATAACATCATATTTAATTTCAATAGAAGTATCATGTAAATGAGAAGCAATAAAGTTGAATTTCATTTCTAGAGAAGAAGGGATGTCACTAGATTCCATTTCAAGAGAACAAGGAAGAACATCACATTATTATGTAATAAAAACATATTGTATTATTTTAAGAGAGGAAGGATTATCACATTCTTTCTAAATAAAAATGTTATCATTACATTACACATCACTAGAAGCAAAATTGATTTCATAAACATCATTACATGGCATATCATCATTAAAATCCAAATGTGCATGATATATCGATTAATATATTGTATTTTACTTATTAAATAGAGTGATAGAAACATCAAGGAGTGTATGATGTATTTCATTGTTACTTTCCTTTTTTTCTAATGTTTGACTAATAGAAGATTATAGAGAAAGAATTGGAGGATTAATTTATTTATTTTCAATATTAGTTTGTCCATTTTATTATTCATCATGTTCATCACTACCATACCATTATTATTCATAATCATAATTATCACAATTCCAGTCACATAAATTGGCATATTCTTCATCTACATAAGCATCATCACTAGACATACATGCATAAGAATTTTTCAAGTTATTATCGTAACCATAAGGCAAGTTATGGGTAGACAATAGGATATCCATAGGATGAGTACTATTAGGAGTTTTAGGATGGTCACTCAATTTGAATTTACCAGACTCTAAGATAAAAAGGAAAATTAATTAAGCCTACTCCTAACATTAGAGAAAATAAATAAATTTAAGATTTTAAGAATAGAAGCCCGAGGAGTATAATTAGTATGAGGGTAAATAAGAAATGAGACTTTAAAAATTAGATTTAAATATAAAAATATGAAACTCTAATGAAAGAAATATGAAACCCTAAGGGAACCTATGGTTTGAATTGATCAATACAACACACATTCACAAATATGTTGTACATTTTTTTAATTAAAAGTGTAAACTAAAAAGGTAAAAAACTATACAAAAAAATCATATTTTTTAATATAAAGAATAAGCTAAGATATTTGAATGTTACTATTGATTTATGGCTTATGTTATGTATAGAAGTGATCAACAACCTCAAAGATAATATGTACTTATCTTGAAATAACATTTTTATGTTCACTATGTTAGGTTGTAGCCATCTAATACACCCTATGAAGGCTCTATGCAACTTCAGATCTAAAATAGATTTTCAAAGTGCTATAGGATAATTCTAACAATGTGCAGATTCATATGTCAGACAAATCCATTCGCTAGATTTTGTACTTTTCTAAGATGATTAAAACATTATGTTTTTATCCAGACTTGTTTGTCTACATCTTTAGATTGATTTTATATATCTATAATCCTTCGAGCTTAACTTTTCACTTTTCTTATTATTGAAACATGTAAAGATAGGTTAATGGGTTGGGTTGGACTAACCTTAATGAATTCCTAGTGACTAGATAAGCATTTTCTACATTACCAATACAATAAACAGGTCTCAAACTTCATGTGGTTGTTCTTTTAATATGAGTGTGTGAAAAATCATGTAGATGCAAGTCTAAGCATTTTTTCACCTAGGTCCTCCTTTGATACAAGCATGCAAATAGATTTTAACATTTTATAGAGACTTTGTACTTAACATCAATAGTGTGGTAGGTTTAATGTGTACTTCATATATTAGCTTTTAACAATGAATATTTAATCATAAATGCCTCTAAGTTATCTGTATATATAGAATTATCAAATTTGAATTGGGGAACTATTATCAAGTAAAATTTGACCATTAATATATAAATATTTAAAATAAATAACCTTAAAGGGAAACATGACAAGCAAACCCGACGGGCACAATTTGTTGAGTCTATAATTTTTGGATTCCTTTATGAAACAAAGACGTCCATGAATGGCAACATCATCTTGAAGCTAAGGGAAACAAAGAGTGAAGAAAAGCATGACTAAGGTTCCCTAAAACAAAGGAAACTAAAAAGAAAACATTAAAAAAATATATTGCATAGTTAATTAAAGTGAGAAAGTAAAAAAAAATTAAAAAATTGTGTCAACAAGTTCCCAATTCGTAACTGAGAATTTATATGTAAATTCATTTGAAAGTTATTTTATAAACAAGGTTTGTACCAAATTTATATATCTACATCTCCATCTAAAAATAATGGTCTATACTATACTAAATCTCAAGAATACAAAGGTATGCATCACTTCTCAAATTATGACATTTGAATAATGTTTAAACAATATCTCTTGTTGACAAGAAAAATTAATTTGTTATTCATTAATGTGTTTTTCTTTCTAGTCAAGGTTTCACTTTACATAAGGGTTTCAATACAATGTTAAAATAATTTAGTCCTCTTATTTATGTGTGTTATTGATAATGGAAACTTTCACCTTGGAGATTGATGAGGAACATACGAAAATAGAGGCATCAATAATTAATAAAGTTGAAGACTATGTAGATGAAGAACATTTAGTGAACAACAGAGTGGAAACTAAAATAGAGGACCAGTTTGAAGCTTATTTATATATTTTATAAATGTATCATTGACTAGCTAAGGAGTAAGGAGATGAACTAGAATAAATTCCTTTGTTTAATACATGCAAGCTGAATATGAGATGTTCAAAGTTCTAAAAGAAGGTGAAGATGAAGAAGCTCTATAGGAAAATGTAAGAAATTATACTATTTCAGTTCTTTTTATTTCAAGTACTTCATTGTGCCAATCTATACAGTTTCATTATAGCACTCAACATCAATCCCACTCCCATTTCGTATAGGAAGCCAAGGAATCCATTTTAGGTCCCTACACATCCTAATGTTAGGAATTCCTTCTTAAATGTGTGAATTTTCTTTCCATCACATTATTTTGTGCATGTACAATGACATTGTCAATTTGTTTTCGAGAGTCAGAATGAACAACGACAACTAAAGGAATTAGTAATCTTGTGGAATAGGAGGTCACCCATTATTTCTTCATGAAGGAGAGGCTCTCCTATTAGGAGTAGTGAACCCTTTTCTCAATTAGCAACATGGGAACCCTGAAAACCTCATTTTAATCTGGTGTGGCCTCTTATTTTCCCTATAGTGTCATACCCAACTAAATCTAGAGGCAGAGTGTCAACAGATGTTCCACCTTCAAAACCACATTCCTAACATCACCTTTCATTAACATTTGAAATTACAACACTGTATTTTAATACATATTAGAAGTGCCAACATTTCATAGTGGTAGAATTTAAGGCTCTCTTCTCAGAAATTGGACCATTTTCTATCATTTCGCACAAAAATGCCCTCAACCCTCAAACCTATTTCAAACTATCATTTCATAGATGTTTCCATATTTTTTTTGATTTTTTTAATATTTATTTTTTCTCATTTATATGGTACTAAATTTTTATGTTTTAATTTTGAAATAAGTTAAAACTAATTTTATATATTATTTTTATATACACCTACAAGTTTATTAAATGGAACCTTTTCAATCCCCGTTCGCTGTCGTGGTTTTTTTCTGGGGCACGTTTCACGGAGTTGTAAACACCGTTTCAAGAAGTGACCTTAATTTGTAAAGGTGTATAAGTCTATTGCACAGATTCCAAAAGGTACAAATGCACCCAGTCCACTTCAATTATTCAAAGTGTCAAGGTGAATATGGGATTCCATTTACAATCCAGGTACGTTAAATTTAAATTTGACTGAAGTTCATAATTTGTATTTCAGGCAGCGCAGATGGACTGCTATTTTTTCATTTCCGCCAGTCACGGTTTCCATGCTTTTCTAAGGGTTTGTTTTACATGGCAATGGAATCTATTAACAATCCGTTTTTGGTTTAATGTCTCCCAAGAGTCCTGCACGGTGTTGGATGTTTACAAGTAATTTCCCATTCAAAATGATGACTAATACATCTGATTGTCCTTTTGCTGGAAATTCAAAATTTACCCTATATACGGAGGACAGGCTCGTTTTGTTTTTTCTTCTTCTCTTTGGCGAAGTCGTTGGGTTACTTAGCTTCCTCCCATGTGAATGTGTCACATCATTCCTTGAGGAAGGCTATCTCTAATGTGTGGTTCTTATTTATGTAATGACTGCAAGGAAATTTCCTTTTAACCCATTCCTCCTATGAGATTACCAAGAGAACTAACAGATCGCGCTTACTTTTTTTCGAGACATCGTTTCCTCAAAAATATTTACAAGCCTTTCTTCATCCTGATTGCAAGCCTAAAACAGGAGAAGATCAAAACAAGTAAGTTATATTCCATTTTCACTTGCAGACTAATGTTTTTTAAGACTGTGGTGTAAGAAGCATTTGTAGGCTAATGATTCTCCTAATTATTTTTTGGATTTGTAAAGCTAAAACATTCATATTATTATGAATTACTCTGCATAATGGGTGGCTGTTGTGGTCCGCGTAAAACATTAGCTCCATTCAACACTAAATGTAAAGAAAAAGATTTTAGTTTCACAAGTTTTATTCTTCTTGTTTTCCCTCTCAGTTGTAGTGTGCTGCAAGTGGTAAAAGAGGAAGGCTCTTCAACTAAGTTCTTAAAGTATAATAATAAAAATCCAACATCTCATTAAGGCAAGATTCTTTTTAAAAATTATTGGGATCGTTCTCAATTTTGGGATCATGGGCGTTTGCATCTGGGGTAGCCTGTTAACCATCAGCCAGGGGGTATTAACATTAGTATGTATTTCTCCCTATTTTAATAACCCCTTACTGAGGGTCCACGGGCTGCCTCCACTGCTAAGGTGCGTGATCGTTAAGTTAAAATCTTAAGGACTTTCTACTTTTAATTATTTATCATTTTAAAAATTTCGTTTCTTTCTAGTTTTTTGGCATCTTGTCAATGTGAAAAAATTTCATTAAAGATTTATTCAGTAATATAGAGTGGATCCGAAATATGAAATATGAGCTGAAAACAAACTCTGTGTGAAAGGCTAAATTTCTGTCTTTGTTTTATTGCGTTTAGTATGAGATGTGATTGTGTTCATTTTTCTCCACTGTCCACTCATTAAAATTCTTTTTTAAAAAAACCGTTTTATATGCAACATTCCACCATTATTTCGGTTTTATTTATTTTCACAGTTACAACAGATTTTCGTGATTTACTATCTTGATTTATCCAGAAAGAATCAGAAGTTATTTTAACAATGGCGGCATGGATCTAGTAGATATGATGTTTGACCATGACATTTTAGTGTGGGTGAAGGGATTCTAACACGGAATACCTTCCCAATAAACTCAATATCTATTGTGATCATCACAGAGATTCCAGGGCTTGAGTTATAGCTTCCCACTAAGTTTAAGGGATTTTCCTCGCCATAGCATCTCCCACAAACTTTTCTTTTCACTACAATAACAGTTAGGATTTGGGTGGCCATGGTCGCCACCCCATAGAAGAGGCTACAGTTTGTGGCCAAGGTCTGCTAAAGAGGGAGGGTTAAAAGTCTACAGGACCACTTTGACAGTTCTTAGAGTTTTATCACTATAGGAATATTAACTTCTTTCTCAACTGTTATGTTTCAAAATAAGTTTTTTATCACATGAATGTTATTATATAGATATGAGGATTTTATTGTTCTAGATATAATTTAAAAAATAGTTTTATGTAATATGTCGATATGAGGATCTTAGACTCTTAGATATATTTTTAGGGAAGAAGCTAACCAGTGTGTAAAATTGCATGCAAGAATTAACTGGTAATTGTTTTGAAGAGCATTAGTAGAATATTGAGGACGAAGTCTATAAGTCAAACCTGCATCAAATACATTTCAAATCTTTCGCACAGTGTTGTTATTAAGGTCACAGAGTTGCCAAGCAAGTGATCATGAGGTTGAGTCATGCCAATCTCAAGGAGAGGTTATAAAAAAGACTAATGGTTTATTGATATTTACTAAGGATAGAAGTTTCTGATCTGTACGGTGGACCAAGGCACACTTGGAGACATGTAATGGATAGTAGAATATGCAAGTAAACACTATCCTTCTAATCTATCCAATCACATTCGAGATAAGTAGAAAACTAATATGCAGAAATGTAACTTCTATTTAGGATGTAGAATAGGGAGGTATGAATGTGTACAATAAGAGAGTAAGGTTTATGGGGTAGGGTATTGTATTAGAAGGGGAATAAGTCCATGTTGATTTCCTAGTGTGTTGTAAAAGAATACATAACAAATGTGTTTAAATGTTGGATAAAATCAAATTAAATTTTTATATAATATGGTGTAATCTATTGACTCTAGGGTAGATATATGAACAAATTATAAGCTAGCTAACTAGATGGTTTCGAATAAAATCTTAATCTATCATAGTGGTTACAATACATATGTATACCATAGAAGATGATAGTTACAATTGACAACAATTGTTGGAGAGATGGTTATGAGTTGTTCCATCTTCCCTGATCACATCATGGTTGTGATCAAACTTGTGGTATTATTTTGAAATACTATGACGTGGCAAAAGTGTGGAGTGTGCCACTCAGTGTGCCACATGACACCAAAGTGCTATCGAGTGAGAACTAATGTGTAACAGTCCTAAAAAAGTATGCAATGACAATTGACATGTAATAAACCAATGCAAAAGATGACTGACACATGAGAGGCATGTGGCATGATGTGCAATGTTGAGGTAAGATATGAGTTTGACAAGGTGTTTTGTGGCATCACAAATATTAAAAAAGAAAAGAGGTAATATAAAAACTAGGAACACTATGGTATGTAGTGTGTAAGACTATATAAGTTGTGAATGTTGTTGAATTCTTGCACATGACTCCATAAGTAGTGAGGAATATGAAAAAAAGTTATGATAATCATAGGACTATGAAATAAATGGGCTAGTGTAGCATAGTACTTATTGGAGACTATTAAGTGTTAGAAAATATATGTAAAGGAAGAATTTTTGGAATGCTATGAGGAGTTTTCCAATCATTGCATATTCCCACAAGTTTGTGTACTTAACATGAGATGATACAAAGGTGACAAGCCCATTTTTAGAAATAGGAGTGAGGAGGTTTGTGTGGATACAAATAGATGTGAGATAGGTTAGTGTGCAAATATCATTCACCCTTTATTTATAATTAATGGCCTCCTTTGTGCTATAGGTTAGATAATAAAACTAAGACTAAAGTTGATGAAGGTTGTACCACTTGGCTTGATCAACTTAGTGCCTAAGATTGACTACTTGACAAAATTGGTTAGTGCCATGGTGGGTTTGTGTTTCTGTCACTTCATTGATTTGGTATTTATTTGTGGGACACAAGTGCTTAAGTTACAAATAAGAAAAGTGTTGTGTCAATACTAGTTCAATGAGTGGAGGAGGGAGGGATTTATAAGTTCAACGTTAAACATTGAGTACATTGTTTATCAAAGGAAGTCTAAACATAAAATCTATGCAAATGGATTCTGACCATTTGGATGCAATTGAAAGAGGTGTGCAAAGTACCAGCTTCTTATTTATGGGTTTTGCAATGTAATAAGTAATGCAAGAATTGACTATAGCAATCTACATCTTTGCCCCTATACAGATAGAACAATGTGATTACAATACAACTAAAATATTTGTAACATAAAAATTCCCTAATGCTTTGGTATAATGCAACTCCCAAAGGAGTCTCTAGTGAGGTTGACCATGAGGTAGACAAAGATGTATAAGCTTGCAGATAATATTTTCCTATGTAGAATTCCCAAATTGGTTTACTAACTCTGAGAGCACTATAGGAATTTATGATATTTAAGTCAAGTGATTATAATGATACCAAATATGTGAAGTTGTGGCTACACATTTATAACACTGTGATTAGTGTGTGGGTTGGTGGTTGACTAAGGAAATATGTTGCATTATTGTTCGTTATTATCTTTTACTTGATCATGAGAAAGAACTGCTACAAGTAAGTTATCCAATTCATATGGCATGAATTCTACATATTATTGTGTGACTATAGGAACTAAAGTGTTTAGGATTAGAAAAAATTACTTTCTCCTCATCCAAAATTTAGTGCCTGTTAGGAATCTAGAACAACAAACATGTTCTGACACCACTCGTTAGGATCTTGCTCCTCAGAAAGAGCACAGTATGATTACCAAATATAAGCAATTGAATATGCGGAAATAACTAGAAACACAAGTAACTAGAATTCACCAATAGCACAGAATATGAGAGACAATACACTATCTTGTATTAACACTATACAGAAAAGAATACATCAAAGAGCCGCCACACTCTTTCACCTTACAGAGATTCGCCACACCTCAAGTGTACAGTAATTCTTCTCACACACACTCTCCTACACAAAAACGGTCCCAACAACCAACTCACACACAGAATTGGTGTTCACCTCACCAACCAGTCAGTAATAACCCTGCCGGTACACCAAGCACTCTATAGCACTTCAAGCTGATCTCTCATGAACCTGCAACCTGCAATTCAAAGACCAAACTTACATGTAGATCCCCAATGAGCTTGCAACAACCTGCAACTCATAGATCTTACAACTAGAAGGAACTCTTCCTTTCTATCTCATGCCTTAAACAATACATGCCAATGGGTCTATAAATAGATCCCTAACTCAAACAATAACTAAGACTCTTAATTTAGACAATTATCCTCGCAGCCCAAGACTCTGGCTGGTCTTAACATGCAAACTCATCGTTCACTTAACTAACTGTCCATGAAACGAACACTTCGGGAACACACAGGCGACCGACGCCGGTCCCTGCTAGTCTGGTTCTGCCGACGTCGGCCGACTTCCTGCCGTCGCCGGTGGCCTTCTGCACTGGATTCTGTCGACGTCGGTCATGCTGCCGACGCCGGTTCCTGTAGAACTCAGCAACCATCTGTTCCTAGTTTGCAAAGGTTGAAGCTTTTAGCTCCACAACCTAACAATCTCCCACTTGGAGATAAACAGCTGCAACCTGTACCTGTACCTGTACACCGTCTAGTTTGTTTCCTTGGCTTTGTATCCCTCCTCAAGATCACTCTTGAAGACCAACCACCACAAAATCCGTGGTGCAAAATCTGTCATCCAAATTACCTGCCACATCCGCATCTACAACCATGTAGA
This sequence comes from Torreya grandis, assembly GCA_037957365.1. NCBI lineage: Eukaryota > Viridiplantae > Streptophyta > Pinopsida > Cupressales > Taxaceae > Torreya > Torreya grandis. The sequence continues at coordinate 3,251,604 of JARHVA010000780.1, read as the reverse complement.
AAAAGAACTTGACCCTGCATAGCATGTGCACCTGCTGCTGGTCCCACTGAACTGCCCTTCAGTATTACTCTCCCGGATTGACTCCAGACTTGTGACAACTCCCACTGCTTGGGAAAACTCAGGTTTAGTACATACCATGCACTCAACCTCATTATGTGAATCAAGACACCTGTTCTATGAACTGTCTAACCATCGGCGTGCTAACCGGCTTCACACAATCATCCTGAAATAAAGTCAACAAGACCTCCATGTCTCTAGATCACACTCATGCCAAAGAATCTTGCTGCTCCCAGATTCTCCATGACAAACACCTGAACTAGCTTTACCTTTAGTTCAGCAATACCTGTATATGTAACCCTGCAACAAGCACATCATACAGAAAATAGAATAGTGTAGCTAATACTATCCAACCTGGTAAAGAGAAACACAATGATCAAACCTCCATTGCCCTGCAGCTAAAACAAGATCATGTACCCTGATCTTCCATCTCACGTATCCATTTCCGCTCTTCTTCATCCTCAACATCCATTCGTCTCTCAGTGCTTACTTCCAGCTGGCAACACTACCCAAAACACCTGTTTGGTTCTCCTCCAAGGAATCACATCCTCATCTATGCCAAGCTCCCACTGTTTCCTGGATCTACCTGTTCTGCTTCTTTAACAACTTCCTGGTCCTATGCCATAAGTGAGCAACAAGTAGTGTAAAGAAGGGAAATGACGAATTTAAGAACTTACTTACACCTTCAGTCCTCCATATGGGCGCTTGAGACTCCATGACAACTCGCTGTCCACCCAAAATTCGTCTCAGTAACCGATGCCGGTCACATCTCAGTCTACAGCCGACCGATGTCGGTTCCCTGCGACTGCCTCATCGCCGACGTCGGTTTCCCCTGGCCGACGCCGGTCTCGGTCTGCCCCGAGTCACCGACGTCGGGCTGCACATAGCCGACGTCGGTCCCTGTCTGGACACCGACGCCGGTTTTCCTGCCGACGTCGGTCTCTGTGTTTTTCTTGTGAGACCTGACTTTTTCCCGCGAGCTCTTTTTGGATCAAAACCTTGTCCAAATCACCCTTGCTCTGCTTGGAATTCCTCTGCACCTTATGCTGAACTCTGTCCGTCACTTTCTCCTTGAAAACCAAGGCTTTCCCGTTCTTGTCACTAACATCGGATTCCTCAAGAAACCTTACCTTCTTCTTCTGCATACAGAAACCACGATCCATGCCTTCCAAATCTGAAAGCATATTATTTGACTCAAGAACCAGCATCTCCTTCTTATCTATGTGACCAAGCCTATCAGGCCACATCTCTGAATCTACAGCTGAAGTAGATAACCCAGAAAGAGAATCAGTAAAACAAGTAGATAGATAAAGCGTACCTACTTTCTTACCTCTAGCTATAACAAGTGTACCCTTGGTAACCTTCCAAGAGTCCGCTGTGAGAGTTACTGTGCAACCCTCTTCACCCAAACTTCTAACAGAAATCAGATTCCGCTTCAAAACTGGGACATGCATGACCTCCTTTAACACCCATGTGTCACCTGTCTGCAATTTCAGCTTCACTTTGCCTTTGCCAACAATCTGACAAGACTTACCATCCCCTACACAAATTTCTCCAAAGTCTCCCTGGACATACTCATGAAAAAATTCTCTATGTGGAGATGCATGAAAAGAGGCACCAGAATCTAATACCCAAGATTCTACTTTATCCAAAGAACATACCAGAGCATCCTGTGCAACGTAGCCTGCAACATCTGCTTCTTCTCCATGTTCTTCATGATGATCTTCACCTGATCTGCAATCTCTCTTTAAGTGCCCTTGCTTTCTACATTTCCAGCAGGTTATTCTGCCATACCTGGACTTGGATCTCTTGCCTGTCTTTGACCTTGATCTCCCACGCTCTGTCCTCTCTCTTGGCCTTCCTCTTCCTTCAACACTCAAAGCATTTCCAGATAATTCACCTGTGCTTTTCCTGCGTATCTCTTCATTCAAGATTACACTCACAACATCATCCACTTTTAAGACTTTTGAAGGAGACACAGTATTAGAAACTGCCATTACCAAACCTTCCCAACTTTCAGGTAATGAACACAAGATTAAGAGAGCTCTAAGTTCATCATCAAATACAATATTCACTGAACTTAACTGGTTTACCAAACCATGGAAATCACTAAGATGGCTATGAATAGATCCACCTTCCAACATTTGCAAATTAAATAAACGCTTCATAAGAAATACCTTGTTTGAAGCCGAGGGTTTTTCATATAAATTTGCCAAAGATTTCATCAACTCCACCGTTGTCTTACACTGTGATAAGCTGGAAATCACAGATGAATCAAGACTCAATCTAACAGATCCCAGAGCCTTCCGATCAAGAACCTCCCATTCTTCATCTTTCATATCCAAGGGTTTGCTAGCAACCCCACCCAACGGTAAGTACAAATCTTTCTGATACAGATAGTCCTCAATCTGCATCCTCCATAATTGGTAGTTCTTGCCATTGAACTTTTCCATTCGTAGTTGACTGTTTTCTGCCATTGCTCAACTCCCACTCAAACAGAAACCCTGTGAGTAACCTGTAATCAAAACACACTACCCAGATCTACACCAATCTGTTAGTATCCCAACCAAAAGCTCTGATACCACTTGTCAGTGGTATCAAGCTATGAGCTAACAACCTTGCTCTGATACCACTTGTCAGGAATCTAGAACAACAAACATGTTCTGACACCACTCGTTAGGATCTTGCTCCTCAGAAAGAGCACAGTATGATTACCAAATATAAGCAATTGAATATGCGGAAATAACCAGAAACACAAGTAACTAGAATTCACCAATAGCACAGAATATGAGAGACAATACACTCTCTTGTATTAACACTATACAGAAAAGAATACATCAAAGAGCTGCCACACTCTTTCACCTTACAGAGATTCACCACACCTCAAGTGTACAGTAATTCTTCTCACACACACTCTCCTACACAAAAACGGTCCCAACAACCAACTCACACACAGAATTGGTGTTCACCTCACCAACCAGTCAGTAATAACCCTGCCGGTACACCAAGCACTCTATAGCACTTCAAGCTGATCTCTCATGAACCTGCAACCTGCAATTCAAAGACCAAACTTACATGTAGATCCCCAATGAGCTTGCAACAACCTGCAACTCATAGATCTTACAACTAGAAGGAACTCTTCCTTTCTATCTCATGCCTTAAACAATACATGCCAATGGGTCTATAAATAGATCCCTAACTCAAACAATAACTAAGACTCTTAATTTAGACAATTATCCTCGCGGCCCAAGACTCTGGCTGGTCTTAACATACAAACTCATCGTTCACTTAACTAACTGTCCGTGAAACGAACACTTCGGGAACACATAGGCGACCGACGTCGGTCCCTGCTAGTCTGGTTCTGTCGACGTCGGCCGACTTCCTGCCGTCGCCGGTGGCCTTCTGCACTGGATTCTGCCGACGTCGGTCATGCTGCCGACGCCGGTTCCTGTAGAACTCAGCAACCATCTGTTCCTAGTTTGCAAAGGTTGAAGCTTTTAGCTCCACAACCTAACAGTGCCACCATCTGTTGACTCTATACATAGCAATTTATAATTATTCATCATGGGTGAAGTACCATGAAATTATGTTGTTGACTGTCTATGAGTGGTATGCAACAATATGTCCATATTGCATGACTATTTTAATCACTTCAATGTTAGATGCATTAGTTTGAAGTTCAAATATGTGTGCAATGTGGGTAATTTGAGAACATTTGTTACATCCAAGAATTTATTTAGAGTCTCAAAATCACACTATTATGCAGGGGTCAATCCAAGTGTATCTTTGGTGTGCCTAATTTAACTTCTCAAGAGGCCAAGAAACTGAGAACAAACCTATGATAGAACATGTAAATTCCAAGAAAACTCATAAATTATGTGAGATTGAGAAAAGTATGCAAATACTTGATTATTTTGACCTTATTTAGATGTACATATATACCATTATAGTTGATTATGTAGATTAAATAATAGATTCTAGCACCACCAAACAAATACTTGGGTAATTTGGGTTGTAACTTTTATTTTCACATAGTGTCAAGGATGTGAGTGACCTGTTCTAGGTGCTTCTCCCAGGCCTTACTTAATATGACCATGTCATATAAATAAAGAATGGTGAAGTACTTGATAAATAGATGAATTATATCATCCATGAGGAACATGAATTTTGATGGGGAATTCGTCAAACCAAATGCCATGAGCAACCATTTATAAAATCCATCCCATGTATTGAAGGTTATCTGTAGATTATCTTCAAGATGGATTGGAACCTAGTTGTGACTTGAATTTAAGTTGATCTTTATGAAGTATTTAGAGCCTTAATGTTAATCCAAGAGACAACCAATGCATGAAATAGGATATAAATTCTTCATCTTTATTTATTTGAGTGAATGATAATCTATGCATATTTTATCTTTATTATTTGAAATGACTCTTAGACTCTCACTAGGACAAGGTATATGATAAATTTTTCTATGATTGAGAAGATTGTGTATTTGGCATTGGACTTCATCACTATACCAAACTAATCTGCAGGACACAAGGCATTTTAAAAGAGGATATATATAAAATAAATTGATATGGTGATTTATTGCATAGTATATTAGGAGACCATAGAGATCTAGAATGATTTCACCATACCTCTTTAGTTATTTGTTGAGTTGATTATATTGTGATAATGTTTGCATGGTGTGCACTACCAATGCTTTAGTTTTTTCCCACACAAGTGCCAAAAAATATACCATGAGTAGCCAATTTCTTTGTGTGTGCGATATGATATTACAGAACATTTTGGAAAAGATTGATGTGACTTTGAAAAAGGTTGACAACCTAAATAGGTTGAAACCAATCCTTGACATGAAGAGTCTACATTTGCAACACTACCTAATATATATCTTTATAGTAAAATAAGTAAGGTCTTCCTAGAAGTATGTTATAAACCTATAGAGGTGCGATGTCACATGTGACATTATCCTCAATTGGCTTGAATTTACATACTAGAATGTACATTTTCACTAGACTCGAATATATTTTCTAGATTAAATCCATTCAAGAAAGTAGTGTTAAGGATGTGTGGCAGTAGGAGGTGTGAGATATTAAATCACATCTTTCTAAATGATATTCTTATATCTCATGATTTTTATATGTGACATGGATAGCTTGTTCCTTGGAACAAAACTTTGTGTCAAAGAGATCCCTGTGATTCTCTAAAGTTTGTAGTGTTTTTATACTAGTGTTTAAACCGTAACTATGTAGATTAATGTCATTCATGATTGTAGTATGACATTACATGGATTCCATGAGTGTGTGTGTGTGTGTGTGTGTGTGTGTGTGTGTATCACTTATTCACCCATGAATGTTTTGAATTATATATATATATGCATAATTCAAAACATTCATGGGTGAATAAGTGATTCTTGTGACATCACTTGTCACATGAATAATTCTTACTTTTATCTAAGTTGGAAAGTGCATGAGGTTTCAAGTTCTTCATGACCTTCCTTGGATGTTCCCCTTTGCAAGAAGCTTTTTTATTTTGCACAAGGAGTTGAGATAGGTATTTCTACATGGGATAGCTATTGTGTATGCTATTAGATGAAGAGGTGAATTTTTTCTTCATCTTCACTTTATCTTTGATTGTTGAAGCATTGTGATATGTTTTCCCTACGGATTTAGAAGTCGAGATATCTATTTTCAGCCACATATAAGGTGAGAGTCTATTCATCTACTTCCACTCCTTATGTTGTCGAACCATGTTACCGTACATGTGTATGGTGTAGCCATGGAACTCATTGGTGTAGTCTTTCATTGATCCAAATTACTTGAACTTGATATATTCATCATCACAGCTAAAGAAATGATATTACTCCTTTCATACTGCATTAAAAAATGTCTTCCAAGATTCAATTGGAATACAAACTTGTCCACATTGCATGTTAAATGTTTTCCTCTAGTGAACCATTGAAATGGACATATTCAACATAGATAAGGTGACCTCTCAATATCAGTAAATCTATTTATTAATAGAAATGTCTCAAGTTATTGACTCCATACATCCAATGTTGTGTTAATTATTTTGCCTTAAAAAATGGGGATGTCTAGATTAATTTGCACTACAAAAGGGATAAATATACTACTAAAATTGCCAAAGAGATGGTTGAGAGAAGAGATAAATTGATGTTAAGTGAATTTGAATCAACCAATCACAAATTTTAGCCAAATGAGATTAAAACTAGACTGAAAATCCTAAAGTGACCATCTATATAAAATGTATTTTTTGCTTGTAAAGAAATCAACATGATAAAAGAAGCTCACTATGTCTAAAATATATAAGAGTGTGGAAGTGATTAAAAAATGTTATTTAGGTGTTAACTATTTCACCCACTTAAAAAAAGGACACCAAAGCCTAAATTCATGAAAAAAAGGAAAAACGGATTTATTAGTTAGTTGACAACTGACTTGAATTAAAAATATAAATTCTAATGTAATGAAGCATTGTAAAAGAGAAATGAGAGTAGAGATACATGAAAAAATAATTTAGTTGCAGAGAGGGTAATCAATGGCATTTAGGACATACTTTTAAATTTGAAACACACAAGAATATATCTAACATTCATAAAAATGAGAAGTGTTTGCAATTTTTATTAAAAAATCACATGGGTGTACGGTATGAATAAATATGATTATGTTCATAGGCATTGAGGCAAAAGATCACCAGCAGTCACAAAAAGGCACTACATATAGTACAATATTTAAAACACAGGGTATATCCAATTTCTTTTCAATTACGAGGAAATATATGTTGGCATCTAGATAGCTTCTTCTTTGTTTGATTCGACCGACAAGGAGACGGGAGAACCACAAAGATGGTCATTCTGATAAAAAAACGAAAATAAAAATGAATTCGATGGTTTTTAATCTGAAATCTATCCATACAAATGGTTGTAGTGCAAATTCAACTACCTTAGATTCTTTAATTGGACCATCTCTTTAGGAATTACACCTTCCTGTTGATTATAGGACGTATTCAAAACCTCCAAATTCTTCAGATTTTCAACAGATGAAGGAACGCTTCCCACTCATCTGATTCTTTGCCAAATTCAAAGATTGCAGTTTAGTCATTTCCTCGAATAGATCAGCCGCATCAAAGGTAATTCTATTTTTTTATAAATCAAGGGACATGAAAAAAAAAAGTGATAGGCTCCTAGTCATTCAGGCACATACAAATGCCAGAACCGGCTAACCCTACTTTGGTCAAGAAGCTAGACTTTGTGATCCACGTAGGGATGCTACAAAAGCTCATGTTATTGTAAGACAAATCTAGAGAATGTAGACCAATGCTTGTTAAATTCGATAGTGAACCTGAAAAGCTATTTTCAGAGATATTAATACCAACGGCCAAATTTTAAAAGGCAGGGTTTGAAGGAACCCTGCCGTAAATCTCATTGTTTGACAAATCAAGATAGTCCAAATCCTCCAGCTCTGTAAATGACTATGATATGCCATCTATAAGCTTTTAATTTGATAGATTAACAACCATGAACTTCATAGATGTATCAAAATCTGATATCAGGCCAGTGAAATTATGCAATGATAGGCGAGCTCCTAGAAGCTTGAGCAAGAAGCCAAGATATTGTGGCACCATTCCAGAGAGTATATTTTTTAAGAAAAGGAGATAAAGCACGGTGGAGGACTTCAAAAAATGTGGGATATTACCAGTCAATATGTTATATGAAATTTCAAGGTAATCTTTCCTTTTAAATTTGCAAAGGATATTGGACGGAATGAGAATGCAGTACATCAATATTCATCATCAATGCATATATATACAAAGCAATTTACCAAAATATGGTAACTACCCTATTGGGAATGGTGATAACCAAAAGATAAACTTCCTAAAAAATATGATATTGGCGTAACATAAAAGGTTACATCAAACAGTCTAAAAATAATGTAAACAACCTATTCGTTATATTCGATTATACTAACATTCCCTTTCTTATTACATTATTTTTTACAAACATCATATTTCCTCATAGTGGACTCCCCCTTATTTCAAACACGGTAAAATGGTTTTACACTCTCTACATAGCCTGCTCACCTTTGAGGTGGCATACCATCTTTGTGGCTTCATGGTCTTGGTGACACCTTTGTTTTCCCTTGAAGGATTATCATAAACCTAGAAATGATAGGAGTACATCTCTCTGCTAACACCTTCGACGGTTTTCTAGAATACCACAAACCCCTATGGTTTTCTATCTATAGGTTAACCATGAACCTGGAGGTGACAAGAGGTCTCAACTATTTTATACACTTTGGTGGTTTCTCAGGTTTCCACAAACCCTTTTCCAAGAACCAAGTGCTACTTTAGTGCTTTTGCTCTCCATAATGTTCTTCATCAAGACGTACCAAACTAAAAAATAATGCTCAGTGTTTTATTGAAAACCACACTACATAATCACATCACTCACAACATAAAACAAACACACTAAAAAATGTCACCATAACAATGATGCAACCCCATCCTAGGTGACTCATGAGAGGACGCCAGTTGTCCTCCAACCTCTAGTAATGTGCTACTACATGTTTCATAGCAAGAGATGTGAAGTGAAGGTGACCTCATCAGTTGACTCTTCACTTTCATCAGTATCTTGTGGATCTTCTACTTGAGCAACATTAGCTTCAATAGGCTTGAATTTTCCTTTGAGAACATCTTTCACTTGAAAAAAATAGTCCCATGGTGTATGACCTTTCTTCTTACAATAGTGGCATTTTATGTCCCTTTTGTCAATATTGGACTTTTTATGAAATTTTTGAGAATAAAGTGCATTCTCGTGTTGTGAAATACTTCATCCTCTAAAGGTATCCTTTTGTTTTCTACCAGTAGTGCTGTAATCATATCATCGAGAGATTGTGATGGTATTTGGCTAAGAGTAAATATAATATTGTTATATTTGTATGGTAGACTATTCAATAGAATAGCTTTTGCATTTTGATCTTCAACATTAGTTTTTACCTCAGTAAATTGCCTAATAAATTCTAAACAATAAATCCATCTGGTAATAAATCATTTGTTATAAATAATGGTAATAAACTACCTATTGTAAATAATTAAACCTAAATTTCTTTATTTATTATCCTAGTTTAAACATTATGTTATAAAAGCAAAAGAGATGACATTCAATCACACAAAATCAATGACCTCCCAATCCTTAAATGCCTCAAGAAAGATGAAATTATTCTCTATGTGGGTAATTAATAATAATGTAAAACTTGGAGCACATATTAATTGAATAGGAATTAGATATTCTCATATAAATGAGTATGTCATAGAATAGTTATTTCAAATGGGCTTCTCCACATTATTTCCTGGTGATGGATGTGATTGATTAGAAATAAAAATGAAACAATTATATATACAAAAATTTATCAAACATTTGTTGTGATATAAGGATCATCATTTCAAAACAAATCCATAATTTACATATTACATCATGATCATGATCATGAGACACTATGCGAAAAAATATATGTACTATTTGGCAAATGATCCAACAGAACATGTTAATCTTAACCAATAACTTCAAAGATCATATGCATAACATGCCCCACTCCCATATATTCCATATGTTGATGTGGTTTTGTACCATGTTGAGGGGTTCAAGGTCTTATTAGGAAAAATGACATGCAAAATTAAGTGATATGTTAGATCAAATCAAAACACTAATTATTTTATTTACTTTGAGTGTTATTGATATGTATTGGATTTATATGCATGCACTAGTGCTAAAAATGCCACCAAAAAATCCACAGGAGACACAAAAAGGGAGGAATAAAAATAATATTAATTATCATTATATAGCTGCATATCACATTCACTTATCATATACAATTATTTTAAAGGAGATAATGCAAAAAATAATGATTATGATTTAGAAAATGCAAAAACAATGTTGACTCTAGTGTTCATGCATGCAATATGTACAGGGATCGGCACAAAAAAAACACACACATATAATATCCAACCTTTCCCTACTTTAGTTATACATAAAAATTAAATTTTGTCACTCTAATAGATAAACAATGATATATTGTCCATCATAGGTGATACAAAATTTTAAGAAACATTCACATATTTGAAATACATAATAATTGACACATGTGGATTTGGAATATGACTATGAAGAGCTACCCAATTGTTTAAAACATCGTACAGTCCCAAATGAAAAAAATAAATAAAAAATGGAAGGTGAGAAGTATCATAACTAATTTGAGAGTATTCTCAATGTTTATTACCATAATTAGACATCAATCATAAAAATAGGTTGATTTATTTTGGCTAGATTTCTTTCATTATAAATCATTTCTTTATATAAATATAGATGTCAGATTATACATTAATAAAGATACATCAACTTGGGTGTCATTCAATTAAAACACTTTTCATATGGATTGGATACTTATTCCAAAGGATACTTAAAATCATTGTTATTATGAGGATGAGGATGTTCAAGTTATTTAAAGAAACAAAAAACAAAACATGAGTAGAAACTCATCTCTAGGATACATCATGGGAAAGCTATAAAAGTAAATAAAATATATAGTGTAAAGATGTTATCTTAACAAAAAAAAGTGCCATTTAATAACTAATATTGAGAATAATAATATACAATTTCAATGATAAAATCCATGACCCAATAAAAGAAATGGGTTATTATGAAAAAATCCCAAAAACAAAAATTGGAATCGTATATCAGAGTACACTTTGGACACATGTTAGGCCCACTTACAAGTCTTGTTAATACAAGTAAATCATTTGACACATTATGTGCATACATGGCTAGAATCTAAGGAGGGGAACTGAGGCAATTCTCTAGAGGTAAACACATACAAAAGGCACTATGGGGAAGCTAGTTATTGTTTATAAGGATTATGAAATTTGAGATGTATCAGTGTATGCATACACTAATAAGTCCTGAGAGCCATAAGTGGCACTCATACTTCCTCATAGGACCATTTCTAGGTCCTTAACCATATGTAAATACCTCACTCTCCTTAGTAGGTTTCAATCCTATTCAAGGATGGTTATGTTAAGGGATCAGTTTAATCAAGAAAGATAACTTTATTCATCCTAAGTTAAATTTTAGGTTATTCATAGGTTTAGATCAAGATACATGTCATACAAATTAAATAACAACTTAAAATTAACAAATAGAATTAAATCATCACATGTAGATTTTGATTCATTTACATAGCTAATTATGTAAGAACATAAGAGAAAATAAATTAAGTATGAGATTTCTTAGTGCTACCAATCAGATTATAAAACCCTTCAGCCTTCAAGGTAATTTCACTATTTTTACACCATTAAAATCAAATGTGGATGTTTATAATAGTTTATGATATAGACATTGTTATTCTATAGCCTATGCAGCTATTTAGATTAGCATAACCAATGCTATAATAAAGAGGATAAGGTATAAAGAATAACTTATGCAACCAATAATAATGAATCCAATTAAAATATCCACTTGTTTTATTCATAATTAAATAAATGGGTCTAAGTAGGGTAAATCAATAAATAATGTGCAATAATTCAGCCACCAATTTATGCAAATAGATTATATTTTTACTTTTTCTTAAAATAGTAATAATAGAGAGAAAATCAAACTTAGTTGGAAACTAACTGAGATAGATGTTGCAAGGTCTATAAATTTTTGTGGAGGCTTGGGAGACTATTGCAAAAAGGATCCTAGAGTTCATTTCTGGATTGGATAGGTGCATTGAAAGTGGGACACCTTGTTGTTCGATGCCATAGTCTTTTTTCAATGTTTTTGTCTAGGTCATCTGATTTTTCTAGGTTCTGCTTAGTATGTCTATGTTACCCTATAAATGAAATATCAAAACTAAAATTTTGTGAAGCTCACTATGTATCTATTTTCAGCCAAAGATGAAGAGAGATGTGACAAGGTATGCATAAAAGTGTAGAATATGTTAGGTGGCTAACGGGAATGCACAAAATACTAGACTATACATGCCATTACTAGTTCCAAGAGGACCATGGAGATATTTGAGTATGGACTTTGTGCTGAGATTGACAAACACATAGGGAGGTAATGATTCAATTTTTTTTTATTATAGATAGATTGTATAATTTTTTTTATTTCATTGCATGTAATAAAACCAATGATGCCACTAGAGTTGTAGAATTATTTTTTTATGATATTTTGAGATTGAATTGCGTTTCAAAAACTATTACTTTAGATAAGGACATGAAAATTTTAAGCTATTCAAATCATTACAAGGCAAGATGATAATAATTAAACCATTTAAGTATAGATTAAAGAGTGAGGATGGTTAACTTAGACTATCAAATGATATAAAATGGATTAATCCTAATCTATTATATATCATTTTAGTTAATTCTACTTGGAACCCTATCCAATTTCATGATGGGTTTTAATCATCTAAACCCACAATATATACTCATAAATATTTAGGTCTAGTCTAGGAATGAAAATACACACATTATAACAAGTAATGAAAATTTTAAGTAATGACATGATCATATTACAAAAAAAGTGATAAATATTGATTCAATATAGTAGAAAATAATTAATTGTGCTTCCAAATGTCCCATGTCTATAAATGAGTTAGAAAGCTTTAAATGACTAAATCAAAATATAAACAATATAATCATACTATTATTATAACCTAGGACATCATAAAGTAATCATACAACATGCTAAATCCTTAAGCTTAAAGTTGGATACCATGGATAAAATGACATGGAGTGGATTATAAAACAACATCAATAATACCAAGAATAATTGATATAATCGAAACCCAATAAAAGTCAATTCTCATTTACCAGGGTCAAGATGAAGGATTATGGAGAATCACACAAGGCTTAATCGAATAACCCAATCATGAAAGAAACACAATCACATATCTTATATATCATATGCATACATATTTGTTTAACAAAATTAAACACCCAAATGGTTCGATACATTCACTAAACTAAGAATAATTCCATTATCGACTTCCAAATGATATACAAAGGAGACAAGGCTTGAAGTATTAACCATTCACAACTATAAAAACCTAGAATCCCTAAAATCAAAGTCATGACAATACCAAACATGGAGCTATACAACACATTAAGATTGACATGTGTGTGTGTGTGTGTGTGTCTATATATATATATATATATATATATGTCAATCTTAATGTGTTGTATAGCTCCATATATATATATATAATTCACAACTATAAAAACCTAGAATCCCTAAAATCAAAGTCATGACAATACCAAACATGGAGCTATACAACACATTAAGATTGACATGTGTGTGTGTGTGTGTGTGTGTGTGTGTGTGTGTGTGTGTGTGTGTGTGTGTGTGTTGACGTAGACACACACACACACACACACACACACACATATCAACATATATCTAACCATCTATATAGCTCAACAAGGAAAACTCAAACACAATTGGCCATGACACAGTTGCTTAATAAAACATCTCCATATTAACATAAATATAACTGCATGTAGAGTTGTATCTTCGAATGAAAATTTGAAGTAAAGATTGATTTTCACCATTGGTGTGGTGGTTTTGGTTTTTATATTACACTTTGGATATATTTTAGAGAAACACTTTCAAACATTGATTCTATTTATATAATTGAGGTTAACATCCAATGTAGTAAAAATAGGTTAAATTTTTAGAGGTCATAATTTTTTATTTGTGATTTTGTTTGAGTTATTTCACATGTCAAAATTATCATTTCAAAAACTTTATTGTTGCTTTAAGCTACACTTTTTACTTAAAGGCATTTTTAAAAAAATTTGATGGCTAATTGAAATTATAGTTTAATGATTTTTTAGGTTTTTTAATTTTACATTGCATATTTTTATGATCACATGTGAAATTATTTTAAAATTCATCCTATAGGCTAATTCTAATGTTTATAGTATTTTGAGAGATTTTTAGAATTGCACGCACTTACATGCAAAACTTACTAAAAATAGCAACTGTTAAAAATAAAAGTTTTTTTAACTTTTAATTTTTTTTCAAATTTTTACATGTCAACTCTATTTCCATGTTGAGGCTTATTTATGCATGGTTTGTAATTATTTCAATCCAATCAATATGAATCAATTCTGAGTCATTATTTTATATCTTTGCCTATTGTAATTTTGGTATTGATAGCAATATTGGGTTCATTATCTTTTATCAGAGCAAGGTTGAATCTTGGAGGATTAAGAAATGGTGAGAGGATGAGGATTTTTTATGAAGATAAATCGAGATATACAAGAGCTATATAGGCAAATAATATAATTAACTAATGTTATCACCAATCAGAGAAGAAGATAAGGTGGTGATGAAACTGAGGAAGAAATAGATTGTGATGAAGAAATTCAGTAAGAAGAAGAACAATAAGATCAACCACCATCGATGTAAGAGAGGATAGTTTGGGCTTTAGAAGGAAGAAATGAAGGATCAAGGTTGATGTTATGAGGTAGTTTAAAACTAGAGGAGTTGATAGATTGGCTTAATAGCATGAAGAAGTTCTTCAAGTGGAAGACTATGAGAGAAAAGAAGAAGGTAAAGTTTGCATGCATGAAATTGAAAGTTCATGCAATGATTTGATGGGGTAACCTATAGAAATAGAGATAGATTAATTGTAAATAAAATATTAATTCATGGAAAAATATGAAGAAGAAGATGAGGGAGAAATAATATACAAGAGTATATAGATGAGTTTTATAATCTTTCTATATGAGTGAAGCATGATGAGACAAAAGAGCATGTTGGTTCCCAGTTGTACACCACTTTCGCTTGACCCTTTACACTTAAATAAAATAATAAATAAAGATGAAAAACCCACTAGTGTGTCATTATAATCAACAAAGGGTTTGGCATCTAGAATGGACCGAATGGAGAAAATGATTGAGAGGCACTGATAGAGGGTATGGTTAGCTCCCTGCTACTTCTATCTCTACCTAAATCAAGGTGAAAGGACCTACATGGTAGCTTGTTCACATGGAGAGATTATATAATTTAACCTCCATGGGGATCATTGGCACAATGGAACACAAATCTGACCAAAATAGAACCAAACCTACTCACTCCACCTAGGAAGGGTTGTCACACAAAATGAGCAAATGCTCTAAACCAAACACAAGCTACTAAAGATAGATATTAAAGTGCATAAAACTTTCATACCAAAAAAAATTTAACAACAAGGGGCTGAACAAAAAATTGCAATGCTTGTCTTTAAAGCATAAAATACAAACACATGTTAGGTATGCAAGATTTTATGAATCTATTGGCAAATAACACTTATGATATAAAATAAGTGTGTATTATTTGTAGGGTAGGATAGAGTAGAATAGGTTGTTAATTATTAAAAAAAGATTGGTGGTAAGCTGGTGATTCTCAAACAACATGGTTTTTTGCAGGATTCATGACATTATCCTTAGTAAAGATGTAGGGGGAACTCAAATATAAGATAATGGCAAATGTAAAATTATCCTGCAAGATTAGTATTTACACTAAAACTAATCTTTCAAACACTTCTCCCTATCAAATCCATAAACCTAGGGTGCCCTAACAAGTTGTTCAACAACATATCTTAAGATAATGTATAAAGGGTTTATAATCTAGATCTATACTCAGAATGATAACCAATAATGAACACAAACCCAAATATCCAAACAGTGTAAATTGTAAAACACATTGTTGCACTTTATCAATAGGAAATAACAAAGAATAACAATCATTTTAAATAAATTGAAAAGATACATTACATCAATTTTTTAGAATGTTGCCATGGGAAAAAACATGATGATTTTTCTCTTTTGATAAGAGAAACATAAAAATGCTCTTGAAGCTTGCTAATGGTTGTACAATTGCAACCACCTTACTAAGGGAGACAAGATCTACGCATAGCAATTGAACAAAAAAAAAAATTACATAACCTAGAGGTAAAGAAAGTGGAAAACCAAAAACAACCTAATAATAGAGGAGAATCCCTCTATTATACATTTTTCACCCTATTCAAATCTGGGACTATGGGTTGCACTTTTTAAAATTGCAAATCAACCCTCCAAATTCTAGCAAGATGCTCATAACTGGAAAATATTCCTTACTATGTCTAAAATCTTCATCCATTTGAAAGAAAAAACATTGCAATAACTACCTCTAAGAGGATTTATGAATATTTTCAACAAAATCCTTGATTTATTGACTGGAGATGCCTTTTTTTATGATCTGTAAGGTGACACTCTATGGTGGTGGCTGGACAAAATTTATGTTCATGTGTAACTACCTAAAGATGCCCTTGACCACTTGCTTTCATAGATGGATCCTTCTAGACAACTCTCCTTCCTCTTTTGCACACCATGCAACAACTTGCTTTTGCAATGATGGCTGCATTTGAATGCTCGAGTTATGGTAGAGGTAGAAAGTGATCCATGGCCATCACTAAAAATATACTCTAAAATGGCCCACAGACCCTTTTATGTAATGTGATTTCTTTCTCATCCATAAAAGACCAATCAATTTTATCTCCTCAGCTAATGTTTACCATATATTGACATGTGACACTCCACATCAGGGCTAGTTAGGACCTCATAGGGCTCAATAGTGACTAAAATGATTAACTGGATTCAATCTTGACACATGTCACTTTTGTATTTGCTTTATGTTGCATTAAAATTTCGACCTTCCTATGTGTAAATGCCATGTCACTTTATTTATTAACACAAAATGTGACTGTTTCCCCTAGGACATGTGTCAACATGTCATTAGGTCTAGATCTTTGAAAAGTCAACCAAAGACTAGAACTTTAGATCCTTTCTTCATGATAAATGTCAGTGTGCCACATGGAAACTCTATGAGATTTTAACATCCCTTTAGCATTAGATTTTATTATGAACCATTAGATATCCATTAAGACCCCTGAGATCATGCCACTTAGAGAATCCATGGGATTTTTGTGCTCTAATCAGTCAATATCTATCAGGGTAGTGCCTTTTCTCCATGTGAAAGCTTTTGGTTGATTAAAAAGTACAAATTTACCTCACACCATAGGATTATCCCTACATAGATCACCATAGAATGTTTATCTAGATCCAAAGGATTAAATGCCATTTTTTATCTTGTAATATTTCCTATGGTTTTGACACATATCATGACCACATTCATCCTAATTTTGTTGAAAATTCCACATTGATCTCACACCATCAGATCTTGTTTGGGTGAGTACATGCACTCCATTGGATCATGATCCAAGGAATCAAGTGTGATTGGTTCCCATTATAATTAGTTTTCTAAAAAATGGATATCACACCATTGGATCTTGCTCCATCCAAATGAAAGTGCTCCATCAGATCATGATCTAAGGGGTAGAATGATATTAGCTGCCATCTATACTTAGCCCTAATGTCATGCGATTTAGAAGTCCCATGAGAATTCTATGGATAGTATCAATTGCTTAGACACTGTCACACCACAGGGCAACACATTGCTCGATCTCTAGACCCATTGAACTTTTAATGGTTTGCTCGCACTATTAGATCCTTGAAATATTCTCTAGCTTCAATTCATTTAAATGTGCACCTTTGATCATGCACCATTTATCCCATTTTCATGAATCAAGTACAAACCATAGATCTCCATTCATAGGGCTCAACCCTTTACTTCATGTTCCATTGGATCTTTGATAAGGTTCCTATGATGGTGAAATGTGTCACCTTCATGCTCATCTTTGGGCTTTGATGAAACATTGACCTTCTACGCACTATCTATCATAACTTTATGTTATGTCATGTACCATCAAATTATGGGAACATGCTTGAGCTATAAATCATTCCCCACAAGTTTAACACTTGGCACATCCATGCTCATCCTAAATCCCTTTGACTATTTAGCAATGATCATGTGTTATCATATCATCTTACTTCATGTCAACACGCACCATTAAATTGTGATTCACTAGGTTGGATGTGATTGAATCAAAATTAATGTGAAAAACAATTAAGTTAGAGCTTTGGGAATAAAGAACATATTATAAGGTCTTAGCCTTAGGTTTTTCGGTGCATAAATAAATATGACATAGGCTTTAAGACAGGAAATTGAGCTTAGTTTACAATGAAGGGACCAAAAATTATTTATACCATGCTAATAGATAAAAAGGGACAAACTATGAATTTTTAGACTAAGGTTTGGTCGTGTTAACAAACATGACCAAACCTTAATATAAAAAATTAAACTAAGTTTATGGAAATTTTAAAAGATATTTCTGCACAAATTTTCTCCTACAAAATTTGAATTTAAATCAAATGGAATAAGCTAGGAAAATTAGAAAAAGGGTTTCAAGATGATCATATATGAATTTAACTTAGCTTTTTATAGACCAAAGGCTAGTACAGACCAAAACAATAGGACACTACACCCATGTTGAACACTTGGAAACATAAAGTTGGATAAGAAATCAAGAATTTATACTTGAAAAGGGATCAATTTCTTCAGTGAAATTTTGGGCACTAACATTGTCTCTCACTCGGGGATGTACGCCCCTTGTGGGTGTGTAGTGAACCCTAAAACATAAAAACTAAGTGTAATCCATTGGGTTACAGAGTCAACACTTAGTAATTTTATAATAAGTGCCTATGAAGGTTCAATAAAATAAGGTAGAATGATAATAATATATTAGTAGGATTTGAAGAGGAAAATAAGGCAAAAATAATGAAAGGAAACTATACAAAGAAGGCCTAAAGAAAGGGGAAACAAAACAATAAGACTACACACTATACAATTATGTATACAGTTGCATATGGACTTAATCTTGGAAGTGCTTTAGATATTTGTCATTGAATGGTAGCTATAGTATTTAACCATCCAAATTTCTTAGGAAAAAAGTTTGATCCTTGATCTGATCAATATTTTAGGTGATAATTCAGGCCACGGTTCTACCCCAATTGGTGGTAGAACTTCTGGGAGCCATAACTTTTGCACCATAGCTTCGTTTAACTCCCCGTTTGAACCATTGGAAAGCTATGAATGAGGGTAAAATAGTGAGATGGAACTAATCTCTAATTTTTGGGTTTTTTTTCAAAAACTAAATGGAAGTGTCTCAAATTTCAATTTTAGTAGTGCAGTCTAAAAATAGTAAGTTTCTAAAAGTAGTAATTCCTTGCATTCTTTATTGTTGTAAATCATGGAAGTCAAACCATTTAATCTCCCTTGATATTTTTGACCTTCCACATCCTCCTACCTTCAAAATTTATATAAATAAATATTTTACCCAAAATAGAAATCAGATATCTCTTCCCAAAGATAGACACCTATTGTATCTGTAATTTTGAGCAATAGAACATCTCTTCTAAGAGATAACATTATTAAAATTGTGTTGTTATTATTTATTGAATTATATTTCAACCAAAGATTTTGAGGTTTGAATAACTTCCCAATCTAAAAATTTATGGAATAGGGACCCATCCACAAGGCACCACACTTGCCATGCTTGCCTTTTTCTTTGTGCTTGCTATCCCGAAGTAGAACTAGATTACCTACATGGAAGGTTCATGGAGTGAGCTTCATATCAAATATATTTTTTATATTTTCTTTAAACTTGAGGTGTCTTTCATGATCTTGTCTTTGAATTTCATCAATCTCAATAATTTAGTTCACCATGATTTTATAGTGGTTGATTTACTCATCATCCTCTAGTTTTTTCATGAGCTGATAGCTTGGCAACTACAAATTCACAAGTAAAATTGCTTAAGCTACATAAACAAGATCAAAATGGATTTTACCTATATCTCTCTTGGGCATTATCCTATTATCCCATAAAGCATACTTAAGTTATTCACCCCACTTCTTATTATTTGCATCCAATGTTTGTCTAATGATTTTGAGCAAGTTCTTGTTATTAGATTTTGTTTTCCCAATTCCCTGAGGGTTGTAATTGGAAGAATAGGTCAATTTAATCATGTACTCTTTGTACAATGACAATAAAATTTTGGATTTGAAACTCATGGCATTATCCATAATAACTTTGACAAGCACAATAAACCTGTAGATAGTCTGATGTAGCAAAAAATCCATAACCACATAGTGTGTAACATTCTCTATAGGGACCACCTAAACTAATTTTGTGAATTAGTTAGATATAAATTGTATCCATCTATGTGAGGTGCTTGATGAATCAACAATTTTTCCAATGAAATTCATTTTCCATTATCTAAATGAGCCTTCAATAATCACATGTTATAAGGGAAGAGAAACATAAAATTTAATCTTCATTGCAAAGCGCTAACATCTCTCACTTTTTGAATTTCTAAGAAACATGTTTAAAAAATGATGGATACCAATATCAAACTCTTAGAATTTTATGAGTTGTGACTTTAGGTGAAAAATGGCCACCATATATTCCATTATGGAAGTCTTCAATCACGTCAACAATTTGTTCTTATAACAAGCATCTCAGGAGAACCCCATCCATATTCTTCCATTCAAGTCCATTCTTTTTTAAAAATGTACTTTTGGGAAACAATCTTAAGAGTCCTCTGATTCTTGTCCAAGTTAGGGGGATAATTCATATTTTCAAGTAATAGACAATGTCTCTATACCATGGAGACATGTTAAATTGACTCAAGGAATCATCAAAATTTAAAATATTAGTGTTTACCTCAATGAATTGAAAATTGGTCTCAACCATGAGCTTGGTGAGACCCATCACTCACACTAACTTGGTGGTTTGACTATCTATGTCATATTCTTGTAACTTGTTGATCCAATCGCATCTCTTGTTGGATAATTTAGTCTGAGTTAAGATGTCTTTCACCATGGTATGCAGGACATAAGCAACAATATTTGAGCTCAAAACATAAGGTTTGAACATTTTAAAATTATTAAAGAGAGTGAAGACTTATTTTTTCATGATGGTGTAATTTAGTTCATCACCTTCAATAGTTTTGCTAAAGAAAGCTATTGGCTACTCATGATCATCTTCATTATTTTGTAATAGGATGGTATAAATAATATTGTATGATACAAAAGAGAATGTATGAAATGGCTTAGTGTAATTAGGGTTAACCAAAATATGGGTAGACTTTAAGGATCTTTTAATTTCATTGAATGCTTGCATAACCTTCTCCTCCCACTTGATGGTTTGGTCCTTCTTCAACATATAAATAATAGGCAAAGTAATCTATACAAAATTGGACACAAACCTCCTTATGAAATTAATTTGTCTAAAGAAGGATAGAATTCTATTCTTGGACTGTTGGATAGGCACTTTTTTAATTACTTGTACCCTCTCGGGTTCAATCATGACACCATCCTTAGACACTAAATGTCTGAAAAACTTGGCCTTTTATACTCCAAAGTGACATTTATTTTGATTAAGATAAATTCCAAACTTCCTATAGCACATGATCAATACTTTCTCTAGATTTTCCAAATGTTCTTATCTAGTCTTGGAGTACACATTAATGTCATCTTGATACATAACTATAAAATTATTAATCACCCCTATGAAATCAATGTCCATAGCTTGTTGAAACATTTCACCAACATTCATTAACCCCAAAGGCAAAATTTTATATACATACATATCCCAAGGTGTTGTAAATGTGTTCTTGGATCTATTAGATTCCTTCACTACAACCTGGTTATATCTTGAGAAACCATCAATAGTTTGGAAAATATGTTTTGATGGGGTTTATTCTAGTATTTTTAGTACACTCAAAGGAGATGTGAAAAGAAAACTTGGAACATTTACCAGTGGGGGCATAGAATAAAACCTCATCACCATTTTCAATATTGGAGCAAGCCCCATAAAAACATATTTTACAAACTGTATCTTCTTTTTTAAGTTAAACATCAAAAGTAATAAGTTGCTCATTAGTGTAAACATTTCCAACAAATTTCCCAAGCCCAATGTCTATGTATAATACTTCATTTTAAGTATATTTTGGATCTCTGGCTCTCTATAAATTTTGACCATCTTACCCTCCAATGGAATGGTGGCATAAGAAAGGTCCATCTATACACTTCCACCCATGCTAGTAGCCCATTTTTATGATAGAAGTATCGACCAATAAGTTGTGTAGTCCACAATTACCACGTCGATATTCAAGTATTTACTTGCATGCACTACCAACTCCACCACCAAATGCTTGAATTCTCCAACAACTGGAACTTCTCATGACTTCATGGCATAACATTTACCAAACGCTGATATAACCTTAACTCTAAACTCACTTGAGATACTTAGGGACATTATGTTACAAGAATATCCAAAATAAAATATGAAATTATGGACAATAAGACCATTGATCAATAGGGTTGTATAAAATGGATCCACATTCAATTGACTCTCTACTAATGCAGTCCCCAAATACACCTTTGGGGTGGATTTAACAACCTCTTCAATTTCTTCATAATTTTTTGAGGGTTTTTCGGGTAACTCAATTTCATTTGTAGCTTAAATCTCACCAATTTCCAACTATTCAAATGTGCTCTTCTTATGCTCAGTTATTCTAAATAATTCAACAAGTGGCATAGTGATTTTGAGTTGGCTCAACACCCAGGCTATATCACATATGCTATAGTGATGGGGGGGAGTATTTGGTGTAAGGGTAACAACAACTTTAGCTAGAATACAATCACTTAAGGTCTAAAGTGGAATAGGCTATGGTGGATTTACATGCTTAACAATAATATTCAAAGGTGGATTTTTTTTAGCATCATTCATACCCTTGGGAATACTATATAGCAAGGATACTTTATTTCTAGTGGGAGCACATCTATGCTTAGCAAGTTCAAAAATGGGTGATGGTTTAGAAGCATTAGGGATAAGTATAGTTTTCTTAGCTTCCTTACTTGCATCGCCTACCCTTACATTTGTAGGGGTAATGTCTTGAGGAGAAATAGCTGGTTGCCTAATTCTCAAGTAATATTATTTATCTTGGGCAACTATTGCATTAATTAGCATCGACCTATCCTAAACTGACATAATTCCCCTATCATATTTTTTAATCATGATTAATCTTAAAAAATTAAAATCATGAATGGGAAATTTATATACTTGTGCCATATTATCCTCACAATCAAATTCATAATTTGGGACACATACCTCTTATACCACACTCCAAAACCGATCAAAAGTAACAACACTCATTAATTCTAAGGAGGTAGATATCTTGCTTTGAACACTTTGACAATTAAACCTCATAATGTCATCATCAAATGATGTATACTTAGGTTCATCTACATCTTCATCAATAATTTCATTTGCATCACATGGAGGATGTGGAAGGAAACATTGTCACAGTATTTAATATCAATGTCAGAACCTATCGTATTCACTTTGTCATTTATTAGATCAGGCACTTCTTTCACAACCCCTTTATTGTCATGTTTATATGTTCTCTCATCATGTGTCAGCCTCTTCCCTCGATCATTGTCTTGATCATGGAAATCATGCCCCCATTTTTTTATTCAAGTGTGGAACCTTTTATTGACTATTATATATATGAGGGATCCCCTTATCAATCCTAGAAAGCTTGTAAGACATCTCTATGACAACAGAGGGAAAAGTCTTAACCATTTATTCAAGGTTGGCTATCTTTGTGGACTTTATTTTCTTAGGATTGACCAACTTCACATCAATCCACTTGTTCATGGTCTTTCTCATAGCCTTTATGTCATTCTCAATTTGGATATCCATATTGAATGCTAACCATATGTTTGTGGGAGCCTTATCCTACAAGTAATATGTAGCCTTCTTATCAAAGGCATCACAATATATTATCAATCACATTGTATCACTAGTCCTTATATTCTTGAGAAGCCACATCCTAGCTTTGTTGAACCATGTGTTGAATTATTGCATGCACTCATTGGGGTTCTTGATGTTTTCAAACTCAACCAAAAGGAACCTTGGATCAACTCTATCACCATATTGAATTCTAAAACCATTTTTTATCTCTTCCCATGAATCAATGGATCCATGAAGTGAATTAAACCTTTCATGACCATCTTCTTCCAGCGTATGCAAAAACAACTTGATCCACACATCCTAATGCTTAACCTCATAATATTCAATGATATTGTGAAAAACCATCAGGGGTTGATCATGACTCACTGCATTATTCCCTTGTAATTTTGGAATGAATTTATTTAATTTGTTTGGGACTTCATTAGAATAACCTTTCATGTTATCAAAATTTATAGACATAAGTCTAGGAACTTGAAATGCAGGATGTTCATCCTCATTTGGGTCCCTATGCCTCATGATTGGTTCAAATGGAGGTTCAAGAATAATTGGCAAAGGGATGTAAGGGGATGAATGAGGGGGGAGGGGGGGACAGGGGGCAGAGGGGGGCTTGTGGCGGTGGGGTTTGGAGCATCAAACTTAGGAGAGAATTTAGTTGGCTGAGAAGGAGATAGATAATAATTAGGACTATGAGTTTTAAAGTGACTAAAAGAGATGTGAAAGTCCTCAACAATGGGGAGTTCAACAAAAATTTCAAGATTATCAGAATCTTAGTTATCTAGATATTGTTTAGCATTTGAACATTTCCCTTCAATAGGACTTCAAACTTGTCTCACTCTTCTTTGATGAATATTTATGGTGAGACATGTTGCTTGGATAGGTCACCCTTGAAGGATGATCTCAATCCTTCCATATTTACAAAAAAGAAAGAACACTCAAAGCTAAAATGAAAATATATATTCAAAAAATTCATGAATCTTCTTTGAAACCAAGTGATAAAATTAGAGTCACCAGTAGAATTAAAATTTTAGAATATAATAATTAACACACTGATTGTGATACATGCTGAAAACATACTTGCTAAATTTAATAATGAGATAATAACACGAAGACACTAAAATTTTTAGAATAATGTCCAAAAGGGGAGGAAACACCTTCCAACATGTATTTTTAATATTTTTTTGTAATAAACTCAATAGAAATCAAATTTTCAAATATTTCAATTCCTGGCACATCCCCAAGATAGTCCAAATATAGAAAATAACAACATAGAACTTTACAAAACTAAAT
The DNA here is from genome assembly GCA_037957365.1 of Torreya grandis. Classification (NCBI taxonomy): domain Eukaryota; kingdom Viridiplantae; phylum Streptophyta; class Pinopsida; order Cupressales; family Taxaceae; genus Torreya; species Torreya grandis. The sequence continues at coordinate 3,226,459 of JARHVA010000780.1, read as the reverse complement.
ACTTTAATTTTTCTGCAAGATGCCCTAGAAACATAACTGACCAAGAACTCAATTTATTCCTTGATATTTATTCCAACAAGGTGGTGATGTTTTCAAACCAAAGATAGTCAGATCAATACAATACATAGAGAACTTTTAAAAATGAGAGACAATATCTAAAAGAGTCCATTATAACGCAAGTGCCATGGGTGTCTTTTTTTTCCCTAATAACTATGCCAACAAAGTGGTGATGTTGTCAAACCAAAGATAGTTAGATCAATATAATAGGTAGAGAACTTTTAAAAATGATAACAACTCTCTACAAGAGTCCCTAATAACATAAGTTCTACAGGTGTCTTTTATATCATTGGCATTAGTGCCAACAAGGTGTTAGTTCATAGTTGTACACCTCTTTGGCTTGGCCTTGCATACTTTAATAAAATGGAAAAAAGAGATGAGAAACCCGTTATTGTGTTGTTATAGTTGGGGAAGGGTTTGGCATCTAGAATGGACCAAACATAAAAAATGACTAAGAGGAACTGACAGAGGGTATGGTCAGATCCTTGGTACTTCTTGCTCTACCTAAACCAAGGTGAGAGGTCCTACAAGGTAACTTGCTCACATGTAAAGATTCTGTAATTCAACCTCTAAGGGGATTATTGGCACAAGGGAGCATAAATATGACTAGAACAAAACCAAACTTGTTCACTCCACTCGAGAAGGGTTTTCACATAGAATGAGCAAATGTTATGTTGTGGAGCTAAAAGCTTCACCAGGATGCAAACAGGAGAAGTTAAGGAGGATCCAGAGTTGCGGGAGTTGCAGAATCAATTGCAGGAAAAAACGGCATCGGTCTGATCAGCTGACGTGGGTCAGATAGCAAGAGGAAGCAACCGATGTCAGTTACCAGTCAGCTGACATCGGTCATGGAGGAGCCGACGTCCACAGCCTGTGTGAGAACAGGCAGTTCGCATGACGAATCCGGGAGAGTCTATTTTTGGACTGCTAGTTTGCATGTTGTAGGCTAGTCGTAGTCTTGAGTTGCGAGTCTAATTATTGTAATTAGGTTAGTCTAATTATTGTAAGCATGAGATCTATATATGGACTCATGGGCTGTATTGTAAGTGTGTGCTAGAAAGCCATAGAGCTTTGAGAGAGAGCTTGTGTAGCTCCTCCTAGTTCCAGAGGGGTGCCGAGAGTGTTTGATCAGGGAGAGTTGCAAGGTCTGCAAGGTCAAGGAGCTGATCCACTGGGGTACTGGTTGAAGAAGGGTTCTTCAAGGGTGTAGAGAGATCTACAATTGTGAGTATGGTCTATTGAATTGTAGGTTGAAGGTTCATGGGAGATCTACTTGGAGTACGGTTGTGTGCTTGGTGAACTGGCAGCACGTTACTGACTGGTTGGAGAGGTGAACATCAATTCTATATTGGAATTGATTGTTGTGACCGAGAGAGAGAGGGAAGAAGGTCTTGAGGTGTGGCGAGCCTTTGAGGTGGAGGAAGAAGTGGAATCTTCCTTATTGTATTTTCTTCCGTGTATATAATACAATTGTGTATTGTCTCTTATATCCCGTGTTGTTTCATATTTCTAGTTACTTATTGATTCTAGTTAAATTCCGTGTTTAGTTGCTAATACGAGAAGTAATCATCTGTGCTCTAATTGTGGTGGAGCAAGATCCTGACTCAGTAGGGATCGGAGCATGTTTATTGTTCTAGGTGCCTGACAAGTGGTATCAGAGCTTTCGGTTGGGTTGACTAACAGGTGGTTTCAGATCTGGTAGTGTTTGTTGATTACAGGTCACTCACAGGGGTTTTAGATTGAGTGGGAGTATAGCAATGGCAGAAGAAAGTAAGCTACGAATGGAGAAACTGAATAGCACGAATGGTCTGATTGATGGAAAGAAAGAGCAGGTTAAAAGAGATCGTTGGTCGATAGAAGATCAGCTGGTGGAAGCACATGTTGCAGGTAATATTGTACAGGGTGTTCTGGATAAAGTGGAATCTTTGTTTACAGATTCTTTTGCCTCTTTCCATGCAGCCCGAAATATAGCATCTTTTCATGGGTATGTCTTTGGAGACTTTGGAGAGATTTATTTAGGCGTTGGAGAGCCTTGTCAGATGATTGATGAAGGGGAAGTGAAGCTGAAAGTGCAGACGGATGACTCATAGTGGTTGAAGGAAGTCATGCAGGTACCAGTCTTGGAGATGAGTCTAATTTCTTCAGGAAATTTGGGTGATGAGAGATGCACTGTAACTCTCACAGCGGATACACTTGAATTAGATGGTGGTAAGAAAGTAGGTATCCTTTATCTATCTACTTATATTGTTGATTCACCTTCTATTGCAGAGATGTGGCTTTATAGGCTTGGCCACATATGTAGGAGGAGAATGCAGGTTTTGAAGCGGAGGTCAGATGTCTTTGACAAGCTAAAGAACTGGAAAGCCTTGGTGTTCATGGAGGAGATGACGGACAGAGATCAGGTGAGGAAACTGAATCATTCTGAGCAGAGCAGGGTTGATTTGATTAGGATTTTGATCCATGGAGAGGTCACGGGTAAAAAGTTATCACTCACAGATGAACACAGGTACCAACATCGGTTATACAGTAACCGACGTCGGCAACAGGAAGACCGACGTCGGTCATGAAAGAATCGACGTCGGCAGTAGGGACGCCGGTGTCGGCCAGGGAAATGACGTCGGCAGTAAGGTTCAGTACAGGGAGCTGACATTGGTCAGAAACAGACTGGGAGGTGACCGAGATCGATCACTGGTACGGATAGTGGGTGGACAACAAGTCTCAAACGCTCATGTTGAGGTTAGAAATGGTAAGTGAACCTCATATTCGTTGTTCACCTTCTTTATATTGCTTTTTTTTTATAGTCAAGAACCAGGAAGATGGAAGAAGTAATGCAGGTAGAGTCCAGATACAGTGGGAGCTTGGCATTGATGAGGAGTAGAGTCCTTGGAGAAGAACCAAATAGGTATTTGTTGATTTGTTAGCTAGAAGTAAGCACTGAGAGACGGAATGGATTCCTGAGTTAAAGAAGAGAGTGGATGGATACAAGAGACAGAAGGCCAAGGCATATGGTCTTGAAGAAGCTGCAGGACAGTGGTACAGGTTTTGACAGGTGGATGACTAAGCATGCCTTCAGTCAATGTCAGTGTAACTATTGTGGTTTTATCTTACCAGGTGGATGATGAGTCATGACATCATTCTGTTACTGTATGTGGGTGATTTACTAGTAGGTGTGTACATACAGGTATTTGTTGAGCTAAAGGTAAGGTTAGTTCAGAGGCGTGTCAGGAAGAATTTGGAGCAGCGAAATTCTTTGGCATAAGAGACATGGAGATTTGATCTCTAGTGGGAGCTGATGTGAAGATGGTGTTGGTGGGGTTCATGATGTAGGGTGCAGAATCAGAAAGCACACCAAGGGCTGGACAGTTCAAACTTAGCTTGAAACAGGGTTTGAAATCACATGAGGTCTAGTGTAGACCTAAGTTGTTTTCCCAAGTAGTGGGGGTTGTCAGAAAGTATGGAGCCAATTCGGGGAAGGAGTACTGGAGGGCAGTTCAGTGGGACTAGCATCAGGGTTTCTTGTTATGCAGGGTCAAGTTCTTCACTACATAGATATGTAGGTTCGGATGTGGCAGGTTACTTGAATGACAGGTGTAGCATCACAGGGTGTGTGATGGTTGGTCTTTAGGGTTGATCTTGAAGAGGAATACAAGCCAGGGAATAATTTAGATGATGTACAGGTACAGGTATAGGTGCAGCTATTTATCTCCAAGTGGGAGATTGTTATGTTGTGGAGCTAAAAGCTTCACCAGGATGCAAACAAGAGAAGTTAAGGAGGATCCAGAGTTGCAGAATCAATTGCAGGAAAAAATGGCGTCAGTCTGATCAGCCGACGTCAGTCAGATAGCAAGAGGAAGCAACCGACGTCGGTTACCAGTCGGTCGACATCGGTCATGGAGGAGCTGACGTCGGCAGCCTGTGTGAGAACAGGCAGTTCGCATGACGAATCCGGGAGAGTCTATTTTTGGACTGCTAGTTTGGATGTTGTAGGCTAGTCGTAGTCTTGAGTTGCGAGTCTAATTATTGTAATTAGGTTAGTCTAATTATTGTAAGCATGAGATCTATATATGGACTCATGGGCTGTATTGTAAGTGTGTGCTAGAAATCCATAGAGCTTTGAGAGAGAGCTTGTGTAGCTCCTCCTAGTTTCAGAGGGGTGCCGAGAGTGTTTGATCAGGGAGAGTTGCAAGGTCTGCAAGGTCAAGGAGCTGATCCACCGGGGTACTAGTTGAAGAAGGGTTCTTCAAGGGTGTAGAGAGATCTACAATTGTGAGTATGGTCTATTGAATTGCAGGTTGAAGGTTCATGGGAGATCTACTTGGAGTACGGTTGTGTGCTTGATGAACTGGCAGCGCGTTACTGACTGGTTGGAGAGGTGAACATCAATTCTATATTGGAATTGATTGTTGTGACTGAGAGAGAGAGGGAAGAAGGTCTTGAGGTGTGGCGAGCCTTTGAGGTGGAGGAAGAAGTGGCATCTTCCTTATTGTATTTTCTTCCGTGTATATAATACAATTGTGTATTGTCTCTTATATCTTGTGTTGTTTCATATTTCTAGTTACTTATTGATTCTGGTTAAATTTCATGTTTAGTTGCTAATACGAGAAGTAATCATCTGTGCTCTAATTGTGGTGGAGCAAGATCCTGACTCAGTAGGGATCGGAGCATGTTTATTGTTCTAGGTGCCTGACAGCAAATTCTCTAGGATAAACACAAGCTACTAAAGATAGATATGAAATTTATTTCAACCTTCATTCTAAATACTTTTCAACAAGGGGTTGGAAAAAAGAGTGTAATGTTGGTCTTTAAAGTGAAAAATGCAAACACATGTTAGGTATGCAAGACTTTATGCATCTATAAGAAAATAAAACTCATGATATTCAACAAGGGTGTATTATTTGCAAGGTAGGATAAGGTAGGATACCTTGTTAATTATAAAAAAAGAGTGGTGTTGTGCTGGTGATTCTCAAATAGGAGGGGTTATTGTAGTATTCATGACATTATCGTTAGTAAATATGTAGGGGGAACTCAAATATAAGATAATGGGAAATGACAAATGATCCTTGAAATATTAGAACATACACTGAAACTAAGCTTTCAAACACTTTTACCTATTAAATAAATAAACTTAGGGTTCCCTAACTAGTTGTTAAACAACATATCCTAAAATAATGTAGAAAGATTTTATAATATAGATATATGCTTAGAATGATAACCAATAATGAACACAAAACCAAATATCTAATTAGTTTAACTTGTAAAACACATTACTAGACTTCATCAATAAGAAAAAGAAAAGAACCATAAACGTTTTCATTAAATTGAAAAGAGAAATTACATAAACTTTTTAGAATGTTGCCACGGGGACAAACATGGTGGGTTTGCTCTTTTGACAAGGGAGACATAAACATGTTCTCAAAGTTTACTACTGGTTGTACACATTCAACCACCTTAGCGAGGGAGATAGGATTTGTACATATCAGTTGATCCCAAATTTATTTTGCAGATCCTATACTTAGAGAAAATAAATAATGAACAACAACTTGAAAATAGAGGAAAAGCCCTCTATTCATACATTTTTCACCCTGCCCAAATATGGGACTGTGGATTACAATTTACAAAATTATAAAGTAGCCCTCCAAATTTTACCAAGATTCTCTTAGCTGGAAAATATTTCTTGTCATGCCTAAAATATTCATCCATTTATAAGAAAATTATTTTCTCTAACTACATATATAAGGAATGATGAATATTTTCAAAAAACCACTTTGATTTTTTGACTGGAGATGCAATTTTTCATGATCTAGGAGGTGACACTATGTGGTGGAGGTTGAACAAACTTTGTTTTCATGTGTAAGCACCTAAAGATGCCATTGAAAACTTGCTTTCATAGTTGGAACCTTTTGAGAAACTCTCCTTCATCTTTTGCATGTTATAGAACAACCTATTCTTGCAATGATGGTTACATTAGAATGCTTGAGAAATGGTAAAGGTTGAAATTGATCTGTAGCCATCATTGAAAACATGATCTAGAATGTCCCATAGACCCCCTTCTATGTTGTGATTTATTAATTTTACATGAAGGACCCATCAATTTTAGTTCCTAATCCAAAGTTTGCCACATATTGACATGTGGCACTTTACATCAAGGCCAACTAGGCCCTCGTGGGGCTCAATAATGACTAAGTTACTTAAGTGGCTATAATCTAGACATGTGTCACTTTAGTATTTGCTTTGAGCTCCATTGAAATATCCAAATTCGTATGTGGCAATGCCATGTCACTCTGTTTATTAAATCAAAATATGATTGTTGCCCCTACGAATTGTGTCAAGATGTCATTAGGTCTAGATATTTGAAAATTCAACCTAAGAATAACACTACTAGATCCCTATCTTCATGATGAATGTGAGCATGCCACATGGTATCTCTATGGGCTCTCAGCATCCCTTTAGCATTATCTTTTATTATGACCCATTAGATCCCTATTAAGACCCTTGATATCATGCTACTTGGATAATCTACGTGCTTTATTCACTCTACATAGTTAGTCTCTATCAAGCTAGTGCCCTTTCACCATGTAGTAGCTTCTAGTTATTTGAAAAGTCTAAACTTACCTCACACCATCATATTATCCTTAGACATATCACCATAGACCATTGATCGAGATCTAAAGGATTGAATGCTATTAGCTATCTTTCAATATTTCCTATGATTATAACACTTGTCATCGTTATGTTTATCCTAGCTTTGCTGAAAATTCCACATTGATCTTGCACCATAGAATCTTATTTGGGTGACTGCATACACTCATTAGATCATGATACAAGGAATTGAGTGTGATTGATTAACTTTATAGTTATATATTTTTTAAATAGATCTTTCACCATTGGATCTTGCTCAGTCTAGATGAACATGCTTCATCAAATCATGATTCAAGGGGTGGAATTCTATTGGTTGTTATCTTTACTTGGCCATGAGGTCGTGCCACTTGGCAATCCTATAGGGCTTCTATGGATAATATCAATTACTTAGATGCTACCATGCCATGTGACAACACCTCACTAGATATCTGACCCTATTGAACTATCAATACTTTTCTCACACCGTTAGATCCTCAAAATATGCTTGAGATTTAATTTGTTGAAACATCCACCTTTGATAATGCATCATTGATCCCATTTGCATGGATCAAGTGTCGACCATCAATCTCCATCCATAGGGCTCAGTCCTTTTCTCCATGTTCTATTGGATCTTTGTATGGGTTCCCATGATGGTGACACTTGTCACCTTCACAATTATCCTAGGGCTTTGTTCAAACATTGACCTTTTATGCACCATAGATTTAGATCTGTATGCTTTTTTGCATACCATTAATTGATAAGAACATGCCTAACATTTAAATCATTCCCCATGAGCTTGATACTTGGCACATCCATGTTCATCTTGAGTCCCTTTGACTATTCTTCATTGAGCATGTACCATCAAATCACCTTGCTCCATGTTAACATGCAATATTTGATTACAATCCACTAGGTCGAACACGATTGGCCCATAATTAACATGAAAAACAATTAAGTCAAATCTCAAAGAATAAAGAACTTATTATAAATTCTTAGCCTTAGGTTTTTGGGTGCATAAATAATATGACATATGTTTTAGGACAAGACTTTGAGATTAGTTTACAAAAAAGGGACCATGCCAATAGATAAAAAGGGACCAAGAGCTATGAGATATAAAATGGACCAACTATGAATTTTTAGACTAAGATTTGGTCATGTTAATAAATACGACCAAACCTTAGTATAAAAAATTAAATTAAGTCCATGGCATTTTTTTAACGTGTTCTCATGCAAATTTGTTCCTACCAAATTTGACCTTAAATCAAAAGTCCTAAGCCAGGTAAATTGGAATATGAGGTTCAAGATTATCATATATGAATTCAAATCAGATTTTAATACACCATAGGCTAGTAAAAACCTAATTAACAAGACACTAGACCTCTCATTAACACTTGGAAATAAGAAGTGGGCTAACAAATTAGGCATTTATACTTGAAAAGGGCTCAATTGCTTCAGTGAAATTTTAGGCACCAATATAGTAGATGGATGCAATGTATGTAAGTGGTTTAAAATTTACTATTCATAATAAACTAAGCATGCATATATTACTTAGCATAGAGGAGGTTTATTAATTAGCTTTGAATGTAGAAGAAAAACAAAATAGACAAAGTTTTAGAAGAACATCACTTGCTTTAAGAAGAGGCAGATCCTTTCCAATAAGAGGACAAGGTGGGTTTAATATAACTAGAGGTAGGTCTAATACTAATAGAGGTGAATCATCATGTTGTGTAGAAAGGCAAGATGAGAATAGGCAAGGGTTACAATACCAACAAAGACGTTGAGGGTTTTAGAGAGGATGAAGTTATGGTGGTGCTAGAGGATGGTTCTAGAATCAACGTAGATATTATGTTTCTTATAGGTGTGGAGAAGAAGGGCACAAAGCATTTGAATATACACATTATCAAGATTAATAAAGGAGGTAAGAATATAACCCAAGAGTGAGTCTAGTTGACGTTAAGATACAAGAGAAAAATACTAAAATTCCACTAGCAGATGTTAGGGATAACCTCATGATGAGAAGAACAATGATCGCTCTAAGGAAGGAACAAGTATAGAATAAAGAAGGTGGTGATGCTTGGATGTGATCAAACATCTTTTTAACAATATGTACTTTGGGTGGAAAGGTATACAAAGTAATTATAGATGGTGGTAGTTGTGAAAATATTGTTTCTAAAGAAACAATAGAGAAATCACATTTGAAATGTGAAAAACATCCTAATCCTTATCGTATTTCATGGTTTAAGAAAGGGAATGAGGTTACAATAGATAAAAGGTGATTAATCAAGTTTTCTATAGGAAAAAATTATAATTATGAAATATTGTGCGATTTTATTTCGATGGATGCATGCCATATATTATTGAGGAGATTGTGGCAATTTGAAAGGAAAATAATTCATGATGGAGCAAAGATCACATACACCTTTTGGAATGATGGTAGTTTTATTACCTTTGAAAGAGGAAGAGAAGACAGAAAGAATGCTCTCTACTAAATAATTTATCCAAGTTATGAAGGTGGCAAGTTGTTGTTATGTGTTAGTAGCAAAGAATGAAGACATGAAAATGGTGCAAATACCAACAGAAGCAACAAGAGTGTTGAAAGAATATGCAGATGTTATGATTTATGAGTTACCATATGATTTAACAACAAAGAGAGATATTCATCATCACATTGATTTGATTTCAAGATCAACTCTACCCAATCAAGAATCTTATAGGATGAGTCCAGTAGAACGTGAAAAATTAAATAAATTGATTATTGAATTATTAAGAAAGAAGCTGATAAGGGAGAGTATGAGTCCATGTGAAACACCAATGCTTCTAACTCCAAATAAAGATGGAGGATGGAGAATGTGTGTGGATAATAGATAAATTAATAAAATTAATATTAAGTATATGTTTTAGATTAGAGGTAAAAGTAGGTTTTGAAGGGGCCCCGAAACCCTATACAACCAACAGAAAGATAACCTTAAAGCCCATTGAAGTTCGAAACACCAAAATAGGTACAAACCAAACCAGGTAACACAAGAACCTGAAAATAGCAGAAAAGACCAGTAGTTTCCGCTGACACTACACGGATCACACCGTCAAAAACCAGAAACAACATCCTTCAACCTTCAAAAAATAAATTATTACCTTTTACACGAACGAAGGTTCATATCTAGAGGGGGGACCACAGGCTTAGACTTCTTCCTCTTCACAGTGGTCCATCCATCCTCTACCTTAGCTGCCTCTGTCATCCATGCCTCAGGAAACGGTGGTTCATTAAGCCCAATGGATACAGAAGACACATCAAAATCCTTATGAACACCAACCAAAGTCTGGCACCTAGGTTGATCCTCCAATATAGATGGAGAAGCCAAAGCCTCCACAACCACTGGCTTTGAAAGATCATTAATCATAGTCACCACAGGACCATCTAAGGAGTCTTTTACCTGCGGCTCCTCCTCAATCATCAGCTCGGAGTGAATGTTTTCTTCATTTTCAGTGATAGCCAGGTCTTCCGTAGGTTGGTTAGCTATATAGTGTTCTGAGGAAGCGTTGGCCCACCAAGAATGTGGTCTTCTGGACTTTGTAGTCCTTGTCAAACAACGAGCGGCCAAATGACCCGTCTGGTGACATCTTCTGCACTGAAAAGGTACACCCTCAAAATCCAACACTTGGGACCAAGTTCCCCTTGGGGAATCCAGGCTAATCGCCTCTGGTAGACCTTTTGAAACATCCATTTCAACCATAAATCGAGCACAGGTCGAATGGTACCCTAGCAGAGTATTTTTATCCACAAACAAGTAGTCTCCTAATGCATTCCCAATAGTTTCAAAGACCGGTTCATGCCAAAGAAATATTAAGTATATGTTTCTTATACCTCATTTATATGATATGATGGATGTGATTATAAGAGAAAAATATTTTACTAAGATGGATCTAAGGAGTAGTTATTATTACATTCAAATTTTTGAATGAGATGAGTTGAAAACTTCATTCAAAACTAGGGATGGCTTATATGAGTGGAAGGTGATGCCATTCGAATTATCAAATGCACCTAGCACTTTTATGAGGATGATGAATACAATGCTATGAGAATGTATTGGTAAGTTTGTGGTTGTTTATTTTGATGATATTTTCATATTCAGTAAGACTAAAGAACAAAACTTAAAATATTTGAGAATGGTAATGAATTTTTTAAGAAAAGAGAATTTATATGCAATTTTTAAGAAGTGCAAGTTTACAAAAAATAGTTTGGTATTTTTGGGATTTGTAGTTTCAGCAGATGGGGTGAGAATGGATGAATAAAATATGAGGAAATAGTTGATTGGTCTATTCCAAAAGGCATTACAGAGGTAAGAAGTTTCTATGGTTTAGAAACTTTTGATAGAAAATTTATGAAAAAATTTAGTAGTATTTTGGCACCAATAACAGTTTGCATGAGAGGAAAGGAATTTGCATGGACTAGAGCAGCCATTGAAATCTTAGAGTTTTTAAAGAAGAAGATTACAAAAAGACTAATTTTAGCATTATGAGATTTTAACAAAGTGTTTAAGGTTGATATTGATTCTTCACTTGTGAAAATTGGTGTTGTGTTGAGTCAAGAAGGAAATCCAATAACATATTTAAGTGAGAAATTGAATGAGGTAAGAAAAAAGTATTATACCTATGATGTTGAACTATATGCAATGGTTAAAGCATTAAGACATTAGAAGCATTACTTGGTGCCTAAGTAATTTATCCTATTTATAGATCATGAGGATTTGATGTGAGTACAAAAAAAAATTGAATAGTAGGCATGCAAACTGGGTATCTTTCTTTTAGGGTTATACTTTTATGTTGAAACATAAATCAATAAAATAGAATTAGGTAGCTGATGCATTGAGCATGTGATTAGTATTATTAACTACTATGGTGAGTGAAGTAGTTGTATTTGAAGCTATTAAATAATTATATGATATTGATCCATATTTTGGTAAGGTAGTTGAGTAGTGCAATAATCCATTAATAGGTGGGACCTATGCTAAGTATGATGAGTATCTTATACAAGAAGGTTATATCTTAAAAGGGAAACAATTATACATTTTAGTTGGGTCTCTATGATACAATATAATAAGAGAATTACATAATGGATGTTTGATTGGACATTTTGGTAAGACAAAGAAAATATCTTTGGTAGATGAAAAGTTTTTTTGGCCAAATATGAAGAGAGAGCTGACAAGGTATGTTTCTAGGTGTAGGATATGCTAGGTGGCTAAAATACATTCACAAAATATTGGACTATACATGCCATTACGATTTTCAAGAGGACCATTGATAGATTCGAGTATGGATTTTGTGTTACGATTAAAAAACACACAAAGAGGTAATGATTTAATTTTTTGTTGTTGTAGACATATTTTCTAAAGTGGTTTATTTAATTACATGCAAGGAAATCAATGATGCTAGTAGAGTTGCAGAATTAATTATTTAGGATATTGTGAGATTACATGGTGTTCCAAAAACTATTACTTCAGATAGGGACATAAAATTTCTTAGTCATTTTTGGAGGACATTGTGAAATGATATGGGTAATAAGCTACAATTCATTAGTGCATATCACCTACAAATAGATGGATAGATAGAAGTTGTGAATAAGAGCTTTGAATGTTTGTTGAGATTCATAGTGGGGGAGAAGCCCAAGCAATGGGACTTAGATTTACCACAAGTTGATTTTTTATATAATAGCTTAGTGAATAGATAAATAGGAAAATCACTATTTTAAATCATTTAAGGGAAAAATCCTATGGGTATTTTATATTTGATACAAGTACCAATTACAAATTGAATTAGTGATGATGTAGAAGCATTTATAGAGTATATGTAGTAGTTATAAGGAGTAAGAAAAACGTTACAAGAAAGTAATGAGAAATATAAAGCATTTTCATATGTCAGAAGAAGACAAGTTTTTGAAGGAGAGTTGGTAATGGCTTACTTGAGGCAAGAAATATTTTCAAAATGCATGTACAACAAATTAAAATACAATAAAATTGGTCCATGTAGAATTATGAAGAAAATTAATGATAATGATTATGAGGTAAATTTACCACAAAATTTTGGTATCTCTCTAGTATTAAATGTTTTAGATTTATATAAATTCCATGGAGAAAATGGTGAAGGTGACGAAGATGAAGAAATAAATTGGTAGCAGTAGGTTCCAAGGAAGAAGGAAAAGATAGTGCAGGTTTTAGATATGAAGACAGTTAGTACAAGGCAAGAGAATCATAACATGTATTTGGTCAAGTGGGAAGGATTGTAGTAAGAATAAAACACTTGGATTATAGAATGAGAGATAAATAAGACTGATAAATAAAAATGGTAGGAATACAATTAGGGCAACTCGTAGGAGTTGAGTTGTTTTCAACCAAAGGAGAATCATGCACTAAAAATAGGCCAAACTTATAGAGGCCATAACTTTTAATATGTAGATCAATTTGAGATATTCCACATGTTAAAATGACTATCTCAAAATGTTTATTGCTGACCTGAGTAGTACTTTCTCATTAGATGCAATTTTTAAAAAAATTCATAGGCTAAACGAGACCATTTGAGTGTCCAAAATTATAGTTTATTGATTTTCTCAAGATTTTTTATCTTTAAAAATTTCATATTTTTATGAATAGATGTGAACTTAAATTTAAATTCATCCTATAGCTAATTTTAGTATTTAGAGTATTTTTTGAGATTTTTAGAGCTACACACACTTGCATGAAAAACTTACTAAAAATAGCAGATGCTAAAACTAGATTATTTTTTTTAGATTTTAGTTTATTTTTTAATTTTTGCATGTCAACTCTATTTTTTCGTTGAGGATTATTTATACATGGTTTGTAATTATTTCAATTGAATCAATAGGAATCAATTTTGAGTCATTGTTTCAAATCTTGGCCTATTGAAATTTTGGTCTTGATAGTAATATTGGGTTCATTAACATCACCCTTGCATCCTTAGAAATCAATAAATACACATCCCATTTATTTTTATGACTTCCTGATCGATTGGTACTTCATGCTTTGGTTGTAATTATTTGTGTAATCAGTTGTTTTAGTGACTATGATTTCCTTTGATGAAGATTGTGCACATTATCATCTTTTTTGAATACATGAAAAACATTATGATATTCTTCCCTTCTGAATATATTTAATGCATCATTAGTGCTTCTCATAAATTATTTATAATCATCAATTTTTAAATGCACATCTCTAATATTTTTCATAAGTTGATGCAATATTTTTTGGTCCTTTCTTTCTCCTTCCCATTTAAATAAATTATTAAAAGTAATTTAAAAAAATACCTTGACAAAGTATTTGACATGTCTAATACTATTGTATAATGGTTTATCAATAATAAGATTCAATTTTCTTACATATCCTATCTAAATTATTGATCTACAAACAAAACTAATGTTTAAATTTTTAGTGAATGTGTGATGAAGACATACATATATATTTGGAATCAAATTTTCTCCATAGAAACTTATTTCTTTCATGAATATATATTTTATATGTTGGATCTCTTGTTCTATTTTTTTTTTTTAAATTTATTCCTTCTAATTAATAAATAATTTTGAATTGGGATTTAAAGCATTGAATGAATGTCCAACATACCATTATTGAAGTTTAAAAATTATTTTTTAAAACAATTAATAGGAAGGATAAGATTATAATGACAATTTATCTTGAACATCTTCGTGAGTTATTATGAGTTTCATGGTTCTCTTGTTATTTCAATTATAATAAATAATGACAAAGCATTTTGACCTTGTTGATAAAGTTTCATGATTATAAAAAGTTATATTTTTAATTAAGAAACTAACATTCTATTTGGCAGATTTGTTGTTGTCTTATCTGGAATTAATATGTTATGATCACGTATTTTCATTATATATTATGTTGTTATTACATTGAAATTATGATGCTAGACTAGTTTTAGTTGTTGTTTATATAGATTATCTATGGTACTAGATTCAACAGTGTTGACTTTGTACTCATTTCTGTGATTAATTCTCTTATGGACTTATTTTTGCTAATGATGATTTTATGAACTATATTGATTATTTATTTACAACATAATGTGATTATGCCATTTTGGTAGTTTCAGGAATGTCTATGAGATAGGTAGGTGATGGATGTTGTATTCCCAGAATAATGAATTATGAGGATGTCAACATATCTGATAGGTATACTTATTGTTTGATTATCCTTCAGACAATTCGATTGAGTCATTTTATTTACCAACTATGGTCCTTATGCTTTCAATTGTTACTTTACTTTATTGATATCATTATGAGTCATTATTTTTCATTATTTTCCATTAATTTTTTCATTGGCCGTAGCCTTTCTCGTACACACAACTCCAACTCATTTATTCTTTCATGACTTTGAATCTTCCTTGTTCTCCATTAAACCTATTTACCTATTCATTTTTGTACCTATACTTAATCCCACTTGGAACCCCTTGATACCCTTCTCACTTATCTTACCCCTTCGACCTAACACCCATCTACTAAGGTGAGGGGCATATTGTTTTAATGACTATGAAGTCGTGGTTTGGTTTAAACTTTGGTTTAATATTGATAAAAACACATCGAGTTAGGTTGATGGTTTGTGATGGAAATGAATTAGTCTCATTTAATGAGGTAGGTGGCAAAGATTTCAATGTTATTCAATTTGGTTATGTTAATCCCTTTTTTTAAACTCTAATCTACTCTTTCATTGATGGAGGCTTGATTACTTAGCAAGTATTTTAGACTCACCATTAATGACAAGGTTGGTAGGGATTGCCTTGGGATCGAGAGGATTTCCCTCTCCTCCTAGAATTCAATGCAAATTGATTGATGGTATGGGGGAATGAACAGAAAGAATGGGGAAGGTGGTCTATAGGTAGAAGGGTTAGGAAGATAGAGAATTGAAGGTGGAAATAGTAAAATGGCTCATCTAGTTTTAATGGTGAGTTGGATGGTTTAGAGAACATATAACAATGTTTAACAAAGTCATAAAGTTTTCATCCTTTTTCAAGTTCGATAATCTTCTGCATGTTTACAAGTAAGTCTTTCAAGTTTTCTTGGTTGTTTTTAAATACTTTACTGATTTAATGGAAAATATTTAGAAGGTATGCATACAACAAGAAGTCTTCAAACTTTTAGGTGCATACCTAGACCCATTATGACTATATATCGATATATTTATTGTATATAAATTCATAATAAATGCATATACAATAGATATATAGCATCTAGTTTGATCTCTAATTCTAAACAATCATTTCATTATTTTATTTTATGGGTTGTGGATTGTGTTCTTATGCATGAGAATTTTAATAATGGTGTGTTACATGTGTGTTGTAAAAGAGGACAATGTATTATTTATAATGGTGTAATGTTTAAAGTTGGCAAACTTGTGTGTTTCGATATAATGACTATGTAATTATTTTTTTATGTATGTGTTTTAATTACAATAACATAATATTATAAGGGTATTTAAACATGATGTTTTTGGAAATGATGACTGTGTTTCACTTAATCAATTGTGTCTTCCTGAATATATTATGATAACTATGTTTTATTTTATCAACTGTGTTATTGTTGACTATGTTGGCAAGGTTTTGGTCTCTTGAGTATATTTGGTTGACACTTTCACCTAGGTAAACCCATTTTCATGCCTTGTGACTTAAGCCAGATGAGTTCCATGTACTATGTTATTTTCACCTTCTAGTAACCTTATTCATTAATCAAAAAAATTATGGAAATATTTAGTTTTGACGTTATTATCCAAGGTTTCAATTTTATTGCTTTCATGGTGTTGAATGCTTTGGTAGTTTGGTCATTTTGATTTTCTTTTGGGTTGTATGAACCTGTTAAATATTATACTCATCGTATCATTGGTCTTTATCCAATTATAAATCTTGTTGTTGGAAATGGATCGTGGTATTTTAGCTGACTATGGATAGAAAAATGTGATCTTTTTTTAATTGGTTTTTGGTTTATTTAATTTAAAATTGTTGTAGTGTTGATTTTCTGAGCCTTTTTCTTTTATGTGATCTTAAACCAATTTCAATCTATTGTAAAAGGGATGTGCACACAAATTGTTATCAATAATTATTTTCTAGTAATTGATTCTTTCTTAATAATAAAATAAGATAGAGAAAAAAATAAAGAATGCTATAAAT
This sequence comes from Torreya grandis, assembly GCA_037957365.1. Taxonomy (NCBI): domain Eukaryota; kingdom Viridiplantae; phylum Streptophyta; class Pinopsida; order Cupressales; family Taxaceae; genus Torreya; species Torreya grandis. The sequence continues at coordinate 3,209,596 of JARHVA010000780.1, read as the reverse complement.
ATTTATGATTATCTTCCATATAAAATCCTCGAAAGAACATTTAATTATTTCATTGGTTTCATACAACCACTATGAAAATATTAAAATGGGAAAACAAATTTCCAATTAAAATGTTGAGGAAAAGAGACTCAATCCCCTTGAACTATAATAATGATACATATTTAATTTCTATTAAAAAAATAAGTTTTAATACTTCATTCTTATTTTCATTTTTAGATGACTATGAAATTTGATTCATTAAGTTGTCTTTCAATGTGGTGTGTAGTACTCATTTGGATGAGTATCAAATATTTAATTAGATTGCACTTAATTGAATATATAATAAGTATTTATATGAATATTAAATGTTTTATTATTTGTCTTTAATGTGATATATATTAGATAAATATGAAATATTTTATTAATATTCAAAATAAAATGTTTGTATTATATATATAATAATTTTTAATGTAGATTTTGATGGGTTAGATTGATTACGTAGATTAGATGGTTTGCATTGGCCATATCACAGTTCAAATCCTGACCAAGTAAATTATGAGTGCCAAGACATAATGGCAAGCATGATACCTCAGGATTAGTTTGTAGGACTCACCTTACATCTATGTGCCATTATGTGTGCCAAGTCACTCGATCCTCATTGATGTTAATATTGACCAAGTTGAACAAAATACCTTGGATATTGAAAAAAATTGAATATAAAATTAATTTTATATATGCTACACCCATACATTCTACTAACATACATTCTAAAATATGTGATAAATCTTATATAAAAACCCTAGAAATAATCTCTCTCAATATATTTTAAATTTCATTTAAAATATTTATATAAATATTAATAATACAAAAGGATTTTAACCCTAGAAAACCAAACACACAAAATTAAAGGAGTGTGAAATATATATTTTAAGAATGAGCTTTAATTATTCAAACAATCTAAATATTCCTTAAATAAGCCTACAACCACTTAGCTATTCCAATGTTGATATAGTTGAAATTGATATTGTTGAGGTTTAATAGTAGGTGTAATGCTCGAGAATTAGTTTGTAGGATTCTCTCTAAATTTATATACTATTGTGTGTGCTAGGGTATTGGATCCTTATCAGTTTTAATGCTGACCAAATTAAACAAGATACTTCGAATATAAATAAAAAATTAAATACTTTAAATTTAAAATTAATTTTATACATACTCCTAGCATAAATATGTTAAATACATTTATCTAAGAAGATATTTATATAAATTACTCTTAAAATATGTAACAAATCCTATATAAAAACCTTAGAAATAATCTCTCTCAAAATCTTTTCAATTACATTTAAAATATTTATACAAATATCAATAATACTAAAAGCTTTTAACCTTATAAAACCAAAGATATAATTAAATTAGGAGTCTGAAATATATATTTTAAGAATGAGCTTTAATTATTTAAACAATCTCAATATTCTTTTACATCAACGTATAGCCACTTAGTTATGTCAATGATGATATAATTGTACCCATTGCAGATTTGTTTGTTTATTTATTTTTCTTTTTCTTTTTCTTTTGAGTGACGATAGTGAAATTTCTCATACGAGTATATTTAAAAACTTGTTTTAATATAATTAATTATTATCTACAAATAAATACATCAAACCTTTTTATTCTTTCCATGTTAGAAGATGTTTCCTTCATTGTTTCTTTTAATTATTTGTCCACAAAATTAAAACTCTTCAACGTTTTGTTGGTTTTGTTGATATTTTTTACCTTTTTATTAGACAAAAAAAAAAAAATCTTTCCTAATTTTTTTTGATAAGTTGTGTTTCTTCAAATTAATTGTTCCATCTTATTATGAAGAGTTTGAATAATCCCTTTCAAAATTTTGATAGTTTCAAATATTTATTTCAACTTTTTATAGATTTTTTAATTTTGCTTGAACTTGATTTAAAGTTTACTCTATTTCTGTTTGGGTGAAGAAAAACCCATCACTTTGATCTTAAAATGTTTTTCCTCTAATATTATACGATCATTTAGTTGTCTCGCCTTCAATTAAGTGGTTTAATGGTGAAGAACATGTGTTCTTCAAAGGGATGTCACAAGGTAAAATACCTCCCAATGATAAGAATACGAGGTGGTCCTATATACTATAAATTTCTTTACATATCATAACCAAGATGTCACTTGACATTGTGGGCTTTAAAATAATAATAATAATAATAATAATAATAATAATAATAATAATCTCACAAACACACTATAAATTTTCTTACAAATCATAACCAAAACACTACTTAACATTGTAAATCTTAAAAATTAAATAATAACAATAACAATAACAATAACAATAACAAACAACCATATTCCATAAACACTCAAATAAACGTTTAACATTATTTTTATAATTTAATTCATCTACTCCCAAATGCAAATATCACCATTTATAAAGGAAGAATGGTTATCTATGAAAGACCTCCTAGAAAAAAAGGTAAAGTAAAAACCGAAAAAAAAAACAAAAAAAAATCAACAAATATTTATTAATTCATAATAAGGGATTGGTTGGTCGATATCCATCTTGGTGTCTATATTACCATTACACTATAGTCCCGAGGACTCTTTAAATGGATTTTCATTTTTATTTAAAAAAATAAAAAACATTAAAATAAAACCATGTGAACGAGTCGATCTCAAAAATTTATTGAGAATGTAGAAACAAAATTGATCCTTACATTACAGAGCAACCTTGCAATATACAAATATATTCAATGTTTTTTTAATAAATATACACCAACCAATCACCCGGCAGTCCTCATTAATATATGATCAATTTGTTTATTTATATTGAAAATATTTAAATTATATAAAAAATATAATGCTCACGAAGCATTTGAAAAAGAGAGGCTGCTGACAATATTAAAAACAAAAACAATATAATATTGGCAGCAAACAGAGTCATCAAAAACAGTCAAAATACATGATACATAAATACATTACATTTGCTGTTCTAAGCAAAAACAGCGATAAAAAAGACCGATCAACTTTTGTACAAAAGATTCTAACTCATCTGGTAGCAAAAAACATGACATCTAACTACCGTCAAATTTTTTTTCCTCAAAACACAAATGCCAAAGAAACAATATTTCTGGATGTTTTTTAAAGATTCTTCCACAATCTACGAGTTCACGATATGTTTGTCCATTTGTTTTCTCCGTTGTTCAAATTTTGGGAGGTATTTTATAACTGCATTGCAAAGAATAGTATTGAGTTGTACTTTGCCATCAGATTTCTTACTTACCTTCACCAAAAAAAATTGTGCCCGCTGTCTGGTCGTTAATCAAGTATTTTCGTTGTTGATTTTTGTTTTTTGAATCATTTAGCTACTAGATCTATAATTTTTAATTTGTGCGACTGCTTTAAAGTGAATTAGGTTGACATTAAAAAAGAAATGTGATTCATTTGGTTTAAAAGTAAAAAATCACAGATTTATGTGTTTATATTCAAAATTAGAATATTAAATATTTTTAAAATAAAAATATTAAAAATTCACTACTTTTTCTAACCTGGTTTTTCTTCACAATTTCTAGTGGCGACGATTCTCAGTTTGTTACAATATAAAGAAATGACCTGAGTAAATGTTGTTGATTTATATTATTATTTTTTCTTAATTTAAAATAACTTCGGATTGTTTAAAAAAAAGCTTCTTCGACATTACTGAAGTCTGAAGTCCTCATGCATATCTTCAATTTATTTTAAAGATAATTGCACTAGTTAAAGAACTGTCCCCGCCTGACTTATTTATGTTGACAACCGCATTCTGGACTCTGGCTTTTGTAAACACTGTATTTCTCCTACTATACATGGAAAGTCTTTCCTACCTATATTTTTAATGCCATCCCACATTGCAAATTGGTTGTTTTCATTCTATCCGAGAATTTTTTTCACTGCCCCAAAATCACCAATTCTCTAGGTCCAAGCCTTTCTGCAATCCAGAAAGTCGGGAAAGACTCCTTAGCTTCAATTGCTGCCCTTATTCTTTAAGCTTAATACGGAAGATGTGAAAAATCCAAAGAATAAACAGAAGTGGAGTAACAAAAAGGAAGGTCGGAGCATGGATATCAATGAACGGAGAGAAGCTTTGACGGTGTTGAAGTCCACTAAGGTTCTGGTTTTTCAGCAGGGAATGGGAGAGGTGGAGTATATCAGCATGAGAGTTGAAAGGATTCGTGAAATTATTCCTCCTTCGATCAGTACAGATCTAACATATGTGCAGGGAGCTGAAAGAATCTGTGAGGTAGCCATCTCCATCATTATTAAAATAAACATGATAAACCTAAAAATATTTGCCAAATAGCTAGTCTTCTCTGGAAATTGTATTAATAGGATTCTTTAATTGATTTGCAGGACATGATTAAAAAAAAAAAAATCATCTGCAATATACAAAGAGACAACGCTAGCTTCAGCAACACGGATCTTGGCAGTGTATGGAAGCACTGGAATGGGTAAGACTACTCTCTGCAGAATAATGTGCAATTACTTCAAACAATATTTCAGAGTATGCCACATACAGGTTGGAGATGGGGATCTTGACATTCTGGCATTACAAAAGTCTGTACTAAAACAACTCACTGGAGCCTCCAACACTTTATTGGAAGCCATAACAAACTTCGATGAGTAATTTTCTCAGAGAATGATACGTTTTTAATCCATGACCATAATAAATAAACGATGCAAAACAAAAGAATGATTTGGTATACATGAAGACAGTTCAAAAGACTTCTTTTAAATCGAATTTTAGGTGTTAAGAAAAAGACAATAACAATGATATTGCAGCTTTTCACTCCTTTGCTCAACTTAAAGATCACAAACAGCCCGGAGGGTGGTATACTCAATTACATTATTGATAAAGATGTTGTAGATAAGACGGTGGAAAGGCTAGGGATGAAGTAAACGCCATAATATTTCAAAGAGCCTCGAGCATGGTAGGAAATTGAAGTAAGAAATAACTGAATCTACTTCCAATCTTAGAATAATGGATTCATGAACACAAATCAATAAATTTCACTACCTGAGATGTAGGTGAAATGATGTGAAAATGAGTTGGTTGCACTAATGGGTTACGATAATGCTCCAATACTTATGGAACAAGGTAGGTGCATCCAAGAGTATACATATAGTCACGAGAAAAATCGGAATCCTAAAGTCAAGGGGATCTCTGTTTAGAGTGTGAATGAGAATTTCTTGAGCAGGAGGAGGGAATTGTTAATGTCTGGGATCCTACCATAGATTGATATAGATGGAATCATAAATAAAATAAATGAACCCAACATCTCATCCATATCAAAATCTTTTTCAATGTTAACAGATTTGGAAAAATCATTACGTTATATAGAAAGATCACATTAGACCGTTGAGAGAAGGATGTGTGTTAGAAGATTATAGATAAACAACGTAGTATTTTCAGTAAAGAGATCTTATAAGAAAATAGGATCAATTGGGTGAGTTTTTAATTTGGAAATATAATAAAACCAAATATCTGAAGAATTCACTTATAGTTTTGAGGAACATATGACTTTATAAATGTTTGTTGAAAATCATATATCCATGGTGTTTTTCATCTTGGATAATAGTGAAAATTTTACAAATCCTCAAAACATGGTTAGGGGAGGTGGATCTAATAATATGATTCTCATATTATGTAGTACTGAGAGTTAGTATAACTATAAATAATAGTTTTAGTTATGGAATTTTAGATAGAGGAGGAAGACCTTATAGTTGTAGTGGTGGTGGCTACCCAAGATAAAGAAGTTAAGGAGGATTAAAAGGTCAACTAATCATAGTGATATATGAACTTTCAAAATTATTAATTAATGATGAGAATGAGAATAAGGTGGCCAAATTAATCATTGCCTCTTTCTCCAGTCAAAATTTGCCTTCATTCTCAAATGGATACACACAGAAAAAAATTAAATTAGAATGAAAATCAAACACACTTTTTTTTATTTGAATTAACATAAAATATTAGACACTCACACAACCCACAAGATTTTCCTTCTATAAATATGAATAAAACATCACATTTTTGTCTCATGGAATGACTTAATTGAACACCTCTCTCTCTCTATCACATTTTTTTCTCATTACGAATGACTCTCTCTCTCTCTCTCTCTCTCTCTCTCTCTCTCTCTCTCTCTCTCTCTCTCTCTCTCTCTGTCTCTCTCTCTCTCTCTCTCTCTCTCTCTCTCTGCTAAAACTATTCTCTATCTCATCTCTACTATGTATTGGGGTTGGAACTCTCTCCCTTTCAAAAATATCTCTTCATGACTAACTTCCCTAATCATATTTCCAAATGGATTTAAATATTGATTTGCTTACTATGATATTGTCCAAGATTATTTGAGCTTCCTTCAATTTATAAAATAGTTTTCACATCATATTTTCAAATTCTATAACGTTACTTTACCATTTCCTTCAATTTAGGTGAATTTAAAATGTATTGCAGACCAAAGGTTACATAACCTTCATGAAGGCTTCATTACTATGTGTTATTTTAGATCAAAAAGTTTCAAAACAACTACTTTCATGTAGCATAAGTTTTTTCACCATCCTAAAAAATGGTCATTCATCCTTAAGAAGGTGATTGAAATTTTATCTTATAATTATCCAAAACTTCATGAACTTTTTTTGAACATTAATATTGATTGACAATTTCAACACAAATGGTGTTAGGAATCAAATGTCTACACTTTTTACTTTGGTTATCAATAACATTACTTGGATATTTTCAAATATTTATACCCTTAATATGTAGCATGGTAGAAGAAGGCTTTGGAATAGCATTTCTTAGTTTATAAATACTTATCAGGATATGGATTGGATTATAATAGGTGACTTTAATATGCCCTTATTTCCTAGTGAAAAACAAGGGGAAAATATGGATTTCTCAGTGAGTATGGAAGAATTACCAGACTTCATTGCTAATAATAACCTTGTGGATGTGGATCTAAGGAGCATCACTTTTACTTGGACCAACAAAAGAATAGGTCCTGATTTCATTCAATGCAAATTTGATAGATCTTTAATCTCTTTAAATTGGTTTACTAGGCAAGATTTTTACCTCTCTGCTCTACCAAGAACTGGTTCAAATCACAATCCAATTGTTTTGAGTTTTGATGACATATATAAGAAGGACCCAACTCCTTTTCATTTTAAAAAGATGTGGATTTAACATCTAGGTCTCTATGATAAAATCAAAGAGTGGTGGTAATTTAATAGAAGAGGGACAACGATGTACAACTTAGCTCAAAAATTAAAAATGTGAAGATCAATATTAAAGTGTGGAACAAACAGGTTTTTGGCAACATTTTTATTAGGAAACAAGAATTAAAAGACAAAATTAGTAGGCTTCAGAATAAAGTTGAGCATATTGGTATGAATGTAGAAGACTATCTGGAGGAAAAGAATCTTCTTTGTTAGTATCACAATCTTAATGCATTTGAGGAGACTTTTTGGTAGTAAAAATATAAAGTTTTATGGCTCAAGGAAGGCAATAAAAACATAAAGTTATTCCATCTTAAAAGTCTCAAGCATAAGAGATTTAGTATAATACCTGAAGTACTAAAAGAAGATGATAATCTGAGCTCAGAGAAAGAGGTTATCAACAGTGAAGCCATTAAGTTATAGAAAAATCTTCTCAATGATAATATTCAACAAAATGTTTAGCCACTTCAACAAGAGGAACACTTCATCTTGGAGTCTATCCCAAATGGCTTGATAAGTCCTCCTGAGCTTCTTTCTTTATACAATCCAATTGTTATGAAGGAACTCAAAGGTATTGTCTTCTCTATGGATGGAGACAAAGCTCTGGGACCAGATGGATTTCCAATTTTTTTTTTTCAAATTTATTGGGATATTTGCAAAAATGATCTTCTAAGGGATGTCAATGAATTTATTGATAAAGGAATTATTCTTAAGGAGTTAAACAATACTTTCTTAGTATTGGTCACTAAGAAAAATGGTGCTCAAAACTTTAAATATTTTAGGCCTATAAGTCTTACTAATATAGTGTATAAAATTATCACCAAGACTTTAGCTTCCAAAATTCAACCTTTGTTCAATAATCTCATTTCTATCCAACAAGGATGTTATGTTAGTGAAAGATAAATTCAATATGGGATTGTGGTTATTCAAGAAGCAATCCATTCCATAGACAAAAGCGGTAATGCTGGAATGATTCTAAAATTGGACATGAATAAAGCATTTGACAAGGTTTCTTGGAGGTTTTTGAATAAATTCCTTTCCTATTTCAATTTTGATCAAAACTTTAGAAGTCTTGTCCAAGAATGTATATCCACTCCAATGCACTCTATTCTTATGAATGGTTCACCGGTGGGTTTCTTCTCCAGTAACCATAACATTAGACAAGGTGATCCTCTTTCACCCTTTCTCTTCATTCTTATGGCTAAAGGTCTCAATAGAGCAGTTTCTAATGCTACTAAAGAAGGCGGTTTGAAAGGTTTCAAGCCTTCAACTCATGGTAAAACTTTATTTCATCAATAATTTGTTAATGATACTACTTTTATGCTTTATGCCTCAGTGGTGGAAGCTAGGGATTTGAAGAGATTACTTACTCTTTATGAACTATTTTGAGGTTAGCTTATCAAATTTGACAAAAGTTTTGTGTACTTTTCAACACTCTATTGAGATGCCAACACAAAATTTCTAGGATTTTTGAATTCCAAATAGGAACTCTTCCAACTACTTACCTTGGCATGCCACTCTTCTTTGGTAGATTACCTTTAGAGGTTTGGAATATGCTCTTAAAAATATTTTAAAGGAATCTCTCAAAGTGGAAAGGAGCCTTGCTATCTCAAGTTTCCAAGTGACTTCTTATTCAAAGCACTCTTCAAAATCTACCACTTTATCTCATGTCCTTATTAAAGATTCCTTCCAGTATTATTGTCAAGATTGAGAAGATTCAGAAGTGTTTCTTGTGGTCAAGGGCTAATGAACATAATATATATCATCTTATAGCTTGGGAAAAAGTTTGTCAACCTAAATCTTTGGGTGGTTTAAGTAAAATAATTTAAGATTAATGACTTTAGCTCTTACTACAAAAATGTGTTGGTGTCTTCTTAAGGAAAATATGATGTGGACTGATGTTAGTAAAAACAAATATCTTAATCATTTGTATATTTCTAATTTTCTCTTCATTGATAATCTGCTTAATGGCTCTTTTTTGGGAATAAATTTATTCATTTCAAATCTCTCATCTATAATGGAAGCCAATGGAAGATTGGTAATGGAAATATCATATCTTTTTGGAAGGATAAATGATGCTTTTCAGATCCTTTCTCTCATTTCCTTATGGGAAGCATTTATGCAATCCTCTTTCTTCTATCTTTGGGGATTTCATGAGAGACTACATCAATGTGGATAACTCAAGGAAATCTTGGAAGCTTTTAAGCTTGCAAGAGAGGAATCAAGAGTTACATGTCCATCATCAAACCCATCAAAATAATTTACAACATTTTTGTATCACTTCTAGTGAGAAGCCAGATGAACTAATGTGGATAGGCACTAATCATGGGGATTATAGTGTTATAACAAGTTACTTGCTTCATAACAATCAAGTTGAGCCTGATACTCTTTGGAAGGAAGTTTGGAACAAGGGTCATCTTCCCAAAATCAATATTTTTCTTTGGATTGCAATTCAAAATAAATCTCTCATGATGGAAAACTCAATCAAAAGAGGTCAAATGATTCCCAGTAGATGCATTTTATGTAAGAAGCATGAGGAAACAACTAATCATCTTTTTATTCATTGTCCTTTTGCAACTTCTCTTTGGAACAATGTTCTTGTAAGTTTTAATCTTCAGTGGGTCACACTAGACAATATTCAAGATTCTTTAAAGCAATGGAAATCTCTTATCAAGAATAAAAGAGTGAAAATTCTTTGGAAGCTATCCTTTCCCCATACTATATGAACCATTTGGCATGAGAGGAATAGCAAAAAATTTAAAATAAACTTACAACAATACTAACCATGCTAGTATCAACATCAAGGAAGACCAACAACATTCTAAGATTGAAGAGGATATTTCTATGAGATGGAACATTTCTTTAGTTTTAGACTCTTCTACTATGGATAAGATTAACTACTAGAAAATTGTGAAATGGAAAAGTCCTCCTTCGGCTTGGATAACACTTAACTTTGATGAAGCTTCAAAAGGTAATCCAAAAATTGATGGAGGGGGAGGAGTCTTCAGAGATAGCAAAAGTGATTTCATTGTTGCCTATGCTAGCAACATGGAATCTAGTCAAATCATTATGCTGAAGCTCTTTGTACTCTTTGGGGTCTACACTTTGCTAAGGATTTGGGTATTAACAAGATCCAAATTGAAGGATATTATTTAAACATCATTAGGTGTCTCAATAACTCCTCCACTCCTAGTTAGACCATTAACATTTTATTGTTGAAGGCCTTATGTTATGTAATTCTCTGATTGAGACTAAAATTTCACACATCTATAGAGAAGGTAACCAACTAGCTAATCTCTTATTCAATGTTGGTGTGCAAAGTAACCAACTCCTTAAATGGATTGATTCACAAATCATGCTCGAGCACTTCATCATCCAACTTCATAATGAGACAAGCATGGGTTAATTCTTTTCATAAGGACACTTGTTTGAGTTGTGATTTATATCACATTGGGATGTGGAGTTTAATCATTGCAAATATCATGAGTATCTCTCTATTCAATTGGAAAGATCATTTCAAATTTATTTCCACTTCTATCTCTTACATCCTCAATTTTATCAAGCAAGAGCCTCTCCTAGTTATGGTTGCATTTGAAAATAGAATAGGCGGAGAACATCTAAAAATAGAGGCTACCTTCAACAAGGCTTGTGAGATTGATAAAGTGTTATGGGAGCATCTACAAGTTGGTGGGTTTGCAAATTTTCTCCACATGGTTAGAGGGCATAACTCTCACATTTCCCATAATTTTGCCCAGAATTGGAAAGATAAAAGAGTCAATATTAGAGGTAAGAATATTTACATCACTAAGGGTCTAATATCCTTCATCACAGGGCTTAGTACTAAATGTTATAAGTTCCAAGACAACAAATGCAACAAACAACATGAACTAGACACATTCATAGTGGGGAATGAATAGCTAACTCTGTACCATAGAGGTTTCCTTAGAACCTCTCTACCTAAGCTATTTGATGAGCTTGCAAGGATCATTATGTAGTTTCTGACTCTGGATGGATGACACCATGTTATCAAAAGCTTCTACTTATTATTTTTGAACCACTTTAGGCACCATATTTTGGTGAGTCTACCATTCTTTCTTCTAACTTCTCTTGAAACATTTATTTAGAAAATATAATTAGGGAGGTTAGCCACTCCCTCTTACCAAGCCATTATTTTGTTGCTACATCTATACTTCTTAAACTCAGCCTTGAGAAGCAATCCTTCCTTAACCCCTCCACCTGAGAACCCTTTGTCTTCTTCCTCTAAGCATCAAAGGGTTAGGGGCATTTTTGAAGTTTGAAATAATGACCCCAAGAAAAGGGTTCTTTGCAATCACTCAAAATAGGGGAACAATATTGATTGTGATAAGGCTAATGTGGTCCAAAGCCTTCTTTCCTTGAGTAACCTTTCAGATCAAGCCAACCATAATTTTTTCCATAAGGAGTTAGACAATCTCAAAATCTTAGTCAATGATGCGAGAAAGGAGATGAATATTCTCAATCACAATTATAAAAATAAGATGAAGCAGATGGATTACAATGACAATAATATTAAAACTTCTTAGATTCAAATTCATAAATTGAGTGAGAAATTTAATATCCTTTATATTAAGTTCACTGATTTAGATAATATCACTACTGGTATGGTTGAGATCATTGGTACCCAGGCTACTATTATTAGTGATATTTCTACTATTTTAGATTTGGGAGGTAGAGGAAACATTCAAAAACATACTGGGAAGGTCATTGATAATACCATGACTAGTAGGCTCTAGAACATTCATAACAACATTAAAGAGATAAAGGACACCCTCGATAGACTTCATAACTACTAAGGTCTTCTATTTTTTGAGCTACTTTCACTATTTTTTGGCTTCTTTTGTAATAGCTATGTAGGTTTTACTGTTTAAGCTATCTTAAACTATTTTTCTGTGCTTATTTGGGTTTTGACCCTCTTGTAATATGGTATGGACCCCTACCAAAAAACCAACCTTTACCCTTATCTAAAAAAAATAAAAGAATGCATAGAATTAACAAAAAAGAAGCCATTTCAAATGAAAATATAACCAATTTAAAAGTATCCTTAAATCATTTTAATGAAATTATCTACAATAAAAAATAATCAAGAGTAAACTTTCAGTCAATTTGGATCAATTTATAACAAATTTGAAGCAAAAATTGATAAATAATAGGTGTTAAATTACCAAATTAGGTCTATTTTCTGAAAGTGACTAAGTTAAAATTGAAACTAGCATAAATATTTAGCCAATACACTCTAAATATATCCAAGAAACTTTCTTTAACAATTCTAGATGCAAATCTTGGACTGAGTATCTAACATGAAAAACTATTGAGAACAAACATATTTAGTCTCTTAAAACTTATCACCTAGTAAATGGTTAAAGTGAGAAAGGTTCAAATAAGTAGACTGCCAAGCTTCCCAAAGGGAGGACCAAGCAAAAAAAATAGGGTCCCCATTTTTAGTTAAAATGGAGCATGTTGTGAAAGCGAAAATAGATGGCAATTCCTATTATGAGACACTCCTAAGTATATAAATAATCCAGAATCTTAAGTCCTTGTTCAAATACCAATATTTACTGCAAGTAACTTTCCAAAATAAGGTTAAAACATGAAGGCATAAAATTCTACTCCAATATATGACATACTAAACTATAATTCTACTTATATTACATAAGTGTGTGAGTTTATGTGACTAATTTAGTTATTTTAGCAAGGATACATAATAATTAAAATAATCCTAACTAATGGGCACTCCTGGAAGGGAAAAGATTTTTTAATTTTGGCTAGGGGAAATGATAAGGGAGTTACTCTATTTCCAAATACACCTTTATATCCCCTACATATATACCTCTAGTCCCTTCCTAAGGCCTTGATCCACTACCAACTAGGATGGAAAGCCCATGGTGGAGGTTTCTAAGATCATCTTTTCAAGGAGAAAGTGTAGATTTCACATATTAACTCAGTTCCTATTGAAAAAGATTTTGATTCATTTTTATCTGTTGAGGGTTGGGGACTAAGTCACAGGTCAAGTCATAATCAACAAATGCATATTAAATTGAAACAAAAATGAAAAATTAAGAGCTGCATTAAGCCTCATATTTTTTGTTACGTGCATTTGATGATCTTCAAAACAAGAAGTGTAGAATTTCTAAGTCCATATGTTCTGTTATAAATCATAGGCCTTCAACAATTCTAAAAATACAAGGAAAATTCAATGGTTTATGAAATCAATTGAACAAGATTTTATATATTTTGATTCATAAGGAATGCCTTTGATATTGCTCACAAACTAGCCACCATTCTCATTCTTTAATCAAGCAAGGGGGACTGTCAAGTCAAAATAATAGGTTCAGTCCAAAAAAGAAATGATGAGGCTAAACTTGGCAAGGAAAAACAACAACAATAGATAGGAAATGATGAAATCAAACCTAATCTAAAATAAGGAAAAAAAAAGGAAAAGTAGAAAATAAAAGAGGAAATATTTATAGGGGTTTCCAAGCCAATCAAGTCTAGAAGTAATGATTGAAGAATTATCCATTAACAAGAAATGGAACATCCTCACCAATAAGAACTATAATAAAAAATCATTATTTACCAAGATTTTAGACTTTTGGTAGGGACCAAGCCATAATTCATCAAATTTTCCATGCAGTCCCTTATTTTCTTGAGCCCTATCCCATAAGCAAACTAGATTAGAGATCCTAAAGGATTTCATTTTGGTTATTTTATCAAACTAACGTTTAACTACCTCTTGATTCTTAATGAAATGTAGCAAAGTTGCATTTCATTTTTCTTCTAATTTCATTAAGTTCAATAGGCAAGATTTTATTGGATCATTCATTTCCAGGCACTATTTTGTAAACAACAAGGTAGGGATCTTCAGATTGGTTAGGAAGATAAGATATTGGCCATATACTAGATGATAAGGAGAGGTCCCCAAAGAAGATTTGAATCTATTTTTATCATACCATAAAGAAAATTTAAGCACGTTATGTCAATCCTTTGGGTTTTTTTCTTAGATTTTATTATTTATATTTAATAAATTATTGTTTGTTGATTTAGCTAACCCATTACCTTGTGGATAATAATTTGAAGAAAATTTAAGGGTTATCTGATGATCATAAGCTTATTTAAGGAATTTTAAGGAGGAAAAATCATGGCCATTATCACATACCAATGTGGTGGGCATACCAAACCTTATGCTAATGTGTTCCTCCAAGAATTGAATGACTAAATCTATGGTGCAATTCTTGAATGGTTAGGATTCAACCAAATATAGAGTAATCTATCACTATAAGGATGAACTTATGGCCTATAGAAGAATTGACATTGATGGATCCCATAAAGTTCAACCCCCACTTATCAAATGGTCAAGCTTCAATGGCTGACAATAGTGGTATAATTGAGGTGCATTCATGGTGTGCAATGACTTGGTAGGTGTGGTAACTCCTTTCATGCAAATGTACGTATTTGAAAATATGTGGCTAATAGTAACTTGGTTGTAACATATGATGAGTAGTAGTACTTACTAAACTATGCCTAGTTCTATATTTCCCAAGGAAATCTCTAAGTACTTCAACTGCTTATTTATTCAGACATCTCAGATATATGCCTTCATGGTTTCTTCTATAGAGAGCACCAAATTTGATCACAAAATGATTATTTATTAGGTGAAACACTCTTTTTTGTGTGAAATTTAGGTGCCTAAGACACTAGTTATTTAGTAGATATCCAATTATATATGTGTACTAATAATCATTGGTGATGTCCTATACCGAGTATTGTTTGAAAATGATTTTGAGATCCACTTCAGTGATGGATTTGTAGAGTCCTTGACCTACAACAATTTTTATTGACTATAGTTTTAGGTTGTACTCCTAGAGTATGGTCATTCATTTACCACACCTCTCTCCTAATTCATTCTACATTAGTGAGGCCTTCATGGCTAGATCATGTAATATATCTAATACTTTGCTATGAATAATGTAATTCCTAAACTTTTTAAAAACCTTGATAAAATCAAAGGCTTGCTCATCAATTATGGAATATCTGAGTTTAGCATTTCTAAGTGGGATTCTCATTAAGAACACCATATTTCATCTCCCATTCATTTATCTTGCATTATAATGACAGTAGTAGAATGATTTGATACTAACAAATATAGGTAGAAGAGTTATGTGTAATCTAGAATGATGAGTGTTGGTGTGTTTACAATGGTAATTTTGATCTAGTTAAAATCTATTGGTGCCTCAATAGTTTAACTAACTTTAGCATCTTTATTCAACATGATATTAAGTGGTCTAATTATCTTTGCAAATCCTGAGATAAACTTGTTCACAAAGTTGATCTTGATAAAGAATGACTTTAGCTCTTTCTTAGTACTAGGCCATGGGATTTTAAAGATTGCCTTTATTTTGTCTAGATTTATGGATATGCCCTTTTCAAAAATAACACAGCCCATCATGTTTCCTTTAATCACCTTGATTATACATTTATTGGGATTTAATGAAATCCTATGGTCTCTACATTTCTATAACATTTTTCTCAGGTCCTTTATATGACTTGGTCTTCTTTTGTAGAAGACAACTAGGTCATCAATGTACATAACTATGCACTTGCCCATGAGGTATTTGAACATGATGTCCATTTCCCTTTGAGAGGTAACACTTGCATTAACTAATCCAAAAGGTGTTCTCTTGTATGTAAAGGTTCCCCACTTGGTAGTGAAAGCTATATTGATTCCATCTTCATAATCAACTACCAATTGATTATAGCCTAAATAACCATCAAGGAATGACATCATTTGGGTACCATTCATAATATGCAACACTTCATCCAATGAAGGCAAGGGCCTATTATCCTTTTTAGAATATTTATTGAGATTGAAAAAATAAACACACAATCTAATCTCCCCATTGTTTCACCGATAGTAGGTTTATAACCCATGTAGAATGTCTCACTAGGAAGATGATCCTTACTTCAATTAGCTTTTGGACTTCTTTAAAAATTAAGGGTTTCATTAGTGGATTGACATGCCTTTTTATTTTCTTAAAGGGATTGACTCTATGATTTAGGGGTATAGTTTATGTTAATATAGAAGTGTCAAATACCCTGAGATATTTGTAACTCCATGTGATCACATCCCTAAATTCCTTGATAGCTTTTAGAAAATCATGATTCTCTTATGGGGTGAAGGTGGTGCCTAGAAGCACATTCTTCACATTATTTGTGTTACCTAGGTTGAAATACTCATGTTACATACCGTTAAAATAGGTGGGTTAATATTTACCCTTCTTATATTCCATGTTGAACAACCTCTCAAGTGAGACCATTCCCTTGGGTATGCCATTGGTTTTCAAATTTATTATCTCGTCTTCATCTAGTTTGAAGTCTTTTCAACCATCATCATCAATAATTTGATCTACAAATACTTTAATGTTAGTGATAAAGTATAGAATGTGTTGGTCATCATTGAAGACTTGGAAATTGTTAATATTGTTTGGGAATAAAGGAATAGAGACTAGCTCTATTAAAAATCTTCTCATTCTTGAATGGGAAACAATATCCAAGGTGTTTGTGTAGTATCTAGTGCATTAGTTATGTAGTTCTTTTGTCTAGGTAATGTTTGAATGCCAAAGGCATCAAAATCCTCAATCAAGTTCTAGACTCTGATATGATATCTAGACAAGTGTTTGTCATTACATGAGTATAGGCTCCTCAATTGTCTAACTACTAATTTAGAATCACCCAACACCCTGATATTATTAAATTTTTTTAAGGGAGAGCAAGAGTCTATGGACCAATGCTTCATACTCAACCACATTTTTGGTACAATTAAATTATAGGTGATAGGAAGACAAATAATATTTTACCCTTGGATTGATTAGTTCAACTATGGCACCATATCCACTTTTAGACTTGGAACCATCAAATTTCAAGGTCCACATATCAGATTTTGTTGCACCAGAGCATGTTTTATTTCCAAAACATATTGTTGGTCTTTGTAAAATAAGTATAGTTGTAATGTTCACCTCTTGGTGTACCTCATCATATTTTATTGAATCTATGTTATTATTTTCATCTAAAAAATGCTCTATGGATAATCCTTTCATGAGAGGAGAAACAATGAATCTACTCTTTGTGGTCGCTTCACTTTTTGAAGAACATAAAATATCTTTGTTTATGTTCAAATCATCATGTCTCAGAATTTCACATGATAGAGTTGCATCTTGAAATGAGATGATACTAGGAGCATAACAAAATTCCTCCTCATCCAATAAGTCCAACTCTTCCATTTTTGGACTTTTTTGTACATTAAGCATGTTGATCGACATGATACTATGGTTCCTTTTTTCTTTGTCAAGCATATACATTCCCATTTTTTACTCCTTTTACATGATCTCATTTTTTATATTACATTTAGTGATCATATGAGAAATCTTTGGATCTCATTCTATCATAATTTAGTTTGGAAAACCATGCCATGGTAACCATAAGTGGCTGAAATCAGTCACCTTGTAACAATTTAGTATCCTAGACTAGTCTCAGCTCAATAACATGCCATAAGCGTCAGAAATATCCACCACTTAGATATAGATGAACTATTAAATTTATGGATCTAAAGCCAATTACATATGTATTTGGTTTAACTCCCCCACTACCTTCACCTCTATTTTGTCTAGTTGGATAATTATTTGATTTGACTTCATGGTTGTAAGGCCCAAATATTGGCAGATGGTAGATGGCATACGACATTATGTTCTTAGAAACACCTAGATCAACCAAGAAATTATGTAAGTTTTTGTCGAATATTTATACTATCAAAATAAAGGGAGGATTCTCAATCCTCTCTTTGTAAATATAAACATGTGCATCATAAATATTTAGTAGATTCCTTTCCCCTATTATCAAAAAATTATTTCAAAATCAATTATATTTAAATAAAAAATTTGTAACATTTCAAACATTGTTATGTTGGCCTTGGTTTTATTGATATCCTCAATAATATCATAAATAAGTTTGTCATTCTCTAGTTGATTATTATCTTGGGTGTATGCAACATAACTCTTGGGATGAGAAGAAGATTCAGGTCCTTTAGGTGGAGGGGGATTGTTACTCAAATTTACATTAGGTAGAACTTGAGTGCTGCTTGGAGGAGTTTAAGTGGTCAAAGGGTTGGTTTAACTACTCCTCAACTGGTAATTATTTCCTCTTTATAACTACCTAAAGGCATGGAATTCCTCCAAGTTATCTTCTAGTTTATTTTCATCCTCAAAAGGGAATTCATAAGTTTTTAATACTAAATTTGTGCTTAGGTTCCCTTTGTCTTGGTTTTGACCATCATCAAGAGTAGGTACAATTTCCATGTTATCCATCTCATTTTGGAAGATGTTTGAGGAAACTATGATTTTTTCACAATGGTTTTCACATGGTTTATGGTGTTGTTCACTTGGCACTAAGTGTTCAAGGCCAAATCAGCCAAGTTTATAAAATTAGAAGCATGATTGTTGTTTGGGATGACACTATCAAGAGGGTTGGGCACACATTCGTTTTTAGTCATGGAAATCCATTATATATGAGGTATTTGGAAAATGAATTTTTTACCATGAGATGTGCTATTAATATTTTGGTTTGCATTTTAGGTACCTTGGCTACATATGTTAATCATACCATTTGATAACCTTTATACCATTCATTTTAGATTGCCTACTTCAGAGTCTATGCCAACATTTGGTTGATTTATAGTATATTATGGGTTGGTCATATGTGTCTTAGCATTTAGAAATGTTGGGGAAATAGGATACATCTGATTAAAGTTATTTTTGGGAATAGTTTAATTATTTAAGAATGAGGGGGTTACCAAGGGATGGTTACTAGAAGTGACGTAACCACTAGTATTAAGGATAATGGCTATGTTATTGTAAGAAACTATAAAAATTTATTTATTAGCATCCTGTGGGAAAGTATGGTTCAGAGTCATCACTAGTCATGTAATTCATTAGAGTGGGAGCATACACTAGGCCAAGGGTACCATATATAACACCCAGGATGGAATTCATGACTACGGTGTTATGCATGATATCCTAGTTAAAAATTGGGACCTGATTGTATCCCCTTGGTTGTCTTATGGATTATAAAGCTCATATACTGAATCCTTATGGGATCATCTAGTGCTCTATGTTAACTACTTCATTATAGGCTAAAGATAGGGATGTTAATGTATCTGGGGTTCTCCTAAGAAACATTGAGGTCAAAAGATAAAGGGATATTGGGAAATTATATATGGTTAGGCCTTCTTGCAATAGACATGGTTCTTTCAACCTCTAATATAAATTATGAAATCGAGCATTGAACATGCTCATAGGCTCATTTTGTTCTTTCTTAATGCTTACAAAATGATGATATAAGACCATAGGGTTGATGGGAAGCCTAAAATGGTTAAATTTTTTTTTCTAACTCAGTCCAAGTAGTGATTGACCCATGGGGTGAACCAAGATACCAATCATAAGAAATTTTTTCTAAGGAATAGGGAAAAAATCTACATGCCACATCTTCAAATTGGACTTATATTGTAATAAGCATATCTTTAAATTCCTGGATATGTTCCTTAGCCATTTGGATTCCTCTAAATATGAATTTGGGTTAGAAATTTTATAGATTATTAGGTAGGTCATGAGCTATTTTTGAGATATCCATATGATAATAACTTCCTTTCCTAAGCCATGTCATAGACATTAATATAGGTTGGGGGACAATAAATGGATTGATCAAAGGAAGGTTTGTAGTTGTGGGTGAGTTCCCTATTGATTGGGTATGTTTATCTCTCCTTATATCTTTACTAAATCTTATCTTTATATGGCTTCTAAGCTCTAAATTATATAAATCAATTCCAATAGATTTGGACCTTGTATCGACTCTTCTATTTTCCAGCTTGAGTTATTGTTTTAACTCAGGGGAATGAAATATTTCTAGAATACCTCAATTAAAGCCTAGGATATGACTTTAAATTGTGATTCAACTAGCCCTCCTTCTAGTGCCATAACATGTTGTTGTGTTACTTGACACGAGATAATAATTAGGTGAAGGGGTTGTTAGACCCTTTCATCTCCTAAAAGAAGGAAGATCCTATGAGGAAAATACCTTCTCAAGGTCTAAATGTACCAGGTCTTGGTATGTTGGTTTTCACTAAGTTGGATTATGTGGACTATTCTATGTAAGGGGCCTATTTAACGAGTTAAGGTGCAATTATATTTAGCTAAGACATTCATAAAGAGGCTATGTATTTCACTTAGATATACTAATAGGGTTCAACCTCTAATAGAAATCAAGCTCATGTAGATTTATATAAAATGAAAACCATTGATTTATTTACTTAACTCACCATTTTAATGGATGCAACAATGATATAACATTGATAAATTAAAAGTAAAATAATAATCAAGATAAATAATTAAATTCATATTACTCTTTTTCCTAAACTAACTTGATTATAAAGCAAGTGCAAAAGAGTAGGGATAAAGAGATAAAGAATTTGCTACCATCATAAATGAAACCAAACTATCTAACTGAATGCATTTCATGAGATCAATATTCAATTGAGCCAAACCTAGCATAAATCCAACTAAATATGGTTCAAGAGTCTAGGGAGGTTATCTGTGAGAAGAAAATACATAACTACCATAAACATGTGCAATAAATGACTATATAGTCTCAATAGTCATAAAATTATCAAGATTTTTCCTTTTGATTAACAAATTTGGGGTTCATACAATAATATAAGTGTGAGAGACACCTCTAAGATAAAAAGATTAAAATAGGGGAAAAGCAAAAATTAGTAGTAAAAAGCATAAGAAAATGTTTGATTCTCTATGTCTTTATTACAATTCACAAAGATCTAAACAAGCATAGCATATTCTAATTCTAAAAATGTTTGTCTTGAACAAAGCTTTAGAAACACCATATATAAAATAAGGGGAAATCCCTTCCAGATATTTCCAACTTATCTCACTAATGGGGTAGTTAAAAATATTCATTACCAATTGAGGAAATGTAGTTGTGGCTTTGACAAATTAGAGGCATGGGTAGGCCTTGTGCATTTAGTACCATGCCTAGATTTAATGATAAAAACTAAAAAATTTAGGATGGCATTGAGATATATAACCACCCATGTCTTATGTAGTCAATTATCATGCCTCTTTAAGGCTAATGACCCTTCTCTATATGCATGCCACATGATGATTCATGCTAGACTAGCTGCCTTTCATTTAACTCTAGGGCCAATAGAGATCTGATTTGAATATTTATGGAAAATTATCATTGGGATATCTTTTGGAATACCATTTCACCATGCCTCACATATATTTATGTATTCAACTTTTAGAGGTGGATTAAATGAATGGGTCATCTCTAGATTGATTTTAGGATCCTTAGATCAATTCCCTTTTTTAATGACCTAAACTTTATCACTTCAAGGCCCTTTTAGTTGGTGAGAAACCAACTACACCTTGACTATGATTTTTGGACCTGACACATAGTCATCAAGGATTTATTACTATTTTTAGAGTTATATGGGCCATCAAATTTGGTTCTTGGGTTCTTCCACTAACTCAACCTATTTACATGGCTTGTTGGGCTCCTTTCTTTCTATTTTTAGCTTATGTTTTTCCCATTTGGCCCTTTCCAAGTCTTTTCTTTGATTTGGGGTTATGAGTTTTGGATTCACCATGGTCATGCCGTGTGTCACTATCTATTTGGTTAGGTTCCATACTTACACCTCTGATAGGACTAAGAGACTAACACTCCTGATAGCTCAAGGTGGATAGCTACATTTGGCATTTTCTAATTAGATCTTATCTTCTTGAACCTTGACAACTTTGACAACACTAGGAATTGACACCAAGATTGATAACACTACTAGCACAAGTCGATTAGTTCTTGGATTAAGGAAAATTATAATGATTCTGACACTCCTAAGGGCCATCCCTAAGAAGGTTTAGGAAAGGATAGTTGGAAAAAAAAATCCTAAGTATCGAAATTCCCCTTGGCCTCCTTCAACACTTAGTAAATTTTTTTATTCTTATTTTGGCCATGGGCTTTGGGACACTTCTTAAGATCTGCATGAAATAAAAAAACATACTAAAATCTTTGAAACACATTAGTTTTTTATGTTAGAAATGTGGGAATTGAACCTGCTCACCCTTAGTTCAAATAAGAATCACCATAGGAAAATAAATAGAAATATCATTGAGGTTCATGCATAAGGCAAGGCAAAAGTGATAAGAAAACTTGACGTAGACATATAATTCCTATCACTATTGTGATATGATTTCCAATTTAAGCAATAATATGTAACAATGCACAATCTAGGCCAAAATCACTAAAACATGCTAAATTATTCAAACTTATCGTGGACAAGTGCCAATTTAGGCTAATGTATCCCTGAATGGAGCAATGCATTTTATGTGGTTATTATCTTTTATTAAATCACTTCAAATCAAATTGTGACCATGCAAAATGACACTCTAGACCACTTAATTCTTCTAATTTGATAACACACATTACGTGCATATGTTATTCCACATCCATAATGCCCTAACCAGGGTATTGTTCCATATGCAAATGACACCTTCTCGTGATTATACTCTAGTCAAATTATGACTCAGTAAAATGACATTTATGACCACATTGATTAAGCGTACAACTAATATCCAAAGAATTGTAGAAATTTAATCAAAGTCACTTAAGAAAATTAAACTAAATCAAGAACCTAAGTGAAAATTACATGAAAGTTATTGAAAATATACTTATTGGAAATTCATTCCTCAACTTTGCATCATCCCATAACATCATCAATGGGGTGGCATCCACAGGCCATTAATGGGATAAATATCAGGATTAAGCTCTCCCATGCCTCATCAATGCCTCATTATTCCAAATATTAATGAGAATATTAATGGGTTATCCCTTTAAAATTGAATCAGTTTATGGACACACATCTTAATCTCAATATGGATGGTCATGATTGATCTTGAAAATTTTTAGAAAGCTATAAATAAGTGAGACAAGATCACCATTTTAAAGATTGAATTATGTAATGTTATTATGCAAAATTATCTTCATAAATCTTCACCTATTTTCACAAATTGATCAAACTTGTGAGCCTATGCCATTGGTGCACTAGGAAATGATGAAGGAGCATGCTACTCTTTATTGACATAGATTTGGAGCACCAAATTTGGGAAAAAATGCACTTTGTATCTACTCTTGAAAGGAGGGATATTATTTGGAAAGTTTGGTAATATTCCTTTCTTAAATAGCTCTTAGAATTCACTAGCAACACCCCACGAGTTAGTAAGTTTGATGTTTTAGCTCTATATGCTTTTTTAAATATGTTTTCTTGACTAATGCATGGACTAACACATATTGTAATCTTGTAATGTTTTCTTTATACCTTCTACTTTTGCATTTTACATTTCTATGGATTTTGAGACAAATGGCAGGATCGACTTGTAACACAGTGGGATCATTCTGGAAGTCGGTGGGATCGACCTGAGCATCAGTGAGTTTGCCCTATGAAATAGTAGGAATGAATCTATAAATGGTGGGATCAATTTATTTACTCTTTGTATACTTGTGTGTTTTATAAGACCAGTGATGTTATACTACAAATTGATGGGATTACTTTATATACTAGTGAAACACACTATGGATAGATGAGATTGATCTGTGGATTGGTGGGATTGTGTTGTGAAATAATGAGATCATCTTGGACCAAAAACTAATAGGTGACTGTTGTTTATTTTTATCATTTTAGTAGAAACTCCCTATAATTCAAAGGGAATGCCCTATAAATCAATGATATTAACCTGTCAATTGATGAGATTGTAAACTAGTGTTTCCTTTGCTTCTAACTTTCAGTGATATCAATCTATAGAATGGTTGGAATGCACTATGGAATGGATATATCACCCTTTATAATGGTGGGATTGACCTTCTTAATAAAATAGAGACATAAAACAATAGGTTATAAGTTTTTTTAATAATTTCACACCTTAGTTTTAGACTTTTAATAACTTGTTTGTAGGATTTAAGTCACTTAATTTCCATTTCATAAAAAATAAAAGGAAAAATTCATTATTGAACTCATTTTTGTGATTAAAATGAACTCTCACATGAGTTAAATACTCTTAATATTTTTATTTGCATGCTTATTTATTGAAGTTATTTTTTTTTAGCAAAATGAGTGATGCATGTATGTTCTCCCCCCATCTCCTTTAGGGGACTTAGGTGACCAAAAATGCTAATTATTTGCATTTGGTGATTTTTCCAAAGTTATGAAAGTAAAGTTGATAAATCCCTCCATAAATTCATACAGTTTGGGTGACCCTAAAATGACCATAAAGTCTTTTTACTTATCTTTATTTTTGTACACTTTAGCTTGTGAGTGGGAGTTTATCACCTCCTCATGGGTTCTATAGGGAAATGTTGACCTGAGAATTCATATCCCAACATAATCTCAAACCCACTCCATGGTGGGGTATATAATTTGAGGGTGACCATCTAAAATACTTGTTTTGAGTAGTTAAAACAAGTCCATTAGTAGTTATTGGCCTCAGACCATAGGGGTAACTCAGACATCGCACTATATTGAGAAATTGACAGATGTAGTGGTTATGAAAAGGAAAAGAAATTTTCATAACAATTTATTTGATTCATATCTAATTGATGTGAGCATATCTAGTGTTAGCCATACTTGGGACCATCTAGATGCATGCAAATTTGGTTTTATATAAATCCCACTTGTCGTAGACATACTATTGATACAGGGTGAGTAGCTCGAAGTTATATGTCATCGTAAAAACTCTTGAGAGAAGAGGGGGAGTAAAAATACTACTTTGCATGTGCTTTTAATTTTAGATTAATAAATTAAAAATCCTCTTAAGATCATGTATATAGATAGAATTAGATAGTACCATACAACCTTATTAGTTTTAGGATTTAGGATGTTACACTTAGGTGTGTTTGTAATTTTATCCTTTACTTAATTAGTATTTTTAAGTCTAAAACTTTTTTTGTGAATTCCAAAACATGTCAAGAAACCAAACACTCCATTATACACCATTTTATTTGAACAAAGAGGCATTATGCTGACCAAATCAAAATCACTTCTTGCCTTGTTCAAATATTCATTCAAAACATTGTGTTTATATTTTCCAAATAACATTGTTATGTTGTCCATTTGAGTCTATACCATTTGTTCACTTGGAAAAATCTCAAAGTCCTTCATTGTTTTGTCTAAATTCAAAATCTCACCTTTCTTAGTTTTTATCCAAGTCACTATCGATTTACATTTCACACTTGGTTTGAGTAACTTGGGTACAATTTACCATTTGGATTGAAGGTAATTACTTAGAATCATCATCATTTTATTCTCATTATGGACTTAGATTATCTTGCATTCACTCATGCTCTAAGTTCCTAGACCATTTTACATCTTATTTCTATGTGGCACTGTTGTGACATCCATTTAGTTTTGGCTTTATACTTAGGAGTTCTTATGTTAATTCAAGTTTTGAGCTTCTTAATTCACATTGTTATCTTCCTAATTAAAAAGACCTTCTTCTAGTTTTTTAGTCGTAACTCATTGTAGTTCTATCTAGATTTTATGGTATTGATGTATTTTTAACCTAAGTTTATTGTGCTATCTTGTACTTTAGGTTCCAAAGTTATCTTACCCTCTTCTAATTTGATATTTAAACCCACCAAGGTTGAGTAAATTTGTAACCACTTTCTTCTAATTGTGTGGTACTATGTCACTTATTTTTATAGTATCATCTTAACTTATATTTTATTTTAAGAAATATGAAAACCTTGTTTAAATGTTTTTAAAACACATTTCACATCTTAGAAATTTTAAAAAAAAACATCTTTCAAGAATGACACAAAGGTATACTCATAGTGGGGTCTCTTACGACCCTAGTTATGAGGAAGAACATTTTTATGATGGAGATGATAACTCCATCATGTTCAAAGATATCCCAATAACCATAAGGTCTAAATAAGATTATTATGAGCATCAACCTTTAAAAAACAAATATGAATCCCTCCTAAGGTTGATAGAATTGGGTGCTAGGTTACCACCATGCTTCTCGATGGAATAATTACATACACACTTGTTAAAGTAGAAGAGCAACATCAAGAGTAATCTCTCATTCATATTTAAAAATCCAATATTACTTCTACTATCAAGGGAAAAGAAAAACTCATAAAGTCTACTCCCAATGGTCAAGATCTTGCTACCAATATCAAAAAAAATAGTCAATGCTACATAAAACAACTTATTATAGACTTAACAGATTCTTTGGATGCAGCTTCAATTAATAATAATGCTTTTGAAGAGAAAGATAATGTGATAGATCAAATGTAACATACCCTAATTGAGATTACATCTATGATAGATCCTGGTATTTCAACTAAATAAAATAAACCTAGGGATGCTTCACAACATGTTTCACCAGATAGGGAGCATACATTATTCAATTACCAAGAGGCTTTTATTACTTCATAGAACTAAGGGATGAAAAACTCAATACATATTGGGGGTATTATTCTAAAAACTTTGGAAAGTTCCTCCCAACCATCATGTCCTTTGGTGAATCGATTGTAGACTCCTCAAAACCAGCTGTATACTTATAATTCACAATGACATATTTTAGGAAAGGTTTATTAACCACCTAAGAATCAACGACTAACCTACTTGACTCAAGGTGTAAACCAAAACAAATTTGTAGATCATAGGGCTTATATCCCTAACAAAAAAATGCAACATGGGAACATACCACCCCCAAAAAATTATATTCCACCTACAAATGCACCAAACATGTAGGAGTGGAATTTGATGAAAGAAATAGTGTCAAGATTGGAGAAAGAAATTGAGTTAAGAAATATAAATTTGCTGATATATGCCCATATATGTTTGACTTAAGTATTTTCCAAGTCCCTTTCCACCTCATTTCAAGGCACCTAATTTTGATGAATACAAAGGGAAAAGTGACCCTCGTGAACATATCCAAACCTTTTTCGTATTTTGTTAAGAGGTAGCCTATAATAGTGTTTATTTGCTTTGCTTATTTGTGCATAGTTTGGCTAGATAAACTTTGGATTGTCTCCTCAAATTACCTAAGGGATCGGTAGTAGATTGGAATGATCTATCTGACAAATTTGTTAACCATTTATCATATAACATTGATTATGAATTAACGATGGTTAACTTGTGCAAAGCAAAATAATGATATGGGGAAAGCTTCACAACATATTTAAAATAATAGAAAGCATTATCTATATCCTTCCAAAATAATTTTCTAGATAAATAGTTGATGATATATTTGCACAAAACTTACACCTTGAGGTGGATCATAATCTATGACTCACTTGTGCAAACACATTCGAGGAAATTATAGCAAAGGATGTGTAGATTGAGAAGGAACTCATTACTAAAGGCCTTGTAAAGATTTATTCATAGGTTCAAACATCTAATCAAATGTAATCACCTATTCAAGCTAATGATATAGAAAATCCTAAGGGGTTTAACAAAAACAAGAACATGGTAAGAAATGAAGTGAAAAAATAGACATGTGGAAATAGTTCAGGTTCCACCAGCTCCAAATATGCAACTCACCCCACCTAATCCATTAACCACTTTACAAAGAGCTCCTCCATGAAGGATGTTCAATAAATATAGGGTATTTAGTAAAATGGGAAATCCTGTTGAGTTATGTTCCAAAATCTAGTAGCACCTAACATGATTATGTGGTCTATACCAAGGTTGTTCCCTAAAGATTAACCCAAACTTGATTAGTATCAAGAAGATGAGTTTTGTAATTTACATTATGTTATCTATGTGTTCAATTAAGAAATATTATAGAGGACTTGATTAAAAGTGGTGAAATTGAAGTGAAACACACAATGCACAACACTAATAAGCATATGGACATTTATAATGACCCATTTCTTAAACACAATCAACATCCACCAAAAAATAATCAGAATCAAGGGTTAAACCAATGCCAACAAGCACAAAGCTAGAATCATAATCAACATGATCATAATTAGGATCATAATACCCATGCTAATAACCTAGGTTACAACAACATGCCATATGATTATAATAACACCATAGGATGTGTTTCTATGAATCACATTACCACTATCACCATTAAATCTCGTGAACCATTCGATGCTTCTAAAAGTGCTAGATGCCCCATTATAGGGTTAACACTCTCCTCTTCAAATAATGTTATGTCTAGTTCAAATAATTCCATTATACCTAGGTTTTTATGGGTTACTACCTCTAGACCTCCTTATTCTAATTAAAATGACTCCTTACCAACTCAAAATTGCACAAATGCAACTAGATGCTCATGAGTCACCATCCAAGGCCCTTTACCTTCTTCTTATAATTATAATGGCTCCTTACCAACTCTAGATTGTGCAATTATAACTAGATGCTCATGAGTCACCCTTTAGGGCCCTTTGCCCTCTTCTAACACTAGACCAAACATGAATATTGTGCCTTCAAAAAACTAAAAACTATACCAGTCAAGGCTAAACCCTCTCATGATTCTATTGAAAATATGTATAGTATATCAAACCAACTAAATAAAACCCCTGTGCAAATTTTTATTTTAGATATTTTGCATACACTATAAGTCCACTAAACTATTTTGAACAACTTCTTTCAATAGTCCATTATTACCCAGGACATTAACCCTGAACAATTTCAAACACTTGTAGGGAATTTGTCACCTTTATGACAAGTTATATTTGATTAGAGAGATATGTCTACTCTTTTTCCTAGCCATAATAACCCCTTGTACATTAAGGTCATTATATAAAATCATAAAATCAAGCGGGTTCTTATAGACAATGGTTTAGGGATGAACATAGTATCACTCAAGTTAATACAATGATTGGGTTATACCACCAAGTACATCTAGTCTAAAATAATCATGATCAAGGCATATGACAATGTCAAAAGGAAATCTTATAAAACTATTTGTTTGCCAATCATCATTAGGTCTGTATCTCATCATAATTTTTGCCATATTATGGATATTTAATTGACATATAATATAATTATTGGTCATCCTTGAATCTATGAAGTACAAGCTATCCCATCTAATTTGTACTAGTACCTCAAGTTCCCACATGATGGGATTGAGGTTACCATTCCTGTTGATCTACAACCCCACCAATATTGGAAACACCTAGAGGCTAAATTTCACAATTATAACTATTGCCCTAGTTATGAATTTATCATGAAAAATAACAAATAAATAATTTTTTAAGCACTTGAGTCCAATTATATCAACCCAAGTGACCTTGATTCCACTTTGGTTTATCTATTCCCTACAACACTTATGCAACAAGTCACTATTGAGGATGTAGGCATTTCTATGTACCATATGAAAAATGCCTTTCATATTGCTAAGTTGCATAAGTCTCCTAAATATTTTGGAAAACCCATGCCTTACCAAATCCATTGTAGACCCAACATGATTTAGCAAAAGAAAAAAGACACACAAAAACCACCAATGGTATTTGTACCAACAACTTCACCAAATCAAGAGCAAGAAGATTTTATTGAAGGAGACTAGTTATATTCTAACGACATTGTTGTTTATTTTTAGAATCCTAAGTATCCTATCCCTAATTGAATTATAGACAACTTTTATTATACAGGTAAAGGCCTTAGGACATGAGAGCAAGGAATATTAGAATCATTATTAGTTGGTAAAGATAATATGAGTCAAGGTATTATATATATACCACCTAGAGGTGATCTCATGTATTTTGATAGTGATTATTTTGAATTGACTAACAATGAGAATCTTGGACTGACATAACATCCCATTATACCATTTATGATGAGTTTGATGACACTAACCTATTTGACTCTAACTCCATTATTACTATCACATCTTATTATCCCATTTTCATTTGCCATCTTAACCTCATTGATTGGGATTATTAATATTATGCCCCTCGATGAATTTCATAATGAGGAATCTATTATTGAGTACATGAGTCTCTGAGATGGATTAACAATTGGTGATCATAAGCAAGGCTTTAACTTTCATTTAGACTCTTCTTCCTACTTTGGAGAGTAGGTAAACTTTCTTGATCATGAAAAAGATAAAATGTTGAGATCTTTGGGTAAAAACCTCTTTGAGGTGCTTGTTCACAAGCCCTTGAGTGAAAACCTATTTTAGGTGTTCTTGTATGTGGAGTTTTTCTCATCTCCAAAGGAATCACAGTGTCCACCAAGTTCTAGCTTTATAACCAGTACCAATATCACATCAAAACAACATAAAGTCTTTGAGCATCTTGCTCTTGAATTTCTAGAGATATTTGATAGTTAGCCACTACCTAAGATAATAGATTCAGATTCATCCCATTATCCAAATCTTTGGGAAGAACAAATAGAAGTTGAAATGAAATAAGAGAATCATGATCAAACACTACCCACTGTCTTAGAGGATGGTTCTATGCTCCTTATAGGAAACACCATTGTAGTAAACTTGAGGAATTATGATAATTCCAAAATTATTTATCTCAAATCTTCCCTCACTGATGAATATGTGACTACATTATCACCATTATAAGAAATTTTATTAATATCTTTGCATGGGCTTATTTGGACATGCTTGGCCTAGACCCTGACTTGGTTATGCATCGAATTGTTATTCATCTAGATACTAAGCCAGTCAAACATAAATTGAGAAAGATGCATCCATGCATTGCTATTTTGGTAAAGGAAAAAATGGAGAAAATATTGGGAGATGGCTTCATTAGATCCCTGGACTACACTGAATGGATATCAAACATAGTCCCAGTAAGCAAAAATCCATAAATAATATGCATTTGTAATGATTTTAGAGATATAAATAAGGCATGTCTCAAAGATGATTTTCCTCTACCTAATATTGACATCATTTTCAACTTTACTACTCGGTATGATATGTTGTCCCTTATAGATAGATTCTCAAGATACAATTAGATCAAGATAGCTCTAGAGGACCATCATAAAACTGCAATCACCACACCATGGGGAACATTCTATTACCAAGTCATGCTGTTTATCTTTAAGAACATTGGATCCACCTATCAATGTGATATGACTACCATCTTCTATGACATGATGCATGATATCATTGAAGACTATGTTTATGGCATCTTAATTAAATAAAAAACACATGTCGAACATCCTGATGTTTTATGAAGAATCTTTGAGAGACTTTCTGAGTTCAAAGTTCATTTGAATCCTAAAAAGTGTGTCTTTGGTATCACTTTAGGAAATCTTCTATGATTAATTGTGTCATAAAGAGGGATTTAAGTGGATCATGCTAAGGTCAAGGCCATTATAGAAATGCCTCCACCTTCTAATCTCAAACAACTCCGTAGGTTGCAGGGAAAGATTCAATCTATTTATAGGTTCATTTTAAAACTAGCATATAAGTGCCACCTATTTATAGACCTATTAAAGAAAGGGGTCAATTTTTAATGGGATGATGAATTCAATTTGAATTTGTGAATATCATAACATAATTGGCCAACCCACTAGTTTTGAGTTCACCAACACCTGGACAACCATTAATTCTTTATATTTCAACCATTAGACATGCATTGGGGGCACTCTTGACTCAACATGATGAACATGGAAATGAACATGCAATTTACTAATTGAGTCATACACTTGTAGCATATGAGCATAACAATGCGTCTATGGCTAAGGGTTGTTGAGTAATGGTGTTTACATCCCAAAATTTATGACATTACATGCTAAATAATAAGACTATTATTATTGCTAAAGTGGACACTCTTAAATATTTATTGTCTAAAGTAAATCTCATAGGTTGCATGGCTAAATGTGTCATGTTCTTAAGTAAATTTGATGTTGAGTACCAGAACCAAAATGATATCAAGGGGTAGGTCATTGCAAATCAACTTGTATAATCTCCTATCATAGATACTCAACCACTCAATTTTGATTTTCCAAATAATTAGTTTATGACAATAGAAGAAGTGATGTAAGAAACTAAATAGTGGAAATTATACTTTGATGACTCCTTTACATCTTATGGATCTAGGGCCAACATTTTATTGATTACACCACAAGGGGATATGATTCCTAGAACATTTCACATTAATTTTCATTGTACCAATAATATGGCTAATTATGAAGCCCTTATTGATGGACTTCATCTTGAAGTACATTGGGATATCCAATAGTTAATGATTTAGGGGGAATCTCAATTGATTATTAATCAAACCACATATCAGTATCAGACTCAAGATGACAAGTTTATACCCTACAAGCACATTGTGGATAATCTCAAGACTCACTTCAAATCCATACAATTTGAGTAAGTACCACGAGCTAGTAATAGAGCTACCGATGCAATAATAATAATTGGGTCCATGATATAGATTAATAAAAATTTTAAAGAGTATGAATTTATCATTGAAAATATTCTACAACCTGCTCATGTATTAAAAAATTCATAAAGGGTATACACCATTGCTGGTCCCAAGCCCCCATCTGAACTACTTTAGTTTCAAGAAATTTATAACTATTTCCATGACCAAGTCTTTTTGCTTGACTTTTCACATAATTTATAGAAACTATTCCTTCATCATATATCCCATTTTACCCTCCTTGGAAACATGCTTTATCATAAAGGCTATGATGGAATGCTTCTTCATTATTTATCTTTAAGAGAATCCAAGTTATCACTTAAGGAGGTTCATGAAGGAATGTGTGTGGTCCATACCAATGGTGTAGTCTTAGCCAAGAAACTCCTTGAAATAGGAAACTATTGGCCCAATATGAAATCATATTCTTGTAATTACGTTATGAAGTGTGTTTCTTGCCAACAACATGGTAATTTGATACACTACACCATGGCCATTCTCTACATAGGGCCTTGATCTCATCAAGAACATCAACCCAACCTCTTTTGATGGACACAATCACATTCTCACTACTACTGAGTATTTTAATAAATGGATTGAGGCCATTCCTCTCACTTACATCACTAGAAAGTAGATTGCCACGTTTATCCATTATCATATCATCTATCAATATGGTATTTTATCCTATATTTGATAATGGTGTATAATTTGTAAACTAAGATGTTAAATCTCTTTTCACCATGTTTAAAATCAAGCATAATAAATCCATGCCATATAACTACAAGACAACGTTCAAGTCGAGGAATTTAACAAAACTATTTTCATAATCATAAGAAGATTGTCAATGATGCTAGCCATAATTGGCATTTACAAAATTTTCTTTCCCTTTGGGCTTATCACACTAGTCATCAAAACCCCACAAGAGCCACTCTATACTCCATTGTTTATGGCACATAGGCTATTATCTAAGTTGAGATTTAGCTACCTTCACTATGGGTATCCTTGGAAAACATTGAAGATGATAAAGATTATAGAGTTTCAAGGTTGTAAGAGTCCAAGCTCCTTAATGTCAAGCATTTGATTTCCCTAGATAACTTGAAAGCATATCATAACCAATTGTGTAGAAGCTAAAACAAGTGCATTTTTCCGTAGGAGTTTGAAATTGGTGATTTGGTCTTAATTGAAAATCAAAAGAATAGTAATGTTGAACACAAGAAGAAGGGTAAGTTTTAACCCAATTGGTTGGGCCCATATGTTGTCATAGTAAATTATGGATCTGGGGTATATCAATTGGCTACTCTAAATGGAAAAGAGCTCCCAGAACCCATGAATATTGTACATCTCAAGAAGTTCTATGCTTGATATCCTTTGGAACTATTGTCTACAAGAACCCTTACTTGGGGGCAACTTGTGTTGAAGTCATTTATCCCACTATTATACTCTGAACCATCCTATCATAGACCATTTTTATTCTATCTCACTCTTTCCTAGACCATTTTATCTTGAACAATACTCTTTTACTATCTTAGACCATTATAACCCTAGACCATTATAACTCTAAACCATTGTAAACCTGAACCATTGTAACTCTAGATTGTTGTAACCCTGAAACCATTATAACCCTAGACCATTGTAAATATGGACCATTGTAACTCTGGACCATTGTAACCCTATACCATTGTAACTCTGGACCATTGTAACTCTGGACCATTGTAAATTTGGACCATTTTAACTCTAGAGTGTTGTAATTATGGAGCATTGTACCCTTGGACCATTGGCACTTTTGATTGTTTATATTCCACTAGACTCATTTTTATTCCCTTTTAGACCATTATAACTTGGAAAATCATATTTCATATCCAATTATTATCCTTATTATGATTCATAGGAATTTTAAACACACTCAGTGCCCATTATACAAAATAATTTAGCCTGAATAGTATTTCACAGCTTCCTTTTATAGACAAGTGTATGAAGATATGTCAACACATATTTTTTGCCTATTGAATGATTCCTTGGATTTATCTAACATTTCATACTATTCTATTATTATTTTGATATTTTTTGGTAGGCATTGTCACCTTGACAGGATCACAAGTACCATTTTAGCTAGTTTAGCTATTTTACTTACCTGTGGACATACAAACAGGTAGATTTCCTACTCTAAAAATTTTACTTATTAGATCCTTATAGGTAGATTAGTTTCAATGCCAAAATTCAAATCTAGAAATATAATCAAATAAAAATAATGTAAGGCAAGTAAAAATGAACAGTTCACATAAGTTGATAATAGAGTTTAGTAGATGCCTATGTCTTTGGGTTCTCTAAATGACAAACCGATTCATTATAAAAATCCATTTGCAAGTATAAATTTAAAACTTAAAAAACTATAATGAATCTGTCAAGAACTCAAGTACTAATCCATCCTACAGAGACCTAGATTGGTTTTAGAAGGCTTGCATAATTTTTTGGCATGACCTACCTACTTCACACCTTCCTATTGACTTCTCCTCTACTAGCATGGCCTCCAAGAGCCTCTACACAAAGCTAAATCATAATAGGTGTCAGTCATCAGCTCCATAAAATGATTCTCCTTTGTGGCCTCTAAGTAGTGTTAACTTCTTCAATAAAGATATTATTACAATACTTGGCTTAATAACACCCTATGAATAATAGAGAATCAGAGCTTTTGTAGTTCCATACAATGCTCCTTTAGTGCTTCAAAAAACCCCTCTACTCTTTTCCTGAGCTTCGAGTAATAAACACCATAATTAGGATTTATAAGCCTTTACAAAGCAATAATAATAGTAATAAAAATCCATATGTATTTTAACACACTTAGAATTCCTTCAAAATCTGATGTAAGGCTTGAAAATTTGAATAAAGCTTGAATACCTTTCTATGAATTAGGCTTGAGTGGTTTGAGTGTGAATTCCTAGAATTCCAATCAAGTTTTGCTTCCTTAAATGAACCTCCACCCCCATTTATATACTTGTGAAGGGTCTAAGTTTTGAGATTTGGACAGTAATACCTTCAATATTTATGGGAATTAATATTATCCCCCCACTTATCCCATATATATGGGATTCACCATTATCTATGACTTTAAATAAGGCTCATATGTGGGATGGAGGGAAATAATACTTTATTTATTTAATTTAATGCTTCAAATTTTGAATAGTCTATGCCATGTGTCACTTGAAAATTTTGTCCACATATCCCATACCAATTTATCCATGTTGTCAGGTCACCACTTTTTCTAGGTTTGACCACAACTTTTATTGGCCATAACTTTCATATATGAACTCAAAATTGGTCTATTTAAAATGTGTCAAAAGGCTTTTGACAAGTTATACACCATGGAATTGGCTTAGAAATGTTCCAAGACTATCAATTTTTTCATTTTGACCAACTTTGACCAATGATAACTAGAGCATACGATGTCCCTTTTTCACATTCCAATAGTTGATGGAAATATCTTGATGATTTCTACATAACGGACCACATTTAAAGAAAACCAAGGAACATCTACAAATATCCTTTGGATCACGCTTTCCCATTAAAAAGGTTTTTATTCCACCAAAAGCTAAAACATTCATTTTACTAGTACTACATTTGGTTCTTTATAATGCCTCATCGAGATCTCTGAAGTGGACTATGTAGCCTCTAAAATTGTTATTTTGATATGGGTAGGATACACTATTCCTTTCTTATGTAAAATCATCAATTCACTGTAAGCACAACATCACACAAAATGATCAATTTGAAAAAGACATCTCAATGTCAAAGAGACAAGTGTCTAACTAATTCAATGATCTGCTAGTGAATAATCTATCCTATATAACATAAGGATAATAGAATTTGTCTATGTCATTGATTAGATTCCCAAAATGGTGAACTACCTATAACTACAACATATCACCTAGTACAACTATAGATAAAATGCTGCCCATGTATGGGTCTTGAATGACATCCTACACATTTTATCATTAGATGCAATTTCATAACAATAACTACTTCAATTACAAGTATCAATTAGGTACACTGAACATGTCCCAAACAACCTACGTATACTATAGTCAACTTCACAATGGAGTTAATTAAAATGTGAGAAAAACCAAGCATGATAAACCCATTGAAAAATTCTCCTCATCTAGTTACTCCAAAAATATTCAAAGTTGAAACATTGGCTAATTTTCCTTTCATCAATCATCAAAAATCCCAAATATGCTTTGAAAAATTTGCATGTTAATTTACAATTCTAGCTATGCAAAAATAAAACTAACTGTTTACCAACCCATTTCATCAAATTATCCTGTTTAGGTGGTTTTATTTCCTTATTAGATACCTAGGTTGAATCATTGATGTAGGAGCATCATAGGATTATAAATAAACTCTTATTTTGGTTTTAATAAATCTTAAAAATCCATGTTTGGTGTTAAGGAGGTTTCCTTCCATACACACGCACAAGTCTGAATGTGTGTGTGTGTGTGTGTGTGTGTGTGTGTGTGTGTGTAAATACATATATATATACATACATATATGCATACATACATACATATATATACATACATATACATATATATATATATGTATGTATATATATATATATATACACATATATATATGTATATATACACACACACACATATATATGTATATATATATATATATATATATGTATGTATGTATATATATATATATACATACATACATATACAATATATATATATATACATATACATGTGTGTGTGTGTGTGTACATACATACATACATATATATATATATATATATATATATATATATATATATATATATATATATATATATATATATATATATATATATATACATATATGTATGTATATATATACATACATATATGCTTAATTCTCACCCAAGAAGGAATGTGAACGTGGGTGATGAGTTAAGTGATAGAGATAAGAGCAAGTTTGTAGGAAGAAACTTCATGATTGATCCAA
The DNA here is from genome assembly GCA_037957365.1 of Torreya grandis. NCBI lineage: Eukaryota > Viridiplantae > Streptophyta > Pinopsida > Cupressales > Taxaceae > Torreya > Torreya grandis. Next base: position 3,171,886 of record JARHVA010000780.1, on the reverse strand, counting down.
ACTTGAGATCTTCTTGTTAACAACAAACAAAGCTAAGTTTTAAAAAGTTGTTTTAGAGATATGGTTCATAGCATCTAGTTAGGAGAGTGATACAAGTATAAAGCTATTGTAATACAATATTTGGTTAAGGAGAAGAGTGGTAGAAGTAGGAGCTAATGAAAGGTCTTCTCAATATATCTTGTAAATATTTTGTGGACATTTTGTAGAAGTTATGTGAGTTTATAAGGGTTTGTAAGGGATTCTTGTATCAGTTCAAATATATTTGAATAGAGGAACTTTTGTAATATACTCTATTGAACCTCAAACACTATTGACTTTGTGTAACAAGGTCATTTTACATTATATTGAAGCTTACATGGACTACATTCTGACCTATAGACATTCTATGTGTTCATAGTCTAATAATGTTTGTAAATTTATACATTTTTATGTTTGAGTAGTATTTATAAACACATAACAGAGTAAGGTAAGATTGTGGACATTTGTTTCTATTCATAAAGATTCTTAATTAGATGAAAAAATTGAGGTTTCATTGTATTTATACTCACTGGTTTAGTATAATAGAAGACACAATCAATAATGATGTTATTCAACAGTTTGTGAGGGTGTTTCATGAGCTAAAAAAATAGATATTAGAGACAGGGAAAGGTCTGTAGGATATAAAAAACCAAAATTAATCCAAATTCAGGTTCATAGTTTGAATTTGTACTAAAAATACACTTGCTATTTTTACACAGCTCTGGAAAGCCCTAAAACATGTTTTTGGTCATGAAAAACATTTTATCTTCCAAAATATCCAGCCAAAATGTCTATAATTTTTTGGAAAAGGGGATTTTTATTATATCTAAACATTGGAAGTTATTTGAGATGTTTTCATCAAGTATCAAAGGGTAAAATCAAATTTTATGAACTGTAGGCCTGTGTATGCAAAGAAAACTACAAAATCGATGGTAAAATCAATTTTGTGAATAAATGAACCAATGAAAAATTCTATAAATTTGTGAGCAAGTGCACTTTTGGTTAAGTAATGTATTCAAATTGGTTTCAAAACATTTGGATACATATTGAGCAATTGATTTGTCCATCATGGTGTTAGAGAATATTAATATGAGTGCAAGAGATCTAAGAATTTATAAAGTAGATGTGATTTGAATTGAAAGTCCCTTTGAAGAAGGTAACATGTTCCATATGTGCCTAGTCTAAAGGGTTTAGAATCATATTTCCAGTCTTTTGTGTAAGAAATTGAGACAAAGAAGTATGAGAATATTATATTTAAAGGTGAATACTCTCTATAGGAACCTACAAAGATTATGTAATAAAAAAGAATACAGAGTGGGACATTCATATGTATAAGGGAAGATCAATAGATCTATTTATTTTTGAAATATTGATACTTTGTTTTGTTTTGTGTTTTGAGGAAGCATGTCAACATAAAGAGACATTAGAGGAAATGGTTGAGATGGATAACTAGAAGAGTACTTAGAGCTCCTTGCTGGTGCATTTATTTGCTTTATTGCATTTAATTGTATTTATTATTTATTATTTTAGTGAACTAATTACTTAGTATAATTAGTTTATTATGTTTATTAATAATTTACACTAGATAGAGTAAGCTTGTTTAGCTAGTAGTTAACTTAGACACTTATCTTGTTACAGTGGAGTTCCACTCTAGATTATTTAACTAATAGTCAACTTGTGTTGATCATTTACACAAGTTGGACACCTATCTTGTTAGTGTGGATTTTCACTCGACTATTCATGCAGTCATATATCAGTTAAACTACACGTGTTGTGTGAGTTCCCTGATCTTTATCATGCATGCCTTACTCTATATAAGCAATGGATATTTATATATTCTATATTAGATTAATATTGAATTATCAGAGTAATTCATCATATTTGAGTTATTTATTAATTTATATTATTATCTCAGATATATAGTTATTGTTTGTTACTATTACTATTTTATCTCTTATTTATGCTTTCTATTAGATTCATTAGATCCTGTAGCTAATTCTAACACTCATCAAGAAATCTTCAAGAAGATCAATCTTATAAGAAATTCCTATTCAAGGTTATTGTAGACCTAGTATCAATAAAGTCTTGTTGTTAGGCAAATATTTTGTGAAGAGTCTGAGATCAAAAGTAAATCAAAAAGATTAGTATAGGTGATAAATGTATATATTAGACATTGAATGGGTTTACTTGCATCAATTGGTATCAGAGCTCAAAGAGCAAGTTCTTGGAGAAGCAATTACATTGAGAATCAGGTATATAATGATGTTTTATGAAAATAGTGTTTTGAATTAATTTCATGTTGGCAAATTATATTGGTAAAAGTGGTATGCAACATAGTCTATCAGGTAAAGGTGATTTGAAGCTTGGTAGGAAACAAAGGTTCTTGAAAAACTTGAAAGAGAAGATTAATGACAAGAAGAAGACCCTCCTAGACAAAATAGAGGTATAGACAACCTTGAAAGGTACATGTTTTGATTTGTTGTGCCTTATTTGCATTTGTAAAGTTGGAAAAGGTTTAAGAAAGAGAAGTAGAAACCTTGAAATGAAAGTAAGGAGTGAGGGACAAGATAGAGTCCAACATCCATAGAGGATTGAAAATAAAATAAAGAGAGCTAGTAAGAAGCTCAGAAGAGAGAGGAAGAGTCCAAGTTGAAGGACTAGGGGATATTAAAAGACTAGGCAAAAGAGGAGAAAGCCTAGGTGAGATATCAAAGCAAGAAAAATAGATTGGCTTGAGAGAGTGAGGTTGAGAAAAGAGAGAGTAGACACATGGATGCTCAAAATAAAAGTGAGAAAATGATGAGGGACTCAATGAAAGAGAAATGCCACAAAATAATTAAAAGAAGAGAGTTGATTGCAGAAAAGGATATGGCTGATCTAAAAGAGAGAATATATTTATTATTTAAAGCTAAATTGAGAGAAGATAGCCAAGCATATGGATGGAAAATGAAATGTAAAGTGAAGTAGCCTATTAGGTTGTTAATAGAAAATAAAAAGAGACAAAAAAAATTGCTTTGATAAAGAAAGAGTTGAGAAAACAAAAATACATGTAGGTGAGAAAGAAAGTAAGTGAACAAGAAGAAATAATGAAGGAAGTCCTACTTGTAGAGGACATGAACTAGGATGAAGAAAATATAATATAAGCATTTTTAGTTTCTCTTGATGTAGAATAAAAGTGTGAAGAAGCAATTTAGTTTTAGGATACTTTAGAAAGGAATGAAAAACATGAGGAAGAAGAGTTCTTGAGTGAACAAAACCAAGAGGAAAGGAAATCATAGCTATAAGTATTTAATAGGATAAAATTATCACAAGATTTTCATACTGTTTTTGAATGTATGGATACATGTATAAAGCATGAAGGATGTGTGGAAAATAATAAATTCATAAACAAGAGGAAAGAAGAAGAAACATAATGGAAAAGAACAGAAAAAGTGTTAAGGATAGTGACACTTGTGAAGTTAATATGGTTTCTTTGTTTCATATTATATCCCGATTTCAATCATTTAGTTACAAGAACGTTGAAACGAGCAGATTTTGTTTGTTTTTATGATAAAAGATAGAAATGTACAATTGATCAAAGAATCAATAAAATATTAGAAACTATTTTGAGGTTCTTAAGTGGAGAAGTGTACAAAAGAAGGAAGAAAGATGAGGAGAAAAGAAGAAATCAAGAGAAAGTTGTGAAGAATGGTGAAATGGAGAAAAAGAACATGGAGAAAATAATGGAGAACTTTTATTTTTCTAACTTAAAATTTGTTTTTATTTGTGTTTGTGTAGGTATATGGAAAAGAAAACAAAGTAAATATGGAGGAGATGAAGTTAAAAAGACAAAACAAGAACCAAAAGAGACAATTGAAGATGTTGATGGATGTAGAAGAGCAAGAACCGAAGAGAATCAAAAGAAGAGAAATTGGAAGAAGAAAAGAAATGCATTTAAACCAGAGATAAAATTATCCCACTTGGGGAGTATGATGCATGAGCATCATAATATTGTAAATAAACTCTTATTTTGGTTTTAATAAATCTTAGAAATCCATGTTTGGTGTTAGGGAGGTTTCCTCCCTCTCTCTCTCTCTCTCTCTCTCTCTCTCTCTCTCTCTCTCTCTCTCTCTCTCTCTCTCTCTCCTCTCTCTCTCTCTCTCTCTCTCTCTCTCTCTCTCTCTCTCTCTCTCTCTCTCTCTCTCTCACACACACACACACACATGCATTAAAACTTGTAAGGGCCTTCTAGGTCCTTTAGGAGGAGTTATTTATTTTTTTTAAAAGTATAAAATTCTTGTAAATATGCCTAATTCTCACCCAAGACAAGTTTATAGGAAGAAACATCATGATTGATCCAAACTTGATATATTCTTGTTAACAACAAACAAAGTTGAGTTTGGAAAAGTTATTTTAGAGATATGGTTAGTAACATATAGTTAGGAGAGTAATAAAATATAAATATATTTTAATACAAGATTTGGTTAAGGAGAAGAGTGGTAGAAGTAGGAGCTAATGAGAGGTCTTCTCAGTATGTTTTGTAAATATTTTATGGACATTTTGTAGAAGTTATTGTGAGTTTATAAGGGTTTGCAAGGGATTCTTGTATCAGTTTAAATATATATCTGGATAGAGGAAATTTTTTAATATTATATATTGAACCTAAAACACTCTTGACTATGTGTAACAAGGTTCTTTTGCATTATACTGAAGCTTACATGAACTGTATTCTGACTTGCAGACATTTTGTGTTCACAATCTGATAAAGTTAGTAAATTTATATGTTTTTATGTTTGAGTAGTATTTGGAAACACTTAATAGAGTAAGGTAAGATTGTGGACATCTATTTCTATTCATAAAATTTCTTAATTATATGACAAAATTTATCATTCATTATATTTCTATTCACTGGTTTAGTACAAGAGAAGACATAGTCAATAATGATGTTATTCAAAAATGTGTGAGGGTGTTTCATGAGCTTAAAAAATAGTTTTTAGATATAAGGAAATGTCTGTAGGATATAAATAAACCAAAATTAATCCAAATTTAGGTTCATAGTTTGAATTTGTACTTAAAAATACACTTGTTATTTTTACACAGTTTTGGAAAGCCCTAAAACATGTTTTTGGTCATGAAATATATTTTATCTTCCAAACTATCTAGCCAAAGTGTTGATAAATTTGTGGAAAGGGGAGTTTTGATATATATAAATATTGGAAGTTATTTGAGACGTTTTCATTAGGTATCAAGGGATAAAATCGAATTTTATGAATTGTAGGCCTGTGTATGTAAAGAAAACCAAAAAATTGATGGTAAAATTGATTTTGTGAACAAATGAACCAATGAAAAATTCTAGAAACTTGTGAGAAAGTGTTATTTTAGTTAAGGAAGGTATTTAAATTATTTTCAAAACATTTAAATACATACTGAGCAAATTATGACAAAATCTTAGTCTGACAATGAATCCTTATTTTCTATGTTTTGGCCGATAAACATGTATTGAGCAATTCATTAGTCCATGATGGTGTTAGATAATCTTAATATGAGTGTAAGATATCTACAAAGTTATAAATTATATGTTATTTGAATTGAAATTCCCTTTGAAAAAGGTAATAGGTTCCATATGTGCCTAGTCTAAAGGGTTTAGAATCCTATTTCCAGTCTTTTGTGTAAGAAGTTAATACAGAAAAGTATAAGAAGATTATATTTGAATGTGAATACTCTCTACATGAACCTATGAATATTGTGTAATAAAAAATAATTTAGAGTGGGAGTTTCATATGCATAAGGTAATATTAATGGATCTATTTATTTTTGAAATCTTGATACTCTATTTTGTTATGTGTTTTGAGTAAATAGGTCAACATAGAGAGACATTAGAGGAAATGGTTGAGATGGATAATTGGAAGAGTAATTAGAGATCATCAAGAGATATTAAAGAAGATAAATCTTTTAATAAAGTCCTATTAAAGGTTATTGTAGACTTAGTATCAAGAAAGTCTTGTTGTTAGGCAAATTTTTTATGAAGAATATGAGATCAAAGGTAAATCAAAAGGATTGGTATAGGTAATAAATGTATAGAGTAGACCTTGAATGGGTTTACTTGCACCACTCATCAACTAGTGGTGGATTAAGAACTTTATTTACCTTCGTAATATGTCTATATTCCATCTTCATCTTATTGTTTTGAGATGGATGAAATATCCAACCCTGCTCAACCCGATGCCCATTCACATGACAATGAGCATAAAAATTCATCTTGGCCTTCTTATTAGATGAGGAATCACATTTTACATTTATCACCTCTGAATGATGAGATTGGTCTTTATCACTGGCCTTGTTTCTGATGAAAGGCATCAACTTCTTTAAAAATGACCTTCTCTTTTAATAAATGGTAATAGAATGGTTACTTAACCCACAAAAAGTGTAAGGAAAAGCATGCCATATTTTTTGTATATCATAGCCATATTTTTATACTAAAAGAGAGGATTATAAGTTTTAAAATTTACACAATTCCATCTAGTGCTATTCTGAGTGTAAGAATGAGGGGGTAGAATTTCATTACCTCTTTTGGTCATTCGTTTACACCTTTCATCATCTTATTGTGATGACTTATTCCTCTACATGGAGGAATTCTGCTATACTAGTGGTGCAAGCACTTGGCTGTTGAAAGTTATCTTCCTTTAGGGGATTTGAAACTCTCTCCAATTTTTATTCACTCACTAGTGTAACCCAAACCTATAAAATGAGGATGATCCTAAACCTATATTGGGTTAGCAATACCTTGGATATTCTTTCTAAGACCTATTCCATTAAAACCCATTTTAAACAATAATTTTGAGCAAACCTCTAGTGTGTTTCTTAAAATCACCAAAAAATACATCAGAAACTAAGTGGGAGGAAGTTCTACATGGTAAAATTATAGTGCAATCCTCTGTCATGGTCTCTACATCTGTGGTGGAAGATAATTCCTTCTGTTCACTACTCTACAACTATGCCAAGATCTCATCCTTGGTTTGCAAATAAAATTTCAAGCATTTGACATCCTCTTCTAAGGAGTGAAACTAGGATCTTAGGAAAGTATTCTCATCCTGGATCTATCGATTGAATGCTTTGAGATCTTCAAGCCTTTCATGCTTCAAGGCTTTGCCCAGGTTTCCTACTTCTACAAACAACTTGTATCTCCAATAAATACGCACTGCATTAGAATATTAAACAAGTACAAAATATCTATAAATAACCCAATGGAATAGAATATTGAAATTGATTTCAAAACTCTACTAAAGAGTATATCATGCAATCAAAATCAAGTATAGTATTCTAACTGCTCTAATACCAAAATGATCTATAAACAAGTAGCTTTCCTATTCTAAAAATTTTACTTATTGGATCCTTATAGGCAGATTAGTTTTAATGCCAAAATTCAACTCCAAAAATATAATCAACTAAAAAGAATGCAATGCAAGTAATAATAAACACTACACACAAGTTGATAATGAAGTTTGACAGATGCATACATATTTGGGTTCTCTAAATGATGAACTAATTCATTATAAAAATCTATTTGTAAGTAAAAATTTAAAACTTACAAAAGTATAATTAATCCATCATAAACTCAAGTGCTGATCAGTCTTGGAAGGCTTGCACAATGTTCTAACATGGCTTCCTGCTTCACACCTTCCTATTAACTTCTCTACTACACAACCTCCAAGAGTCTCTACATAAAGATAAATCAGAATAGACATCAGTCATCAGCTCTATAAAATGATCCTTCTTTGTGGCCTCCAAGTAGTGTTAACCTCCTCCAATAGATCTATTATTTAAATAATTTTCTTAATAACACCTTGAGAATAATAAATAATCAGAGCTTCCTTAGTCCCATACAATACTCCTCTAGTGCTACAAAAAACCCCTCTACTCTTTTCCTGAGCTTTGAGTAATAAACACCAAAATTAGTTTTTATAATCCTTTAAAAAGTAATAATAATAGTAATATAAATCCAAATGTCTTTTAATATACTTGGAATGCCTTTACAATCTCACTTAAGGCTTTCAAATTTAAATTAAGCTCGAATGCCTTTGCATGAATTAGGCTTGAGTGGCTTGAGTGTGAATTCCTAGAATTCCAATCAAGTTATGCTTCCTCAAATGAACCTCCACCCCCATTTATATACTTGTAGAGGGTCTAATTTTTGAGGTTTGGATAATAATCCCCTCAATATTTATGGGATTTAACATTATCCCCCCACTTATCCCATATATATGGGATTCACCATTATCTATGCCTTTAAATAAGGCTCATATATGAGATGGAGGGAAATAATTATTTATTTATTTATTTTAATGCTCCATATTTTGACTAGTCTATGCCATGTGTCACCTACAAATTTTGTCCACATGTCCCATGCTAACTTGTCCATGTGCCAACATTTAATTACTCCATGTTGTTACATCATCACTATTACTAGGTTTGACCATAACTTTGATTGGCCATAAATTTCACATATGAACTTAGAATTAATCAATTTAAAATGCATCAAAAATCTTGTGATGAGTTATAAGCCATGGAACTAGTTCAGAATCATTCCAAGACCATCAATTTTTCTATTTTGACTATATTTGACTACTTGTTGACCAAACTTTGACCAATGATAATTGGAGTATATGATGTCCCTTTTTCATAATCCAATAGTAGCTAAATTTTTTTTGATGATATATACATAATGGACCATGTTTAAATAAAAACTAGCGAACATCTAAAAATATCATCTAGATCACTTAGCTAGGTGGTTTTCTGTGCCATTATTTATATTCATGATCCCTGCTAGAGCCAATTTGGCTATTGTTTAAACTCTTACCTATGAAAGTGCATCTCCTTAGTTAGGTAGTTATTGGTGCCTTTGTGTTAATATTTGTTTCTATTACTTTCCCAAAACAATAAAACATTATAAACTGATAAACAAAATGAACAAAAACATTACCTTGAACCGTTATTTATGTTGATCCCTCACTATCATCGTTTTACAAGTTGAACTATTTAGTATCTCATAATTCTCTATTGAGTTGAGATGCTTAGAAAATTCAAAAAACATTTGATAAATATCTTATGCTCTCACCATTTATAAGCAATCATTTGAATGCACTCACCATTTTGCAAGCCCATTTCCTTATTCCTCTACAATACAATCATGTTTTCTTATCATCATTTTTCTTATACCCCATAACCTAGGAGAACTACATTTGGCTTAAATTTTATGTTGAATATTGTGTCCATATAACTATGTAGGCAGTGTTCATATATGGAGTCAGCTCAACCACCCCTTCCTTTTCTTCTTTTTTCTCCCATTTTATTTTGTGTTGTTGTTTCCCTATCACTTGGGGGTAACTTTGTGTCCATTATTCTTGTCTCATTATACCAGTATCATTATTTCTTAGCTTAGGGGTCACCTTGTTGTAGAGAGTAATGCCTCTATTACACTTACAGAGCAATTCACTTCTTGTTTGTTTGCACTTACATTATGATTAATCATTATTTGTGTGTTTATTTGATTTTTATTATTATTTTGTTATGCTTTATTATCTCTTCATTTATTTTTATTGGTGTTTTTTTGTTTGTTCATTATTTTTTATTTGCATTGTGTTTATTCTTTTTTGTTTGTTTGTTGGTGTTTTATTATGTTTTCATTTTTGTTGAGTTGTTATTTTTCTATACTGTTGTTTTATTGTTCACTCATTTTTATTAGTCTTTTGTTATTTGTTCTTAGTGTTTTGTTGTGTTTGTATTTTGTTTTAATTTTGTGTCTTGTTTATTATATTGTTTTATTCTTTTGTATTAAGTACATATTTTTAATACCCATGGATGTTGATTATTTATATCTTGAATTTGGTTTTAATAATTTATTTTATCTTTGCTTTTATACATTCTTGTTCCTACTTAAACCCTGATTGTTCATATCTTGATTTCAAGTTAGGTTACATTTGTGTATTATTATTTTTTTCTTAATTTTTATTTGTTTATTTTTTAAACATAAATAGTTATAAATTTGGTTTTGGTAATTTTTATCATTATCTTTAGTCATAAATATTCACCTTTAAACTAGTCAAGTGCAAACAACAATATAATGTTATTATAAGTTACTCATGCTTATGATGCATAATTTCAAATTTTCTATAATAAACATTAAGTGATCCAAATATAAAATTCATTGTGGCATCGAAGATATTTTTTGAACACACCATACCCAATGCCTAACACAAGATATATCCTAGGACAAAGTTGGAAACAAACAAGACTCTATGCAAGATGTGCATCTCTTGGCATACACTATGAGTCTAATTGACTATTTATATGATTAGTTTGGAACATTCATCTCCTAAATTATATTCTAACATCTAGTCATGCATGAATTAGAACATATACATCAACATATATATGCTAACTATGGATGTTCATCTCCTAAAACTAGCATATCCAAGCATATCATAACAAGAAAATATAACGAAAACCATCATGTGACAATGAAAGAATATTAAGAGTCCATGTACAAGTAGCAGTAAGCCAAAAATTAATGTCATATATATATATATATATCTCAAAATCATATTCTATACATCATGAGAGTATCTATACAGATCATATATACAAAAAAGAGAGCTCAAATAATTAGCTCTGATCATGCTCATCCTTAGAAGGAATTTACTAAAAAATTTTGACCAATCTCAGATGGAGGCACTACTAGTAGACATGGTGGTAAAGGCCCCATGACTACCCTCTATACAAATATATGCATCATTGACCACTCTGAATCTATCTCATGTCTGGACCTAGAGGTTTGGCTAGTCTACTATGACCTTGTATACTCCCTATAGGAAGCCACTCTCCACTCTACAAGAATTACTAGCTCATATGCCCACCTCTAGCATCCTATCTTATCCTTGGCACTTAGGATATCATCCTTCATGCACAAGGCATCATCCTTGGCTATAATCACATTGGCCAAGGCTCTAGTTGATCTTATTTTTGTATCTATTCCATCTCAATGAGACTCATCCCTCTCCTTTGTCAGCTTCTCTATCTGTACTTGAGTAAAATTCTACTCGCCAAATGTTGTCATACACTTCACATCTTGTGTTGCTACCTAGGCCTAAACCCCCCACAAAATGTGCCACCCATTTGATGAGACCAACAATCTCTATGTCTTAGGCTATAATGAGACCCTATAACTTGGTGGTATCTCCTTGAGCCATATCCAACTGTACGTATAACCCAACCATAGTTCTTTATAACCCTAAAATATCCATGAGGCACGTAGTAATCTCCCTTTGAAGCCTGTCAATCAATGCTTAGTTCTTTATGTACCTCCCTATGCCTAAGGGACTTGCCTTCTTGATCTTGTACCTGTACCTATTGTAAACACTAAAAAACCACACACTATAGTTATATATGTTGAAACTCCCCTAGACCCCCTAAACCCACCTTTTGAGTCAACTCTAACCTTCACCCTTGATTGACGATGGTTAGTGGTCTGACTTTAAATGTTTACCCTGATTGCCAATAGTCAAGTTTACCTCACTAAACCTCTAATTGGATTAACCCACCTTTTGACCAATTTAACCTTTGACTACTGATGGTCAACTTAACCACTGATGATCAACTATCCACCACTTTAATAGTTAATTCTAACATCATCTGTAACTTGATTTTTTATAATTATCTTGTGCAAGTTAATGCATGTTCAAGTGAAATTTAGACATGATTTTAACCCCTCTTAAACCTACACTTCCACCTCTCATTTCCTATTAAAAGATAACTTCAGGAGGTGAAAAAGGATCAATCGAGGGACAACCATTTATCTACAATTATCAGAAACCATCTACATCTACCATCTTTGTGTGTCAGAGTTTCTTTTATAGGTAAATCAATTAGCATTATCCATCATCAACATCAATGATCATCACTGGAAACCTCCATCAACAGATTTCTTCTTCATCAAACTATCAACTAAGTATTTTGTCATTATTCCAAGTTATTTAATTTTTTATAGCTTGCACCCAATCCCCAACCTCTTGACCATATTATCACTTAGCCTCTAAGCTGGACACTTTTGAGACTTACCTTCTATCTTATAACTAATATCCAACCAAAACCAATCTTAAACCAAATCAAGCAACCTCACCCAACTGAGCTACTTGACCCAGACTAGACTGACAGTAACCATCAATGGTTCTTATGACCATCAAAAATCTATCTAAATACTGATGGTTAGCTCAAATATCAATGATCTATCTGATCACTAATGGTTATCTCAACCACCAATAGTCAACTCAACTATTGATGCTCAATTTGACTATTGATGGTCACTATCAGACCAAAAACTAGCAACCAACTAACAAATACCTAACCACCCAATAACCTCAACTAAACTCTATTTTCTTAACCTCTACCACTATACTGACTAGAAATAATAACCTAACCCTAACTTGAACTGACCTTTTAATAGTTTAGCATTTGCCTTAATGTCATTTTGTTAAATGTATTTCTTTTGGAAAAGTATTTATTTTAGTTGATTAAGTACTTTCATATCTATTATACAACCTTCTTTTTTGAACATTAACTTGTCTTAAAAGGTGGATTGATAACCTCTAAGGGAGCTCATACTTCTTAGATCTAGCTTGATAGGTAATCCACCTTACCTACCTAACTAACAAACCATTTTCTAGTCTCTTTATTATGCAGGTCATCCTCCCAAGTCAAAGAGGAGCTCTCACAACTATCTGGATCATGGAGCGCAAATAAAATCTAGGGTCTACTAACCACACCCTTACTTTCAATTTTACTACTTTATTTCAAGATTAAAAGCAAAATTTGATTTTAACATTTTTGGCACACCTAGTAGGACCCTCACCATTTATTCCAATTTCATAGTTGGCATTTACATGCTCTCTCCTTATTCTGTGCTCATAAACAAAATTAAAATTTATTTTTTTAGTTTAAAATCAATTGCATCCATCATTTACTTGCATGTTTAGCTCACAATATCTTAATTAAGCTAATAATTAACTGTAGCATCACTCTTATCACACACAAACTAAACAATTCTCCAATCAAACATCTTAACAACTTGACATGAGGCTTAACTAGGATTTCATCACCTAGTGGTCACCTTACCCTTTCTCAGCTATCCTACTTGGATTTCACCACTAAGGGGAGAACCAACTCAGCTCTTTGGTTGAGTATAAACTCTAGAAATTAATATATATTGGTTAAGAACCCAATGCCCTTATCACTGTAGTGTGTGAAGTGAGGGGGTAGGCCCCAATATGAAACCATGTATTAATTCCAATATAGATTCCTTTTGAGCACATGAATACTACCTAAAACCTAACCATATATTTCTTATCTAGTACCCATTCTACCAAACCAAAGTTGAGTCAAATCTTAAAGCTTAAGAAATAAGCCATAAGTGAGACTAAAACCAACCTTATGATTTAATGTACTTTAGAGTGTGTTCTATCTTTCTTGACTTTTTCTTATCTTATCTCTATTTGAGTTGTGAAAAAATTAACCTCTTTTTGGCTATCTTCTACCATTTTCCCCTTATCTACCTTATCTTCATTACCTTGGTCAATGGGAAGCATGCCTATCTTTTCAGCTAGAGATCCTAACTTTGTTATATTTTTAGACAACAAACCTCTTGACTTAGCTTCTTATCTTGAATCACAAACCACTTGTGCTCCAAACCTCACCTACAATAAATCAACTCTCAACTATAACCAACCAATAATCAATCAACAACCACCTAATCCCACCTATAACCAATCAACAACCTATAAACAACCAATTGATTATCACCTTAACCAACTAACAACTGACAACCAACTAGAAACCTATCAACAACATGACCAACCAACAACCTATCAATAACCAATAACCTATCAACAAACATTTAACTATTATCAAAATCAACCTATCCAATCTTTGGGTTACCTATCCCAACCATCATATCAACTACCTCAACCTCATAAAATGTTTGACTACTTAACCTAACCTTCATATCAATCACCTAAACCCACTTTGTGGTAACCTTATTTATCTCAAAACCAAGATTTGGTTTACACTTTTGGTTGCTTAGTCAATAACTATCAACCCAACCTATCAACCAACAACCATCAACCTAACCTATCAACCAACAACCATCAATCTAACCTATTAACCACTCATTATCAAACTACCTTATCAACCTTACCTACCTTACCCAACCTATCAATGTTATTAAACCAACCAACCATATCTACCTTACCAAACTAACCTACCCCACCAAACATACCCAACCAATTGAACCAAACCAACTTATCTAATAAACTAAATAATTGAACCAAACAAACCTATCTTATCAAACAACCTTACCCAAAAAACCAACTATATCAAAAAAACTAATTATATCACAATTTCAAGAGCCATTGGTGTACCTTTTTCCTAGGTAGTATACCCTATTGGGGGAATCATACGACTAAATCCTGAACAAACTTTTAGAGGCTTCTTTTGTTAGACTTCCTCTAGTAAATCCTATCAACACTTCTCTTCCAAAACCACTTTGGTTCATAAAAACTAAATTTTGTTTGTATCATCGTACAAAAAAACATGACATAGACAAATGTTCAACTTTTAAGATGATCATCTAAAACCTTATTGATCATAAAGAGGTACCCAAGGATAGACTCCATGTTCCTCCTAACCTAGCCTTGAATCTCTTCAAGCAATCAATCATTGGACCTCTTCCTTCACTCATTATTGAGGAAAACCATGACCAAAGCCCTCAACACAATGAGGCCAGTCAATCAGATTTGGCCCTTAGCAAACCTATAACTAAATAAACTATAATCAAAACCTCAACCAATCCACTTTTTGACCCAGTGGAACCTTTACAATTTTCCTTAAAAATCATAATTAAGGAAACCAACCAACCTAATTCACTTCACATTTTAGTGGACCAACGTCAACCCAAGCAATCTATTTCACTTCACCTTTTAGTGGATCAACCTCAACCCAACCAACCTATTTGACTTTACCTTTTATTGGATCAACCTCCAACCAATCAAACCTCACCTAAAGTCAACCTAACCTCAATGACAACCAAGGATACCCACTTAATCTATAGCTTGATCACCTTTATCTACCTTATGGCATTATCCTTGGTTCAATCCCCTCTAGAGTAGGGTCAAATCTTTGCCATCCTACCTTACCCAATAAACCAAACAACCAACCAAACCAAGAAAATAAACCAAATCAACCATTTATCTTGCCTATTTCAACCAAGTAAACCAACCTTTTAACCAAATCAATCAACCATAACCAACTTATCAATCAACCTGAACCAACATCAGCCTGATATTCCACCTGAGCCACCACCTTTAACTTGACCTTTTCACCCACTAAAAACTAAAAAATAATAAATAAACACCCTTAGGGCATGGATTAATTCATTTTCATCCCTCTTAGGCCCTCTTTGCTACCCATCACCTTTTCCTTGGGATCTTTTTCCCACCTCAACCATTTATAGGAAGAGCAACATGGGGAACTCTCCCTTTAAAAGGCCCTAACCACCTAACCTAATCTTTGTAAATGAACTAAACCCAACCTTAACCCTTGACCTAACCTACCCATGGAGATCACCTTTCTCCACCACCTTACCATAGAGATCACCTTTCTCTATAACCCTTACCAAACCAATTGTTGACCCTTTAGAGATCACTTTTCTCTACAAATTGAACCATGGAGAGCACCCTTTCTCCACTAACTAAACCAACCTATTAGAGATAACCTTTTCTCCAACTAACCAACCTATTTGGGAGTAGCTTATTCTCCCTCAAAAAACCAACTAACCTAGAGATTACCCTTTCTCCACCAACCAAACCTTTTTGAGAAACCAACCACCTATTAGGGAGTAGCTTATTCTCCCTCAACCATTTAACCATTGCAGATCATCTTTATCCACTAATCAACCCAACCACCTAACCAACCTCACCTTTTAACCATTTACCAATCCAACATCTTTTTCATGTATTTTCAAGTTTCATAAAAGTAGCTGGGGGACATCTTCACCCCTTATTGGCTTGAGCCATTCATGTGTAAGTATGGATTTATGGCATATCTAAGCCTAAAACCCTCAGTGCTTTGTGATATTATATGTCATTTTGTTAAAAACAAGTTCATAGTCATCTTGTGCCTAACTTAAGCTCATCCCTTATTATCATACCACCTTCATTTCCTTATTTTTAAGGACAATCAACTACAAACAAGATCATGTGATTATATGTCACAACCTTTTAGCCTAATCTTGAACATGGGTACCCCATCTCTACCCATGGCATGATTTTATGATACTTTCCACCCATTTACATTATATATTCCCATGTTCATTGTCACTTAAACCTATTTTACCCATCATCAACCTTCTTGTGCTATGGTTTCACCCCCATAAAGTAAATAGTTAAGCCTATATAGACTCATCCATGTCTAAACCAACATAAATCAATTTGGGATATCAAATATCACTTGGCTCACATCTCTAGCATTACAGACTGATCTTTTGAAGGAGGGCTTCCCATACCTATCAAAATTGCTTTAAAATATAGACTGCTTCCTTAAAGGGCAACTATCGAAATCTGTAAATCTAAAGCTTAGACCATTCCCTTAAAGGATAGCTAAGTCAGCTTTGTCAAACCAAAAATCACTTAGAAGCTTCCCGTATTGATCAACTTCCTACCACCATCAAATAAAACAATCAAAAGACCTTATTCAAAAAGAAAAAAAAGAGAAAAGCAATCCTAAGAAAGACGTAATCAACTTTCATCATAGCATTAGTAGACTTCTCATATCAATCAGTCTACATACAACATAAAGCATGGACTTGTCTATTATGGATCCTAGGTTACCTACAAAAGGGGAAAGCTATCCCCATAAGAAGGTCACACTACCATCCATTTACCCATTTCACCCATCTCCCTTTTTACCCTCTAGTAAATCAAGGGATTTTGAGCTTACTTGACACTTCATGATCAAGCTACCTTTTTAATCATCAAACTAACAACTAAGCAAAGCATGAAGGGTTTATGTTCATAAGCCCACCCATCTTACCATTATGGTATTTTCCAATTGCAGAATTTAGCCTAATCATTCTACTTTTATGACAACCTTTTCAAGATATTTTACTCCTTTTTTGAGTCAATAACACCCCCAACTACCCACTTTGCACCATTTCACCTAGAAATGGGACACCTTTTTACCAAACCAAGTAGTACCCCAAATTGGGAAACCAATTTGAACACTACTAACCATTGGAGATCACCTTTCCCTATAACCCAACCTTACCTTTTTGAACCATTACCTAAACTAACAATTGGAGATCACCTTTCTCCACCAACTAAATACCCACCCATGGAGACTACCTTCTTTGCCCACCTTGATCACCTCATCATCTTGCCATTAGTCTATTTCAACCTAACTAATGAATGTTTTGTGATGATTTTTTCTTGGTCCTTTTGACTGCAATGACAACATTTCCATGTTGACTACCTTTTTAAACTTGTGCCACCTTACACATACTAGACCCACTTGTGTTTTTTTAGGAGCACTTCCTACCTCAGATACCTATGATATTTGACCATTTTATGTTTTCACCGAGAGAACTTCCTACCTTAGATACCCATCAAAACACATAAATCACTTAGTAGACTTATGTTTATGATTTTAACTAGTTTTCATGCCTAAATGTGGTCATGTGGTCCACTTATCACTTATCCTTTTAACACTGACCTTTATTTTTACCAGCTATGGTAACCAAGTCAATGCGTGATCTTAGCTATCACACTTCATGCATGTGTTTATGCTTCAGCGCCTAACCCATCACCCTCCTTCATGATGTACACCTTCATTCACCTTATCAAACTTTTACCTGATTCTATTTTACCTCATTGATTCCTAGTTTAAGGGGTAACACCTCCTCCTCTACTCGAGGTAACCTGACGTTCAACTAAACCTTTGACCTACAATCCATTTTTTTTTTATAGCTTGATGATACAAACTACATAACAAAAAGGGACAAAATGTAAACACTATAAAACTGCATACTATGGTTCTAGATGTTGAAACACCCTTAGACCCCCTAAACCCACCTTTCGACCCAACTCTAACCTTCACCCTCGACTATCGATGGTCGACAGTCTGACTACCAATGTTCACCCTAACCGTCAATGGTTAGGTTTACCCCAATAAACCTCCAATTGGCTAAACCCACCTTCTAACCAATTTAACCTTTAACCTTCAACCAGTAATGATTAGCTCGACTGTCGATTGTTAGCTTGACTATTGACAGTCAGTTGTCCACTGTTTGAATAGTTAACTCTAGCATCATCTGTAACTTAATTTTTTTTAATTAGCTTATTTGAGTTAATACATGTTCAATTTAAATTTAGATGTGAGTTTAACCCCTCTTAAACCTACACTTCCACCTCCCCTTATTTCTTATAACAGAGAACTTTAGGAGATGAAAAAAGATTGATCAAGGGATAACCATTTATCTACAATTAACATGAGCCATATGCATCTACCATATTCATATGTCAAAGATTATTTTATAGGTCAATCAATCAGCATTAGTGATCATCATCGACAACCTCCATCAATGGACTTATTCTTCATCAAGCTATCAGTTAAGTATTTTGTCATTATTCCAAGTTATTTAGTTTTTTATAACTTGCACCCAATCCTTGTCCTCTTGACCATCTAAGAAATCAACCTCTAAGTTTAACCCTTTTGAGACTGACCCTCTATCTTTCAATTACTAACCAACCAAAACCAACCTTAAACTAAATCAATTAACATCACCCAATTAAGCTGCTTGACCTAGACCATACTGATTATAACCATCGATGATCCCTATGACTACCAATGATTTTCCTAACCACTAATAATCAGCTCAACTACTGATGATCTATCTAATAGACAATAGTCAGCTCAACCACCGATGGTTAGCTCAACCACCGATGATCACTATGACCACTGATGGTCACTATTAGACTAAAAACTAATAAGCAAATAGGAAGCATCAAACCACCTAATAGCCTCAACCAAACTCTATTTTCTTATCCTCTATTACTATACCAACCAAAAACAACAAATTGATCCTAACCTAAATTGACCTTTTGAAAGTTTAATGTTTACCTTAATGTCATTTTGTTAAATAAATTTCTTTTGGAAAAGTATTTATTTCATTGATTCAGTACTTTCATATTTGTTATGCAACCTTCTTTTTTGAACATTAACTTTTTTAAAAAGTAGATTGATAGCCTCCAAAGGAGCTCACACTTATTGGATATAGCTTGTTAGGCAATCCACCTTGCTTGCCTAGCTAAAAAACCATTTTTAGTCTCTTTATTATGCAGGTCATCATCCCAAGCCCAAGAGGAGCTCTCACAATCATATGGATCATGGAGCACAAAACAAATCCACATTCTACTAACCACACCCTTTTAATTTTACTACTTTCTTTTAAGATTAAAAGCAAAATTTGAGTATAACACCTATCTCAGAGGGACCTACATTTTTTAAGCCTATCCCATGGCCTCCATTGCCACCTAGGGCATCCCTTATATCCACATCCTAACCATCCAAATCAGCCATCTCTACATCCTCTTTGGGATCATGTTGTGCTTGAGGCTGTACCACTTGTAATGGAATAGCATATGGAATGGATGGCTACATTAAAACCTAAACCTATCACTATGATGGGACATGTCTTGGTCCCTCTTCATCTGCATCCACCTCTGATAAAGAACTAGCTATTGGGTTAAAGCCCTCATTAATTAGATGGGTCTCACTCTAATCCACCATCTAGTATATGCATCATGACCCCTGCATCTGGAACCCATCCCACATAATCCCATAAAACATAAGCCACCCTATCATAATTTATGACTACCTCTGATTGGGCATTGATGCCCCCCACTCTTTGATCTCCATAACTATGTGTGCAAAGTAGTGTGGACCCTTTGGGATGTCATGCTATATGTTGATCTACCACTAGACTCGATCTGGCCTATATGTTTCCACCACATAGTCATGAAACCCTATAATATAGCATGGGGTGATCATATATCCTGTCATAAAAAAATACTCTTCCCACAACCATTGTGTACCTAAGTAGGGATGCCAAATAAAATCCTTATCTTCCATCTCATCAATCACTCATTAATAGTACAACAAGTCCACCAAGTGTCCTTACATGCCTAGTATTATAGGGTACCATCCCCAAGCCATAAGATCCTCTCATCCCCTCTAATTTCTAAGCCCCACTAGCCATACAATGGTTATGTGCTCATAAATCCATACCTATAGTAGTGTGTCGTGGCCTATGTTATGCCCTCCCTAATAATAAATCATGTGAAGGTCCTTGTAAAGATGTGCTAGTATGATTGGTCCCTAAACAAACCATGTTAGTTGATCGAACATCTACTGTGAAACACTGATCAAACCCAAAGGAAAGAACTACCCACTCTTTTGAGGCAATAAAAGACTAATGATAAGAGTTATCAAAACCACCACATCTAGGGGGACTATCTCCTATCATTCTCCACCCTATGTGGGCCAAGCCAAGTCCTTCAAAGCATCCACATCTATGTACTCATCAATAATCTCTTGGTCCACTACCCCAAGTAGGTCATCTAGAAAGGTCCTCCATCCCACCCCCATCCAAGTAATCTTGGGTCCTTGCATAATCACCCACATAATATGGTATATAACCTCTAGTGTCATTATAGCCTCCCTAGTTAGCAAATGAAAAGTAAAGGTATCTGAATGCCACCTCTCTGCTAGTGCTAACAAATAAGCTCTATCTATGTGAACCACTAATAATTGTGCAAGGTGATATAGGTCACTCCTACTAGAACACCCATGAGCTCATCCATCACAACCCCTACCACTAAAATACTTGGAAGCACTGATCCCATGATGTAATAACTGCAACTCACTCTTGAGAATCAAACATAGGGCATTAGGTCAATTATCTTTCCTATCAGTCATTACATTCTTTTAATTTTGAGGCCTATAATAATCCTTTATGTGTCTCCTATGTCTCTTCTTATAATTTTAGGCTTAGATTAATCCCTTATGGGCCCCATTATATTTTATTCTATCATTCTCACCATTGTTTTGGTGATCCCTCCATTTAGCAGGATAATCCCACTGATTATCATGACATCATCATTCAACAAGATTTTCCCCCTAATTGGTAGGTCGATCCTGATGATCTTATAAAAATTATCATTTAGTAAGGCAACTAACACCCAAAAATGCAAACCTACTAATTTCTTGGTGAACTTGCCATTTTAACCCATGATCCCATCAAAAAGTTAGTGAGATCATTGATCTCATGGTATTCTACCATTTTCATGGGTGAACTCACCATTTTATGAATTGGGAAAATGATGGGATCACCTAACAACCACTTTCTTACATGTCATAAATGCCATAAATGACCAAATTAAATACAAAAACAAATATCTACTAATTCTCCACTCCCTTATGGTCCCTATTACTCTCTCATGCACTCTCCAATATGATAGTGGTGTGGGATATTAGCCATTGTTCTTAGCTCTATCGCAAGTAAATTTCATATCTTATAAATTACTATAGGTATGGGTTTAAATTACTTCCCCCCAGGGGTCCAAATATAGTATTTCTTTCAAAATATTCATCTTTAGGCCTATAATTTCATCATTTTATCTCTCTTGGGCTATTATTTTGACCCCATTGATCTATTTTTCATCCTACTTTCTTCTATTTCTCTATTTTTAGCCTTTTTTTCTAAAATTAACATGATTATTATTTCTTTTGATCAAGGGCCCACCCATCGAATATTTTCAAAATTTTCCATCTTTCCATCTAGGGGGCAACATGAGCCACCCAAATAATTTTTATGTCATTTTGTAAACCTATTTCTCTATAATTCATGCAAATTTTTAAAATGGAAATGAAATTTATTTCTTCTAAATTATAATGACCTTTTCATTTTTTGAAAAGGCATCACTTTGATTCAATGTCTCACTATTGTGTTGTAATTGTCAATTTAAGCAATATTCTATGATAATTCACAATTTGGGCAAAAATCACTAAAATACACTAAATTATTTGAAATTGTCACATATAGGTGTTGATTTAGGTTCATCTATCCCTAAATAGGGAAATGAATTTTATGTGATTATCATCTTTTATTAAATCATTTCAAGTCAAATTGTGACCATGCAAAATGACACTCTAGACCAATGAATTCTTATAATTCAATAGCACATGTTACATGCACGTGTTATTGTGTGTTCATAATTCCCTAATTAGGATATTATTTCATATGTAATTAACACCTTCTTCTGATTATATATACTCCATTCAAATTATGACATAGTAAAATGACATTTTTGACTAGGTTGATTAAGCATGCAATAGATTTCCAAATAATTGCAAAAATATAATCAAAGTCACGTAAGCAAATTAAATTAAATCAAGAGCCTAAGTGAAAATTACATGAAAATAAATGAAAATATATTTATTATAAATTCATTCCTCAAATCTACATCATCCCATGACATCATCAATGGGGTGGCATCCATAGGCCATTAATGGGACAAATATCATGATTAAGCTCTCCCATGACTCATCAATGCCCCATTCTTCCAAATATTAATGGGAATATTTATGACTTGTCCTTCCAAAATTGAATCAATTTATAGCTACACATATTGATCTCAAGATGGATAGTCATGGTTGATCTTGAACATTTTCAAAAGGCTATAAATAAGTGAGCCAAGACACCATTATTAAGCTTGAATAGTGTAATGTTATTATATAGAACTATCTTCATAAAGCTTGACCTATTTGCACAAATTGATCAAAATTGTGAGATTAAGCCATTGGTGCACTAGGAAATGATGGATGAGCATGCTACTCTTCATTGATGTAGATTTGGAGCACCAAATTTGGGGAAAAACACACTTTTTGGATGCTCTTGGAAGGAGGGATGTTATTTGGAAGGTTTGGTAATATTCTTTTCTTAAATATCTCTTAGAATTCACTAGCAACACCCCATAAGGGAGTAATCTTGATGTTTTAGCTCTATATGCTTCTTTATAGATGTTTTCTTGACTAACACATGGACTAATGCATCTCGTAATCTTTCTCAACACTTGAATTATGAATAGAGAAGTGATAACCAATTCATAATAAATGCAAGAAATAAATAACATATTTTACTATTTGGTTCTAACTATTCACATCAATTAGCTTTTGATCTAAACACAAGCCCTTATAAAATATATAGCATATATATAAATCAACCATTAATTCATATTACATATATTTAACAATGGAATAATTTTCCAATGAAGTTTACTCAATTGGTATCAATTGAATATTTGATCAGATAACATCTTCCTTTAATTTAGTTCAATTTTGACATTTAGGATGGCTGTAATTTTTAGCTCATACAGTTCCATGTGGCACATTCTCATTAGCTTAAAAAGCTCAAGTTTTAATAGTCTAGTTGACAAGTATATGCCTATTAAATTTAACATTATGGGATAACTGACATCATTAGCGTACCATGTAGTATCCCTTTGTTCAATTGAGTCTTTATGTCATGTTGACTATCCTTTTCTATAGTGAAGCATGATTTTGCCACATGGTGTCATATCACTTACCTAAAGCTGTGATCTACTGTTGTATTTATATAGATCATCCCAGGGCTGAAAAATAGTGATATTTTACCACTTGACATCATCTTACTAACCTAATTACTCAAGGATTTCTTCTTTATACATATGGTTTTAGGACACTAGGTCATTGGGATTGTTCTACATGATAGCATCCCAATAACCCATTTGCCCAGAGACTTTTCATTATACGAAATTTGTTGGAATTAGTGGGTCACCAATATTGTGCCATTTGGTAGCATCTCGATGATCTTTTTGACTAGATATTCACTAACATGGAGACATACTAGGTGCAATTCTAAAAAATGACGAAGTCTTGAAAGTTCCTTAGATGGGTTGGAATTGTCAAGAGGATGACACATGTTGTCGGGCTAAACATAGGCACCTATAGGCACAACATTAAAAGGCAAGTCAAGATCATTGGATTTAAAAACCAGTGCTTAAAATTTCAAATGAAAATGAAAATGACCAAGTAAGTTAAAAATAAAAAATGGCTAAGACTTTGAAATGAAATAAAATAACATAGAGACATAGCAAAAAATAAGACATCTAGAATGAGAATAAAAGTAGTTTAAAAGTATCCTTCAATAATTTTTATTAAATCAACTAAGGAAAAAAAAAGAAAGAATAAACTTTTAGTCTATTTGGATTAATTCATAGGAAATTTTAAGTAGAAATGGATCAACAAAGCATTAAGTTACCAAATTAGGTCTATTTTTCTAAAAGTCACTAAATTAAAATTAAAACTAGCATAAATATTTAGCCAATCCACTCTGTAAATATTCATGCAACTTTATTTAACATCTCTAAATGCAAAGCTTGGATTGAGTATTTAACATGAAAAATCATGGAGAACAAACATCTTCAGTCTCTTAAAACTTATCACCTAGTAGATGGTTAAATTAAGTAAGGTTCAATCAATTAGACCACCAAACTTCCCAAAGGGAGGACCAAGCAAAAAAAATAAGGTCCCCATTTTTAGTTAAAATGGGTGTGTTGTGTGAGCAACAATAACTTCCATTTTAATCCACCAACATGTGATATCCTCTCGCACTCTCACTTTATTGCAGTGATACAATTACATTCTAAGATAATATAAAATGCTTTAGTGATTGTGAGGATGTCATATACATAATTTATCATACATACCACATGAAAGTACATTCCAATAAAAGTGGTGTATAAATAAACAACATTTATACTATAGTTTTACCATGAAAATTAGGAATAAGGTGATTATCACAAAATATAATCTTGAATGTAAAAATAACCCAAATATTTTATAAGGGTATGTGAAAATATTATTTGAAACAAATTTATTATTAGAATTCAAAAAATTGGGTGATTATCTAAACTAAGTTTTAATTTACCTTGATTTTTTTATAAACCCAATTGTTTAAATCTGCTTCAATTATTAAGGCCTTGTAGTGTTCATATGTAATCAAGGTGAAAGAGAACTTTTAAATAAATTATAGTATCTCAATTAAAAGTATAGGTGGGTCATTATTCCTTGTGTGTTGATAAAAAAATATCAATCCCAAGTGTCCCTTAGAGTTCCATTCCCAAAATTTTAGGGATATCTGTTAGTATAGGAGCTTGACTATTTCTTCCATATAAGATTATGTTTAGGGAAACTCTCATATCAACTTACATAAATCCCAAAAAGTGTGGTAGGATAATATGATAAGGGTATCTATGTTTAGTGTAGGGGTAAAAACTAATAAATGAAACACCTTATAAAACTAAAAACAAAACTTCATGAATCCCAAAGGCAAGCATTAGGAATGGTTTCATACTTGGAATCAAAGATATAAGATATTTGTAGATGAGATAACATTTTTGTCTAGGAGATTATTTTATAATATATTATTGATTAAGCAAAATGTGATTTTTTAAACAAAAAATAGAATATAATGGAAGTTGTATATATATAACATCTATGTATGAATCATAAACATAGAAAAAATAATAATAACATGAACTACCAATGTAGAAGATTTATATTATTGTGTACATTGCTTTAATACAGTGGTTATATTTCTATATGGTTTATTGTGTAGTAGAGTATAAATACTTCTAAGTGATTTTTGATGTTTTATATAAATTAATTTATTTTAATCAGATATCAGATTAATTCCATTATAATAAGGTTAAGGAGGAACTATTAATCATGTGAATATATTATGTGAATCATAATTTCTCTAAAGTATTCATGCCATTCTACCTTAGCGTATGCCACACTATGAATATATTTTTTAGGGAAGACAATTATAAGACACAAGAAGATGGGTTAATATATGTTAGATGAGAAATGAAATATTTCATAATATAAGAGTGAGTCCTCTTATGATAAACATCAACGCCAATCCATTCAACAACTTCACTAATTTATTCATGTGAAAACAAGTTGATGAAAATATGGTAAGAGATAAAGTCAGGAAAAATAATATTATGTATATGTTTTATTATTTTTGGAATATTGGAGTTATATTCCTAAATAATAAAGGGGATGAGAAATGTAACTTAGTAAATAAATATGCAATAATTTACCTACTAATTTGTGTAGATAGATTATATTTTTATCTTTTCTAAATATAGTAGGAAGTGAGAGAGATAAGAACTTAGCTTATTATGGTTGATATAGATTGAGACAAGGTTTGATAATGGAGGAGTAGGACTAAGAAATAGTCAAAAATAGGTCTCTAGAATTTGTTTCTTGATTGGACAAGAGTGCCAAAAACAAGACACCCTACTGTCTGGCACTATAGTCTTATTTTGATGTTATTGTCCTGAGGCTAAAAGATTTTTGGGTTCTGTTTAGAATGCCTATGTTACCTAATCATTGATATTTCAAGTTTGAGACCTTATAGAGCTCAATGTGTGCCTATTTTAATCTTAAAAACTCTTAGGATATCTTGATGCTTGAACTTGAATGCAAACTTGGGAAAGAGTGAGAATGGATTAGTGTGTAAAGGATATGTTATTTGCACTTCACACCCCAAGTGTGGGCACACTATCTACATACTAATACTCCAAAGAAGGATTAAGCTAATGTAGTTCTCCCATTGAAGTGATTGGTGTAATTTATGTATAATCAATGCAACTAGAATTTAAAATTGGATGTGTTTCAGCTAGTTAGGGACTAGTGCAATGGCTTGAGTAGGCTTGAAATAGTGTTGGAAGGTTGTATGCAAAGAATAGGGAAGAGTGCTTGAGTGTACTTACTTATATTCTTGTATCCCTTCTAAATAGAATTTGAATGGAATTTTATAGGGAAATAGATGATTGTGGGTTAAATAAATTCATGTTAGGTTGACAAGGGAAAAAATAAGGAACCAAAAGAATCTAAACTTTAGGACAAAAAGTAAACTTGGATAACAACACTAAAAATCGGACACCCTAGGTTCCAGTGCTCTTGTCTTATTTTGGCACTATTATCCTAAGGGGATGAGACTTGGGGGGATGGATCTAGGCCTAAAAGGGCTGCCTAGGTCTAAAAGGGCTAGGTTCAAAAAGCTTTGGATGACTAGGAATCAATGAAAGAAGCAACCTAAAAGGGTTGTGTGAGCTAATAGGAGGACCTATGGATTAGGAGTCTTAGCCATACTGAAGTTGTATAATTTCAAATTTTACATGACTATATTTTCCCCCCATTTATTCTACTGATGCCACAAAGTGAAGTACTAAGATAAAGGAATATAAGAATCATACCTAAACTTACCTATAAGGGTGAAGCTCATGAGGCTGTGTGATGTTGGATGTGCATAGAGAGAGCACACTGTGGATTGTGAATCTATAATGAAAACATAAAGTAGATTAGTTATTAATAGATATGTTATATCTAAAATAATAATGTACACGAGTTGATTAAGAGGAAGAGAAGGAATGAATACACCTCACTGGGTATGCGAACCAATACAAAACTTTTTGTGATGCTAGAATGTTTTGGATGATGTTGTGTGTTGAATCAAGAGTAATATCGTAAATAGAGATGAGTGCTCAATTCCCTAGAAAGTGGATCAATAATGTAAATTCTATCCCTTTAGATCCATCATCACCAACTATGTGAAGTTAATGAATCATGCATGTGATAATTGATGTCTGGATTGTGTGTCCAATCCCTCTGAATAGGTGGCTCAAGAATACAAAGGTTAGCTAGACATTTGGCTCCATCATTTCCCTATGAAGTGAAGCTATGAAGTAATACCAGTATAAAATAAATGTCATATGAGATGGCTCATGGATCCCATGGTGGTGCTATAAATTTGATAATTTGGCATGGATAGCCTGAATGTGTGTTAGAAAGTAGGCCACTCTTGGCTATTTCAAAAGATGGAGGTTGGGCTTGTATGAAAGCCTCTTTGAAACTATTGAAAAATGCTTATGTAAAAACTAACTTGAGAACTCCTATACTTAAAAAGGTAAACTTGTATGAATGTTTAACTCAAATGTGATGCCAACCACCTATAGATGGAGTAAGGCATGCAACTACTGAGAATGCCTAGAATAAATTGAACTCAAAAAGAAAAGAAGATCAATGTGCCATGTACATTGCCCATAATCATTGATGTTTGGAACATGGATTAAAATTTGGAATTTATGGCAACTGCCTTATCTAAATTTAAAGTGAGAACCATCATGCCGTGCATGATAACCCACTATATCTAAGAAAATTTTACTAAAACTATTGAATCTGACTGATCTAGTAGTGCAAAAACTATCTTGAACTAAACTTTTTGCCGATTTCTAGAAACCTTGAGTGTTTTCCTACTTGGATAGGAGAACCAAAATGTGGACACCCCTATGTTTGGTACTACTATCTATTTCTAGTGTTATTATCTAGTCTGAAAATTAACTATTTATCTAAAATTGTCACTATTTTTATACTCTAGTTTGACCTGTTTGACCTCTAGATTATGTACTAAGTGTTTTAAATGTTGTTATTTCAATGGTTAGGAGGTTTGATCTCTGTGACAAACCCCTATTTGATGCCCCCTTTTTTGATGGTAGGAAAGATGAACCTGTAATGACTGCCCTTAGAAGAAAAGAGTCCTGCAAGTGTGTTAAGTTGTATAGATATATGATATAGCATTTAATATTTGGTAATATGTTTTAAGATATAACAATGTTTGTATCAATAGATTGTTAGATCAATAAGGGTATGCCTAGATATATATAACAATGTGAAATCAAGTGCAAAGTACTAAAATAGAAATTGTTACATATTAGTTATTAGTTGTTAGTTGGAGGGATGGAGAACGATGTCCATCATGGCATCCAATAAGCAAGATAAATGCATGATTGGAATCATGGAATTACACACTGTGAGAATAAAACAAGCATACAAATCAAGAAGTAAGAATCATACAAGGGTGGTCAAGGGGCCATACAAAGAAGGGACATGGACACATGTCACTCAAATTAGAAGACAATCATGGAAGGCATGTTCAAATGCCATATACACACACAAGTGGAAGAAGTAAAGTTGGTAGAAGGGACATAATCACATGAAAGAGTACAAACAAAGGACATTGGAAGGTGTCCTAAGGCACACACATGAATAGAAGAAAAGGACATTGTTAGATGTCTTAAGGCACAAATAGAAGACAAACATGAACTAGAAAGTGCAATCACATAAGCTATGCTAAGCAAGGACTGAAAGCAAAAGTAATAACTAGAAGATACAAACACATCTAAATAATCAAAGCAAATGTGAAGTATGCAAAACATGTGTAGTACAAGACTAGGTATACACTAAGAAAGACACAAGTGTTAGGTACTAGTGAAATGTCGATGTAGTAATCTATGTAATCTATAGATTAATGTACATCAGCATGATAACTCAAAGTGTGTAGTGTAGGAATGGCATAACCTAGATGGTGTAGTCATGTAGAAGATGCCTCTAGTGGGTGTGTATATTAATGTATGTCTTTAATATAGAAGTAGGAATGGCTCCTCAATGGGTAGAATGAAGCAATCAAATAGATGGATGTCACTGCACACACTCAAAAGAGATCAAGTGAAGCATGGTAGTGTAGATAAATCAACATACAATAGCATGAAATAATAAATGTAAGTCCTAACATGATAGTAGTAATGTAAACATGGATGATGCATATAATCAAAAAATGTTTTTAGTGTTTTTCTAATTTTTTTTTAATGTTTTTGTATTTTGAAGTGTTATATTGTTTTTGTATTTTGGAAATATTTGAACTATGTACAATCAAGTAGGAGATAATATGTATAGTTAATGTGGAAAGAAATTATGTACAAGTATACACATCATAATTAAAAGACTAGGCTGGTCGTGGGAAGGGATCCAAAGATGGAGCCTACTGGGGATGAAAATGGAGAAAAGGATCTTGGCCATCATCAAATGCATCAAGATCATCATCATAAGTATCATCATATGTTATAAGTGATGTGTTCATGCTATCATCATGTCAAAGGCAAACTGTGGGTTGATCTGGTGGTGGAGATGTTACTTCCACTCTTGGACATTTAGCCTTGTTGGTAAGTAACTTCAGTAGAAGTGGTGGAATTAGTACTATTATTGGTGTTATAATTTGAATAATACCTCAATCTTATAGTTTATTCAATATTTATTTTAAGGTTGTGCATGAGTTTGTGTCATGGCCTGTAATTCTATGAAAGGTACAAAATGGGCAACTATCTTGATGTGACAATATGTTGATATATCTATGTTATACTATAGGTAATGTGATCAATCCATGATCAAGTAATATCTGTAACATAAACTATGGTTGATGCTATGTGCTACCTACCTGAATCTAAATAACTGGCACTATATACATAGAGGTAACCATGTGAACTATATGTGCTAAGTGATTTGACTATGGTCATGAATGTGGAGGATGTCTTGAGAGTGTAGTAAGAGATGATAAAATCACTATGGGATGTGATATAAGAGCTCTAAAGTAATCTTGATACTCTCATGGGCCAACTGGTGTAAATCTCAGTCCACATAAATAATCATCTACAAGTGTGGGTGTGGGTGTTGTATCATCATTTGAAGAAGCTTGTGAATCTATATCAACATCATGTACATATGGTAACTCAAAATTTACCACCAGGGGTAACTATGATATAGGAGTCTCATTGGTTGTAATAATAGATGATACTGCTACCAAAATATTTGTAACTAGTGGAGTAACTATGGAATCAATTAGAACTATTATTAATACTATCAGTGATGAGGGATGTGTAATCGGTGTCTGAACTATGACCGATGGGGTAGTTAGAATGGTAGAAGCTGATGTGGTTGGTGAAAGAGTTGGTGTTGATAGTGAAATTGTAAGTGAAGTAGTGTGAGAAGTGATACTCTCTCAAACTTCATATATATGTATCTGATCAAGAGAAATGCTATGAAGTGGTGGATGTATTATGAGATATGGTGTCCTATCTAATGAAATAGTTAAAGAGGACTCTATAAGTTGACAATATCTAAATGGTTGGTTGTCTGCTAGACATGTGTATAAATATCCCTCATGGATAAACTTAATACATTGATGGAGAGTAGAAGGAATAACACCCATGGTATGTATCCAAGGTCACTTGAGTAAAATATTATAGTGGAGAGGACCTGGCATGACCTAGAACTATGTGGATAGGATTTTTGGTCCCACCATGATATCTAAAGTAATAGTACCCAAAGTCTATCATGGTATATCATCAAACCCTTGGATAATCTTATATGTTTTTTGCATTGATGCCAAATCTACACCCATGGCCTATAAGAATGTGATATTACATAAATTTATTTTGAAACCACTATCAATGAGAACTCTCTTGACTGCATTAGTTTTGATTTGTACTTGTATGAATAGTGGCAAATTTTGATCAATAACCATTTGAGAAGGCATGTCCTCACTGTTTCTATTCAAATTTTGCTTTCTATTTCAAAGGAGAGAAAATGAGAAACTTAAGAAGGAATGGTCAAGGCTTGTGTACCTGGATATAGTCTGCGCACCGTAATCCAGACGCTGTGAGTACTCCTCTTTGGCTGTGGAGGAATGACACCTGCAAAGAAAAGAAACTTGGACAAAAGAAGGTGTTAGATGGATAGATGGTGGGTTGCCAAGTGAAAGCTTGTTCCCAGAAGTATGAAGACTTCCTTAAGGGAGGTCAACCCACTGTTTGACAAAGATAAAGTCTGATAAAAGACAAAATGTTAAAAAGACTGAAAGTGATAAAAGATGGAAATAAAAAGGAAGTAAATACTTACCTGAAAGAAGCTGTCGGACTGGTCACAGTCGCCGGCGTCGGTGGTCCTACCGGCATCGATTGGTCAATGTCTACCGACGTCGGTTAGGCTGTCGACGTCGTTGGGGTAATGGCTGGTGTCGGTCGGGGCAATAAGCTTGGACAGGATCTGGTCAAGGTTTTGGTCTGTGCACAGGGTCTAGCCGTGCAGAATGGTCTGTGGACAAGGCCAAGGAAGGGTCTGGGTCTGTTTGAGTAGTCTTGAGACAAAGTTTTGGGCTTGATTGAATGGTCTGGGGTCTGGGTTTGAGAGTCTGATTGAATGGGCAGAGTGTATGGTCTGACAGAGGACAGAGGCAACAAAGAGGTGGAGAAGTCAAGATTCGAGTCTGGGTTGGTTAACAGTCTGGTTTGGAGAGATATTGTTTGAAAGCAATAACTGAAGAGAGAATAAAAACACAAACAATATACTTACCTGTGGCTGGCTGAAGGTGTGTTGCTGATGATCCTCGTACCTGCTGTTGATGTTTTCAGATGTGAGGCCCTGTTGCTGATGGAGAATCCCTGTTGTGCTTGCAGAAGCTTGCTGTGAGTACCTGAGGGAGAGATTTAGATGCTTGGTTGAGATATTGGCAGATTGACAGGGTCCAAAAATGGATTGATGATTATAGTGCTAGATTCTGAGTCAGAATGTGTGAGAGGAGGCTAAGAGAGTGAAGAGGTCCAGAGATAACGGTGCAGAAACCGTTATGAAAGCTGTCGATGCCAGAAATATCTCTGACGTCGGCCGACATTTGATCGACGTCGGTGGCTGGAAGGCAGGAGAAAGGCTAAAAATAGCCTTCGTCTATTTTCCCAACTACCGGGTCAGCTAGTCCGAGGGAGAAACGATTGAAAGGGATTAAATGGACGAGAGGAGAAGTTGGAATGGGAGTCTAGGTGTTAGATATGGCCATGTGGGGAATGAAGGGAATTCAAGGAGGGTGTCCTAGGGTGGCGAGGTGGCAAGGAGAGGGAAAAGGGACTTATTTAATTAAAAATAGATGATTATTTCCAATTAATAAGACCTAGGTGGGTTAGGGATAGTCAAAGTGGCAAGGGACTAAGGGGAGAGAGGACGAGGAGGATGACCAGAGGAGTAGACACGATGTTGGTGTCTACATTTGCCCCTTTTTGTCTTGTTGGTTGTTCTGGATGAACTGCAAGACAAAAATAGGAGTTGGTTGTCCCAGGTATGAGATGATGTGGATTGCCCTGATTATGGATGAGGTATTCCCCCTCAAAGCAGGAGTCGAGGGAGGGGAACCTGATGTCGGGTGCTAATTTGACAAAAAGGTGGATGAGAAGAAGAAGAGTGAGTGAAAACGTTGTAATAAGTCGTGATTGCACGCATACCACTTCACAGGACAGACAGGTCAAATGGTCGCAGTCAAAAGGTCAAGGAGTGCCAAAATTGAAATAATCGAGCCCCAGCATTTAGTCGTCTACTGATCGGGTTAATCAATCTAAGCTGAAGCTCCAATAGTCGTCATGTTCTAGGTATCTTGGGCTCAGGAAGTGCTCCTAGAAACACGAAAATGTCACAAGTAGTGTGGATCAACCGGCTTGCGATCCTATACTTGTGAGGGTCCAAAAATAAGGTCTACGAACAATTTTGCTATCTATTCGTGAGGTAGCATGTGTGCAAACAAAACCAAGACAGCATTGTCTCGAAAGTGGTCAAGGTCTGAGGAGATAGGCGTGATCTCCATGGTCGCTGGTCGGGTTGAGATATAAGTGATCTCAAATGGGCCCCATGAGGAGTCAGAAATGACTTCGACATTGGCAGGGCTGGTTGATTGGTCATGATGGAAGATGAAAGGTCGACGTCTTGACAGAGACGAACGAGCAGATGGATGGACGAAGGAAATGGTCGAGCTAACCTCAGAAGACTGAGTGCTGCCTACATAGCCCAAATTGGAAGGGCCTCAGACCAATGTAGTTCGGACAACAGGGTCGAAGAGGTTGATAGGCTGGTCGTGGTCAAGGTCAAGGTCGAAATGATGAGGAGAAGATGATTTTATAGCCTTTTCCAAATAGTGTATTTTGTAACATTAGTCAGGGGTCTTTCATCCCTAGCGATTTTCCATATTTGTGATGGATATATGCTAAAAATGAATTGAAGTCTATTTATGTTTCAGCAAGTATTGGTTTATGCTTGACATAAATTGTGTCGGGGTCGATAGCTTCCATGTGTATTGTTGTCCATAGAAACTATGTGAAATAGATGAGGATGATGATGATGTCATGATGTTGGTCTGAAAATGTTTGGTTGAATGTGACCAAAGTGTGAGAGATAAGTGAATGGCGTGTTGCTCTTTCATTGACCAGGACTAAAATGAATGGCATGGATAGGGGTGTTAGAACAAAAGCCCCATTTATGCATCGCATCGTGGACCAATGTTGTGCTAGAGAAGTAATCGAATCACTTGACGTTAAGTGAGCTCGAAGTCCCTTGAGCGGGTGATGTGATAGGAGAAGAAGGAGTAACCCATTTGTGGCAAGAATAACCTTGCCCCTTTTATAGGTGACCCAAGAACGATTATAGGCCTGTCCATGGCTTAATAGCTTGTCAGTCATTTTTTTTTTTTTTTTTTGTTTTTTGCAGACTGATCGATGTGGGAAGTCCACATAGAGATGTTGTCTTGCTTGAGTGGTCATATATGTGAAGCTAATCGATGCGGAAAGCTTCAGGAAAAGATGTGTTGTCTGTAGCAAGAGTTAGTCATAGCCATCCTTCGAGGGAGTGGTCTATACTTTGCTTTATATGTTTGATAAGCTGGCCTAGCTGTCCTTCAAGGGAGCAGTCTAGTTATACAGCAATTGTGTAGCTGTCCTTCGAGGGAGCAGTCTACATTTAGAGAGTTTAATGACCTGGTAAGATATGTTATTTTTGATATAATTATTGACTAAAGTTTAACCATGGACGAGCCTGTAGAGGTTTAAGGGTTCCCTTTTATAAGGACAAAGCATTGCTGCTTGACAAAAAGGGGTGACTAGTGTTGGGAAGCAGGGTTGAAAGGAATATGAATGACAATGACAGGGGGTTGCTCAAGGGATGAGCTCAAGTAAAACGTCAAGTGATGAATACTCGACTAACATAAGAATGGTCGTGGATGCAAGGCATAAAAGGGGCTCAAGTTCTGATAAGTCCTTGGGCCATGCTAGTGTGTTATGATAAAGTCTGAGTCAATTAGGAGCAATTTTGCCCCATTTGCCTCTTTCCAAAGTGGTCATGATGATTGATGACGGTTTGAAGAAGTGATAAGTGTTTAGTTGGTTGATGTTGGATGATTGAAGTTTGGTCGAGGTTTGGTTGATGATTGGTCGAGATTTGGTCGATGTTTGGTCAAATGTCTAGTCAAAGTTGGTCGAATGTTTGGTCAAAGGCTTGGTTGAATGTTTGGTTGAGGTCAGGATAAGGTGGGATTCCCCCAGTCGCTTAGGGAGAATGTTGGGTAAATTGGTCAAGGTCGGTTGAGGCTTGGAGGTTAAATGGACTGTGTTGATGTTGAATAAGGGGGTCAAAGGCAGCAAAGGGACCATAGTCTAGCGTGGAGATCCCGATCTAGGTGATGAATTTTGAGAGGCATTGGTCGGTGTTGATAATTTGTCAAAGAGGTGGTTAAGAGGATCCTTGATGAGAAGGGTATCATTTCTCTGTTGTTGACGAGTGACAGCTTTAAGAGCACAAAAATGCTCAGTGTCATGTCTCGGAGTGTGATGATAATGACAGAATTTAGAGTTGTCGAACCAAGATGGCCTTGATCCAAGAGTTGATGAGTGGGGTGATGTTGAAGGTTTGTTGATAATGTGGTCGAGAAGAGAGGTGTCATTCCCCAGACATTGGCAAATGATGATCTTGAGGGCACAACAATGCTCGGTGTCATGCCCAGGCGTGCGATGATATGCACAAATGTGAGTGTCATCGAACTAGGGGGGTTTAGGTCTGAGAGATTGATATGGTTTAAGAGGCAGGAGATAGATGCGAGAGGACTGCAACAATTGCCATAACAGCAAGGCATAAAAACCTGCTAACGGGTCTGAATGTTTTGTCGCAGTGGGGATTGATGACTTTGGTTTAGGAGGCGTAAGAGGCATTGGTCGATAGTTTGGAGGAGATATATGTCTGAGGGGTTGAGGGAGTAATGGAGGCGACTTGCCTCTGTGAAGTATGGGAGTAGGAAGAACTCCTATTAAAGTAGACGAATGCGGGCCCAGGATTGAGGGTAATGACGAAGGTGGGGGAGGAATCCTCCGGTGTGGTATATTGGCCTTCTTTGGTTTGGGTCAAGGGTCACCATTGTGTGAGGCGAAGTTAGATGCGGGGCGAACACCAAGAGGTTTAATCTCTTTTGGTAAGGTGGACCCCTGTGCGGGTTTGAGTTTAGATGTGGACGGAGGTGAGTGAGATGTAGCAATCTCAGGCAAAAGGCAAGAGGAAATCATGACTGGGTCTTCCTTGGTCGAAATGGGCGAAGAGACTGGGTCTTCTCGTGATGGAGAAGAAATAGGAGAGTGCGGTTCCTCGAGTGGATAGATGGCAGGAATGAACACGTCTTCTACTTGTGCTTGAGGAGTAGGCAAGGTAAGGTCTTCGGATGAAGGTGGGCTTGATGGCGTTGGTATGGTCGAGGCATCCTCCAGTATAAGAGAAGTAGATGGAGGAATAATAGGAGAAGAAAGTTCTTCATCCTGTGATGGAAGAGATTGGTCAAGGACAAGAGGCAAGATCATGCTGACTATGTGTATATGATGATCATGAGAGTCATTGGTCATGGTCTGAATGTTGTTGTGGCTAGGAGGACGGTTAGGGAAGGGTTGTATATACCGTTGTTGGAATTGTTTTATGACGCTTTGAGATGTTGAAGGTTGAGGTTGATTGGTTGTTGTCGAGGATGGTGATCTGATGACCATAGTGTTGGCCATTCCTTTGGACTCGGAGTTGGTAGAAGAAGGTCTGGAAGAAGAAGGGTCATTGGTTCTTGCGTTAGTATTACGCAATTTGACCTTATCTTCTTCAATGGCGCGGAGTTCAAGATTTCGAGCCATGGTGAAAGCTTCATCGAAAGTGTGAAATGTCTGAATCTGCAAGCTAGAAGAGATGTGCCTAGCACATGCTCAAGAAAAGAGCTCGATGAGCTCAGATTGAGGCAAGGAAAAGGAGAGCTGGTTAATCAAGCCTCTCCAACGGGCGACAAAATTGAGTATTGATTCGTCGTCGAATTGCCTGATGGAGTAGAGGTCTGTGATCGAGACTTGTTTAGTGATGTTGATTGAGAAATGGTCGAGAAATAATTGGGCAAGTTGAGCGAATGAAAAGATAGAATGTCTGGCAAGAGAGCCATACCAGTCAAGGGCAGGGCCAGAAAGGGACATAGGGAACGTGCGTAAAAGTAATGCATCGTCATGGGCAATGAGGTAATAGGCATGTCTGAATGCCCATAGATGTTGTTGTGGGTCCTCCTTACTCTGAAAGCGAGCAAATTTAGGAAGCTCCCATTGGTTGGGGTATGGTCAGATCGGGACAGAAGGATGAATCAGCTCGTTGCAAATCTGGTCGTATGACAGAGTATTGCTTGAATCAGAAATGGAGGCTTCGAGACTGGACATTTTATCCATCAGTATTTTAATGATGTCTGCTGACAGATTGGCAGGTGGGGCACCCCCTAGGTTGTAGGGCACCTGAAAAGTGGTCGAAGAGGCGTATGATGTACTTGGTTGTGTTTTTGTAGGCACAACATATGGATAATACGTCATAGGGATAGATGTCGTGGTCAAAGGGGCTTGTGTCATGAAGTTGGAGGACACAAGTTGACTAGATATCGCCATAGGTGGTTGAGTGGCGGCACTAATAAAAGGATAGGTTGTCACTCCCGCGTGTATAGGTGCAAGAGTGGGCGAGGTCGAGACAACCAAGTTCTGGTATGGTGTAGAATTCGGTTGAAATGTGTGTGGTTGAGGGGGTAATGACACCCCGATGGAGGTAGGTTCGAAAATAGATGAGGAGGCCAAACTTTGCGTATTGGCCATGGTCGAGTGACTGGTCGAGACAATGGGTTGAGTCATGATGGGTTGGGTAGCGGATGACGTCGATGTCATTGTCGCTTCACCCTGTTGGGTGAATATTTTGTCATCAACTAACTGATGGCAAAATGGGGATATCAGCCACAGCATAAGGGAGATTTACACCATGAAGAGTGCGGCTTTACCAGATCTAGATGAGGTAAATCTCTCCTCTCATCAAGGGGAGGTTCCCTATCAATATTTACGTGCTATAAGCATATATATAATTAAGCAAAAAATAACACATGGGGGGGGTAGAACAGCATCTACTTCTCTTTTTTCAGAAGTAATGTATAAAGAACAAAAGAGGAAAATCCCTAGTCTAAAGCTAACAACACTCCTCTTCTTTCAGGAATGGTATCAAACGAAGGGCAAGAGATTACCTGAAGTAACAAAGTTCACAAGAGCGCTCACGCAAGCACAAAGTCTTCCGTAGCTTCTCCACAGATCTGGAACGAGTACAACCATAGAGTAAAGTGAAGCACAAAGTCTTCACCTGAAACTACAAAAGATAAAAGAATCTCAAAGGTAAAAGCATCACAAAGTCTATCTTCTACCCTCAAGAAGTGCCCTCAGATAATAATAACACACCCACTTGCTTATTAAATCAGATAAACAAGATGTTACCAAGGAAAAGACATAAGAACTATTTCCTAAATAACACAGACAATCTCAACACAAAGTCTGAAATAACCTGCTTCTCATTCATTCAATAGAATATGATTTACAAATTTGAGCACAAAGTCTCAAAAGTTGCTTCAATTTCAGCAGAGTGTTTGCTATTGAATTTTTCAAGATCATTTACAAATGAGGTCTCCACTATATATAGGGAGAAAATCCTCAAAAATAGAAAAATAATAAAATATAAAATATCTTGGTCAAAGATGACTCATCTTTGACTTTTAGATATTTTCCAAAATATTTTATTCGTAATTACATTTCAAAATTGCATGCATTCTGCACAAAACATAAATGCATAAGGATAGAAGAAGAGAGAAGGGGGAGAGAGAGAGAGTGTCAATTCTGGCTGCCGGACTTCTTCGGATGAGCATCGTACATGGCGATCGATGGCTGAATTCTCACGCTGTCTGGATTCTAAAGATTAGTGGCTCCTTGATCACAACATAGGAGTCCTTACTGGAGATGGCACCAACAGACATCAAAGTGCTCTTCTTGGGATTTTTCATTTCTTTTCCTCTGCTGAGATCTTTCTCCAAACTGTCAGTCTTTATTTTTAGTCTTCTTCATGGTCTTGGACTGCTTCAGGGAAACTTCAGTGACCTGGAAGAACTTCTGCTAAAAATACGTCGATGAAGAGGAACCCTTCACAGAAACTACAACAGGAACCATGATTGTGCAATCAGAGGAAGAAAGTAGCGATCTGGGAGAACTGCACATTTGCTGGTCACGATCAGGGAGATGTGTTTGAAAGGGATGAGACGCGAGCAGGTCGAAAAGAGGAAGAAACAGGGGAACGGGCGCAGAAAATGAAAAGAATGAAGATTTCTCCAGAGCTGGAGAAATGTGAGTTCCAGATGTAAGGGTGGCAAAAATTGCCATCCCTGCACGGGTGGGAGAACGGAGACAGCAAACACGACCGACGCCGGTAGACAACACCACCGACGTTGGCAAACCTGCCTACAATGGCATAAGAAAACAACTGACGTTGGCAAACCTACCGACGACAGCAGACATCGGCCGACGACGACAGAAGCGGCAGTTGGCGGTAAATTTACCGCCCATTGCAAGGGCGGCGAAAAGGGGACGCAGAACACATGTAAGGGCGGCAAAATTTGCCACCCTTGTAGGGAAAAGTGTAGGGGCAACAAATTTAGCCGCCCTTGCACAAAAAAACAAAGGAAAATGCAGAGGCGGTGATTTTTGCCGCCCTTACACAGGGGAAAAGGGAGGAAAGACCAACTCCAGAAGGAGTCCAGGAGAGGAAAAATTGGCAGGGACGAGATGGTAACCACTTCTCGTTCCGAGGCCAAGATGAGAGTGAATTCAAAAAATATTTTGAAGAACGAACTGAGGGGGACGAAAAAATGAAACGGACAAGTTTTGCAGGGGAGTTCCAAAAATAAGCATAGCTAATTTTGGGAACAACACACCCAAAAGGTCTCGCATTGGGTTGTTTGCGAGATAGTGTTAGAGGGCTGTGAGGTCAAAGTTTGGGTCCCCATCGGGGATGATGAGAGTCTGGGTCGGGGTCGGTCCTGTAGGAGTTCTTTCAGTCTTCGAGTGGAACTCCATGATAGGACTGGTTATGGACAGGGTAGACAAAGGCGGTTGATGGCTAAAGTGGTCAAAAAGAGCCTTGGTTTGATTGCGTGTCAAAACCATGCAAGATGAGAAAGGGTCAGGTTTCAGAAATTGTGTTTTGTCAGTCTCAGAAAACCAGAATGAATGTTTAGACAGCCAGAAAGTTGGATTTTAAGCTTGCTATTTTTGGAAAAAAAGAAAATAGACAGAGACCGACGTCGGTATATAAAAACCGATGTCGGTGAATGAAGGCTGCCGATGTCGGTCAGATGACCGATGCCGGTGCAGAAAAGTTGCCGACGTCGGTTACAAAATCGATGTTGGTTATTGTGTTTTCCAGAAACTCAGAAAAAAAAGTTTTTGGAAATGAAGAAGATGTCCTTACCAGCTCAAAAAAGACAGATAAAAATAGAAAATAAGATGAGAACAGGAAGATCCTAGCGTTAAATCCCTAGAAACAATTTTATTAAGATCGTGTGGCTTATGCCTTAATGTGATGTTTGAGGAAGTTGGTTGTAAGAAGGGTCCTAGAATAGGTAATCTAAAGATGGTTTCAGGTATGTTAAGGTGCTCAAAAGTCTGTATTAGCTTCCGTACAGGCCTGGTGCTAAGGAGCAAGCTCCCCTCACTTCACGATTCTAGTGGTTAGCTGGTTTCGCTTAGCCAAAATATACTTTCACTATAGTTTAGACTCTGCCAAAGAATAGAGTTGGTTTTCCCCTTGGTGGTGAAATCCAAGTAGGATTGCCGGGATGGGTAAGGTATCCGCTGGGTGATGAAATCCCAGTCGGGCCTTGTCTCAAGTGAGTTTTATGTTTGTTTTAGTGCATGTGGTTCGGTAGTGTAACATGAAGTGGACTAGATTAATTCAATATGCAGATTAAGTTACTAGATGTGGTCTAAAAGATGCAAGCAAACAGAAATGCAATGCAGAGTGTTTTAATGCCCAAGTCAAAAATGTGAATTTTGAATGAAGACAAGTTTGAGAAAGGGTTCGAGAGTATGATGTTTGGACTAGTCTAGAAATGCAAGAAAAGAAGAAAAGTTCTTTTTATCCCTGTTTATAATGTTTTTAAGAAGAAAATAAGGAGGTGAAGAGGGAGGAACCTAATGCACCTGAATGAAAAAAGAAGGAAAGGAACCAAGGAAGGCCCTAAGGGTCCCACCGGGCGTGCCAGAATGTTTCTATTCAAATTTTGCTTTCTATTTCAAAGGAGAGAAAATGAGAAACTTAAGAAGGAATGGTCAAGGCTTGTGTACCTGGATATAGTCTGCGCACCGTAATCTAGATGCTGTGAGTACTCCTCTTTGGCTGTGGAGGAATGACACCTGCAAAGAAAAGAAACTTGGACAAAAGAAGGTGTTAGATGGATAGATGGTGGGTTGCCAAGCGAAAGCTTGTTCCCAGAAGTATGAAGACTTCCTTAAGGGAGGTCAACCCACTGTTTGACAAAGATAAAGTCTGATAAAAGACAGAATGTTAAAAAGACTGAAAGTGATAAAAGATGGAAATAAAAAGGAAGTAAATACTTACCTGAAAGAAGCTGTCGGACTGGTCACAGTCACTGGCGTTGGTGGTCCTACCGGCGTCGGTTGGTTAATGTTTGTCGACGTCGGTTAGGCTGCCGACATCGGTTGGGGTAATGGCTGACGTCGGTCGGGGAAATAAGCTTGGACGGGATCTGGTCAAGGTTTTGGTCTGTGCACAGGGTCTGGCCGTGCAGAATGGTCTATGGACAAGGCCAAGGAAGGGTCTGGGTCTGTTTGAGTAGTCTTGAGACAAAGTTTTGGGCTTGATTGAATGGTCTGGGGTCTGGGTCTGAGAGTCTGATTGAATGGGCAGAGTGTATGGTCTGACAGAGGACGGAGGCAACAAAGAGGTGGAGAAGTCAAGATTCGGGTCTGGGTTGGTTAACAGTATGGTCTGGAGAGATATTGTTTGAAAGCAATAACTAAAGAGAGAATAAAAACATAGACAATATACTTACCTGTGGATGGCTGAAGGTGTGCTGCTGATGATCCTCGTACCTGCTGTTGATGTTGCCGGATGTGAGGCCCTGTTGCTGATGGAGAATCCCTGTTGTGCTTGCAGAAGCTTGCTGTGAGTACCTGAGGGAGAGATTTAGATGCTTGGTTGAGATATTGGCAGATTGACAGGGTCCAAGAACGGATTGATGATTAGAGTGCTAGATTTCGAGTCAGGATGTGTGAGAGGAGGCCAAGAGAGCGAAGAGGTCTAGAGATAACGGTGCAAAAACTATTATGAAAGCTACCGACGCCAGAAATATCACCGACGTTGGCCAACATTTGACCGACGTCGACGGCTGGAAGGTAGGAGAAAGGCTAAAAATAGCCTTCATCCGTTTTCCCAACTGTCGGGTCAGCTAGTCCGAGGGAGAAACGGTCAAAAGGGATTAAATGGACGAGAGGAGAAGTTGGAATGGGAGTCTAGGTGTTAGATATGGCCATGTGGGGAATGAAGGGAATCCAAGGAGGGTGTCCTAGGGTGGCGAGGTGGCAAGGAGAGGGAAAAGGGACTTATTTAATTAAAAATAGATGATTATTTCCAATTAATAAGACCTAGGCGGGTTAGGGATAGTCGAAGTGGCAAGGGACCAAGGGGAGAGAGGACGAGGAGGATGACCAGAGGAGTAG
This sequence comes from Torreya grandis, assembly GCA_037957365.1. Taxonomy (NCBI): domain Eukaryota; kingdom Viridiplantae; phylum Streptophyta; class Pinopsida; order Cupressales; family Taxaceae; genus Torreya; species Torreya grandis. The sequence continues at coordinate 3,128,885 of JARHVA010000780.1, read as the reverse complement.
ACACGATTTCGTTGTCTACACTCACTATAAAAATAAATTGCATCTTCTATAGTTTTTAGAGTATTGACCACTGATACAAAATAAGAAGGTTCTAAATCAAGAGGCATAAAATTCTGAGTGAGTGCCTAATAAAGAATGTCCTTGAATACATTATTTTTTAAAAGTAGTTCTAACATGGAAATTTTAGCTAGAGTGTTTCTCAATTAATCAACAATGTCATATGCCTTGTGCAAATTTGCCTATGCTAGTTGGTTTTGCTTGGGATGGGTTGGAATAGCAAGGTAATGGGGTTCCTAGGTAGGTGGAGGAGGTATAGCTACATGTCCAGTAATAGATCTAACCACATTATCTAATCTCTATATAGGAGTTGTAGTTGTTACGGGAGGAGAGCGAAGATAATCGATAGGTCAAGGACATGGAGGAACAAAAGGTGTCAATTGGGCTCTCTGATGATAGGTAGTGATTTGGGGAAGAGTAAAATGGACCATGCAACATGACTCAGTATGGGGAAGAGGCTCCAAAGGAGGTGATGCAAGAGATGGATTAATATTTTTAAGAACAAATTATTTAATATCATCCCATATAATGATAACTAAGTATGAAATGTAGAGAATTAAACTTTGTATTAACATACAATAGACTTCATCATTCATTTACATGATAGGGCCCATTATGGTTTCTTTATTATTTGCAAGAAATGTGAGAAGAATTTCTAAATAATTGAGCATCATTTTTATAATTTGAATATGGATGTAAGATAATACCTTGAAAAATCAAGTAGGTGCTAGTATAGGCAACTAAAGTTTTTTTAGAAATATTTGTGCAAAATACTAATAATTTTTAATTTTCAAATTGATTTTTTGAGTTTGATATGCAACTAAAAATTCAAAAAATGACGTGAGAAGTACTAAAAAATAACTGAAAATGTATTTGATGTAACTAGGGTTTGAAAAGTTTTTTTTTCAAAATTAGTATAATAATTTGAAAAATTTAGATAAAATTTGTAGAATGTTGTTTGAAAAATTTAGGAAAAATTAGAAAATATTTCTAAAATGAGCAATATATTTTTCCTAGTGGGTTGAAAGTGTTTGTATGCAAATAGGACCTAGTATGTGCAAAATAGGGTTTGGGTGAATTTATTAAAAATATTTCAATTAAATTTTAGTTTTATAATTTTTAAATTCAAGAAAAATCAATAAAAATTTGTAAAAAATTAGAAATAATTAGCCCTAGGGTTTTTAGGGTTTTTATGTGAAAATTTGAAGTCAGGTTCACCAAATGTTTTATTATTTTTAGAATATTGGAGTTATATTCCTAAATAATAAAGGGGTTGAGAAATGTAAATCAATAAATAAATATGCAAGAATTGACCTACTAATTTGTGTAAATAGATTATATTTTTATCTTTTCTAAGTATAGTAGGAAGTGAGAGAGATTAAAATTTGGATTATTTTCGCTGATCTAGACTAAGACAAGGTCTGATATTGGAGGAGCAGGACTGAGAAATAGTCATAAATAGGTCTCTAGACTTTGTTTCTTGATTAGACAGGGGTGCCAAAAATAGGACACCTTGCTATCCAACATTGTAGTCCTATTTTAACACTTTTGTCTTGAAGCTAAAATCTTTCTGGGTTATGTTCAGAATGATTGTGTTACCCTGTCACTAAAATTTTAGGGTCTGGGACCTTATGGAGCTTGTTGTGTGATTGTTTTAATATTAAAACCTCTTAGGAGCTTTTGATGGTTGAACTTTAATTCAAAATTAGGAAAGAGAGAGAATGGGTTAGTGTGTAAAGGATACAATGGATGCACTTCACACCCCATGTGTGGGCACATTTCCCACATACCAATATCTGAAGAGGGATCAAGCTAATGTGGTTCTCTCATTGAAGTGCTTAGTGCAATTTAAGTATGATTAATATAACTAGAATTCAAATTTGGATGTGCTTTAGTTGGCTAGGGACTGGTGCAATGGCTTGAGTAGGCTTAAAACATTATTGGAAGGTTGTATGCAAAGAATAGGGAAGAGTGCTTGAGTGTACTTGCTTATATTCTTGTGTCTCTCTTGAAAATGAGTGTCAACCCTTCTAAATGGAATTTGAATAGAATTTTATAGGGAAATAAATGATAGTGGGTTAAATAAATTTGCATTAGGTCAATAAGGGAAAATATAAGGAACTAGAAGAATCTGACTGTTAGGATAAAAAATGAACTTGGACAATAATGCTGAAAATAGGACACCCTAGGTTCCAGTGCTCCTGTCCTATTTGTGCACTATTGTCTTAAGGGGATGAGAATTATGGGAATGGATCTAGGCCTAAAAGGGCTACCTGGGTCTGAAAGGGCTAAGTCTAGAAAGCTTTGGATGACTGGGAATCAATGAAAGAAGTTACTTAAAAGGTTGTGCAAGCCAACATGAGGACCTATGGATTAGGAGTCTTAGCCATACTGAAGTTGTATAATTTTGCATTTTACATTACTATAATGTGTCTTAAAAACTCATATAAACTAATGTTTTTAAAATAATTTAATTTTTTAAGAGAATAATTCCTATAAATCTCAAATACTTAATTATTATAGACACTAGTCAGTGTTTCCAAATGCAAGTAAATAGGTCAAAATTCCATAAAAGTAGTGTTAGATGATTGAGATTACATCATATTACACTCTCAACATCCATATAATGTGACCCTAACATAGCCAATATCATCCAACGCTATGACAAAAAGCTCAGATTACATCACCCTAAATAAATGATATGCATCAATAAAAGTTTAATGTCTTGCATTGTTAGGAAATACTAAAAAATACCAAAAATATTTGAAATAGTAATGAAATATATTAAAATGGTAATGAAATATATTGAAATGTGTATTTCATGATGTTGATGTGAAAATTGTAACCTATTTTAATACAAAGAGTGTTACTTATAAAATATTAAAATTCAAATGAAATATAAAATATACCCCAAAATATAAAGATACATAACAATAAGTACATTATAAAAAATCTAATGCAAAAAAAATATTTTATTGATAACAATTTCATATAGCTAATAAAATTTACATTAAAATTTAAATAACATTACATTTTTTTTTGTTATGGAGAAATCCTTTGGATAAATGATATACTCTTTCTCAATGGATGAGTGATGGTTTGGGAAGTCTAACAAGGAAATTACCACCACTAAATGCTATGAAAATAGTTTTAAAAATTTGAGGAATGTAAGTAGTTTTTCAGCATTTAATGAAGGTCATTTTCAAATCCTCAGACAATAGTCTAAGAGCCAATTCATCACTATATCCCCTTGCATTATATTTCAATTGCATTCAAAATTTTGATAGATGGAATTTAATGTTTTGTTGGGTTATTAATTATTTTTATTAGTATTTTACCTAGAATATTATTAATTATATTATTTTCTTATCATTTTTAATGGCTTTACTAGTTTCTCAATTTCAAAATTTTGATAGATGGAATTTAATGTTTTGTTGGGTTGTTAATTACTTTTATTAGTATTTTACCCAAAATACTAATAATCATATTATTTTCTTATCATTTTTAATGGCTTTACTAGTTTCTCAATTTTGAAAAGTAGGTAGTCTCTAGTTCATGTATATTATATTAAAATGTGTGTATAAGGTTTATTGCACTGAAATCAATGTGTAATTACATATTAATTGTTTTCTATATTCTTGTTTTTGAAATGAATTTGATATCCAAAATTGAGTATGTATTTTTTAATCATTATTTAAAAATAATAATGTAATGGTTTGAGTTATTAATATTCATTTGATTAATGTTTGTACAAATCATATGTTAAATTTTGAGATTTTTTTATCATAAATGATTCAATCGTTAACTTGAATATAAATGAAACTTATAGAACATGATTAAGTTTCATTATACATTAAACCATGTAATATCTAATTAGTTTTTAAAACATTATTATTATATGGGAAGTGATAGTTATAAAAAAAATTAAAAAATTATTGGTGTAACATGAGATAACATATTCAATCACATCTATTTTCCCTTATCCAAATTTACATTTTAACATTTTTCTACACATTAAGCGAAAAGGTTGTGGACAATAATTAATGGCCTACACACTTTAGGTATTTTATTCATTCTATCCTTTTCATCACTATCGAAGACCGGTGGATTATATGTTTCTCTTAACTAATTAATCTACATATGCAAACCTCTGAAAGTTATAAATAATAACCCAACAAATGAGATGGGATTTTGGATTCCAATCTATGGTACACTCACATTCAAAGAGTATACGTAAAGATCCAAGAGGAAATGTATTAAAAAGGGGATGATGAAAACTTAATTAGTATTCACCTCAATTGAATTTAAATGTTGTAAACCCTTCAAAAGGTTAAACTCATTTAGTAATCAAGATTGTGAAGTAACTGAGGGGATTTAATCAAAAAAATAAATCATTTTTAATGTCGTTATTTTTTAAAGTGAGTATAAATTTCAAAATTGAGAAAATCAAGTATGTTGTAAAGATTCAAAGCTGAAAATTTAGGTGTATAGATGATCGAACCCAAAGGAAAATAGGTTGTAGTGCCAAAGGTTTAGCCCCAATTTGTTCAGAGATACTCATATTTTTTACTATTATTATCCATGGAAGGAATTATGAGGATTTTTATGACTTTATTGAAAATTTAGTAGATTGTAAAATGGACGAATATGCTTATCAGGCCAAAGTATTATACATAGATGTTATAAAGACTATATATAGGTCATAATTTCATAAAGCTATTGATATGCCTAAAATGTTTCCATTTTTTAACTTAATATAATACATGGGATATAACTATGTGTTGAATTATGATATTAGAATGTGGTCTATCCATGATCAAATGTGAACTGAAGCATTACTGACACATGAAAGAGGCAAGACGAATATAACCAAAATAAGAAATAATATATTATAGATTGTTAACTCAATGATTATTATCTAAAATACAAAGGCAGAGAAGGGAATATATAACAAATCCATACCTATATTTCTATTGTTCTTTTTGTCATAATAATGGTGGCATATAATGATGGTGAAGTATGTGAGGTAGACAAACATTAAATTCATGCCTAGACATGTGCACACACTAAATAAACTTAGTGAAAAATCTAACTAGCTAAGTTAACTTAAATAAAAGTTCACAATTAAAATTTATCACTAATACCCACCCCCCTTAAGTGGAAATTAGGGACTAATAAAGGAGAAACTAAGAGTTTATGAATCTTAATAATATAGGTCCTAACAACTAGACCTGATGATGTACCTATGTACAAATATGAATAAATTATAATTTGATGCTACATGTCCATATGGACACCAATCCATCTTGTTTAAATAAATGGGTATCAATTTTTATAACTTTCAAGTTTAACTATAAATTATTTATGTATATGAATCTCACTCACAAGAACCAATGAGGCTTCAAAGAACTGCTACTCAATAACCTAACTGGGAGATCCTTTACATCAGACAAATCCAAGGCTGCACATACCAACATGATTGTATTTAAAGATAAATCTAAAGTAAAACCATTTCTTCTAACTATATGACTATTCAAAAATAATATTCATAACTACTTGGTTTACAATAGAGCCTCATCCAATGTGATGCTGACAACTATCTTCCAAAAACTGGGTTTGAATCCAGATAATTCAAAGAGAGTGGTCTTACAATTAGATAAGTATTTGGTCCTATGAATCATAGAAAGAATGAATATACACATTTAGTTGTCATCTGATCTACATGTAGTAGACCATTTCCATCTTGGTCATTGACATTATAAAATCCTATAAGATGTTACTAAGCCATGATTGGTACAATACATTGAATGGATATATGGACATTTACTTCTTGCACATGTGTTTTGCCAAGAAGGGGGTAGCCAACCAAATTTAAGTGGACTATGAACCCAAGATGAGATATCTAATCACTGAGTACAGTGCCATGAATGAAAAGGTAGACTTTCTATCTTTTCCAATAGGCATGTACATATTTACCACTAGACAAGAACATGTATTACATGAACAAGAATTTGAAAGTCCATATCAGTTATATACTCTTTATTTTGATGAAGCTACATTAAAACAAGTTTTTGGTGTGGGTGTGGCCATGACAAATCTAGATGGTAAGTGTAGAGAGGATTAAAAAGCAAGTTAGTCAAGCATTAGTCCATAAACAAATAAACATGCATATAGAACTAACTAACCAAGCCTATTTATTCCTATGGAAATTACAAAGGATAGAAAGAAACAAATGAAAGAAAGCAACACCATATTACCTTCCCAAATAGATTCACCATACCCATGTGTCTCAAAAACATGTTCTCCCTTGATCAAGCATCCTTGTCTTTGTCAACAATGGTGGTAAGCTCCTCCAATGCCTCATGAACACTCCATAAAATCTAGGCTCTTGATTGTAAACCACTAAACTAGCCTATCAATGAAGCTTTGTGGAAACAATTTAGCATTATAACTTTTAAATATTCAAGCTTTGAATATATTTGAGCATAATAACCTTGCACCAAAATAGCTTATAAATGATGTTCATGGCCTCTCTATTTATGGATTTTTGAGATTGGTCAGGATCAACCATGACCATCCATCTCAAAATTGAGATGTGTGGTTGAGGATAATCTTAATATTTGGAATTAAATCCATAATTATCTTCATCATGACCTTGGAAGAAGGGGCATTGAAGAGGCATGAGAGGCATTAACTAGGCATGGGTGACCCATAATCTTGATATTTGTGGCATTTATGACCTAGGGATGTCTTCCCAAGAAATGATGTCACCTAATGATGTAGATAATAAGAATCAATTTTCAAAAAGAAATATTCAACAACTCTCATGGAAAATCCACTTAAGCTCTTGATTTGAATTAATTAGCCTTAACCAAGGTTAATCAACATTTGTGCAATTATTTAAAAATTGGTCCTCAATTAATCAAAATGGTCAGAAAGTCATATTACTGAGTTGTAATTTAACTCAAGAAGAATTAGAAGGTGACGCTAGATGCATTGGAACCGTATTCGTATTTAGGATGTTGTCAAAACCAAATGTGTAATAATGAATAATAAGAAAAGAGTGATCTAGGGCACTAAATGGTGAAATGGTCATTTTGACTCGAAATGATCTAATCAAAATTAGCTAGCCCATACAATGCATTTCCCTATTTAGGGATACTTTGACCTAAATTGACACTTTTAAATGACAAGTTCAAACTATTTCGCATGTTTTATAGATTTTGACCCTGAAAATGCCTAGGTTTAATACTTAGACCCTAAAAATGCCTAAGTACTGACCTGATTAGATTTTGAAAAAGTATTTTCCACATCGTAAGGCATGCAACTATGAGACTAACTCTATCAGATGCTAAGTGACCCTAATTTCTTATATTTACTAAAATAAATTTAAAGTATACTTAACATAAATGTAAACTTATACTTAACATTTAGAGTAGTAAATATAAGCTTGTGGACAAAGTTGCCTTCATGTGCAACTCCCAAATGCTTGTGGAGTTAGTTTTAAACTTATAAAAAATCAATGCATACGTGTTTTATAATGTGTATGCATTCTACAATACACTATATAATGCGTACACATTTTATAATGCATATGCATTTTATAACGTGTACACATCTATACTGCACTATATAACACGTACATGTTTTATAATGCATATGCATTCTATAGTACACTATATAACATGTGTGTATTCTATAGTGCACTATATAATGCATACATGTTATACAATGTATATGCATTATTTAGATTTTAAATAATGTGTACACGTTATTGTTATTTCAAAACTACTTACGTGTTATGGTTCAGTATTACTGAGCCATAATCTTAATAATGCAATCATGTTAATTAAATAACATGATCGCATTATTTAATAGTGTGATCGCGTTACCTAAAATGTCCATGGAATATTCCCCTAACTCTGTGCACATACCCTAATGATTTTAAACAAAACTCTAACCTAATCATTAAGAGTTTGGTAAAAGGAACATTTATTAATGATTTGTCGACAAAAAAAATCTAGAACTCCATTTTACATAGCCTTGTAAGTAGATGGTGCAGATATTCAAATCCATGTTTTTCTAGGAATCAAATGCATGTAAGATATCAAAAATATGGTTCGAATATGGATAAAATGAAATGGTGTCATTTCAATTATATATCCATGCTTTACAACTCGAGACCACCATTTTGCACTAGAAAAGAAGACCATGGATGTTGATGTAAGGAGTTAGGATAACTTTGATAACCAAATACCTAAGCCAATGTAGAGCTTGAGAAGCATTTAACACAATCAATATGATGGATTTTAATGTATACAAGGGAAAATGAATCTGCTCTACAAATCAATCCTAGCTTGGAAAAGATAAATGACACTAGCCCTTCCGCTTGTTGGTACATTTAGATAATTGAGGTCATGACCAATATAGATCAAATAGACCTAAATAAGGGGTCTCTTACCACAACAATGTCACTAAAGAGGGTTCCAAAGCCTCTGGTCAAGCAACACCATGTAATAAACCTAGTTAGGTCGTATGTTTTCTTATTTCACAAGTAAATAAAAAAGTAAAGTAAAATCTAACCTAGTGTTCATCAAAGCTTGTGGCACAAAATGGGGATAATAAACATAAAAGTAAGCATGCATAGAAGAGATCTACTCAAGTCAATGTAGAAGTAATCTTAATGTATAGAGAGAGAAGAATATAATCTAACAAATGAAAATCTATCTACTTTAAAGAGGAGAAATATTTAGGAATACTTAACTTTGAAGACGAACCCATTGAGCCTCAATCTCTCCCTTGTCCAAGGTGAATCATAAGACGTTGTTTTGTATGTTGAAAAAAATAAGTATGGATAATGGACTATAATTTATCCAAGGACCTCCTAATGAATCCCAATTCGTATCTCCAAAGGAAGTATGAAACCCTAAGCAATGGATCCTCAAGTATAATGGTGGATAATAAAAATTGCAAATAATGATTTATTCTTTGTCTCTCTAATGAAAATGGCAAAAAGAATGTGTATATATAGTTGGATCTAACCCTAAACTCTTCGAAAGTTTTAGTCAGCAGAGTTGGCCCATTCAACCTTATATAAATTTTAATTAATAAAAATGGATAAGTCCTAGATTGGGTTGGTTGAGGCTGACCTAATCCCGTAATGTGCTCATATATTTTATGTACAAGGTTGGCCTAGGTTGACTTTATTCGGTAAAAGTCAAAAAGAGGTTTTGGCTTAGGTAAGGATTGTTTGAGGTGGTAAATTTCTTGTAGGATTGTGTAAGGGAGGTGTCAAAGCTTAGGAAAACGTATAGGAGAGGTTTGTCTTGGTTTCAAGTAGTGTTATAGGGAACAACAATCTTACAAAGCACCAATGGTCTGCCCACCCTTTTTGTGGTCCACCCTTTAAGGCATTCACTTAGATAAAGTGACACTCGATAGGTTCTTGTAAGAGAGACAGTATTAGTAAGTGATAAAGTTTAAAAATATTATGTATATACATATTCCCCACTCAAAACTCATCACTTGTCACACAGTTGTAACATGAGATGGTACTTCAGGAAAAGAACATAGCAACACACAATGTTGAAGCTAAGTAAATTACAATAAGTGAATAAGATAAATTAAAAGACATAATTGAAAAATGCATACCTTTATTTACCTTAGTGTTGTAGAAGAGGAAGGAAGTGAGATAAATGTGAAGGTGTCCAATGTAGGAAACATTAGACGAACCTGTAAAATAACCAAAAAATTGAAATTTTTGAATAATATACATGTGATGTATGGAAAGATTCTCTATGATGTCAGGATTCCAAATCATCTTTTGGTTCAAAAAAATAACTAGTAAAAATAAAGTTATGGGCAAAAAATAGAATCTGGTTGAAAATAATTGACAAGTAAATAATTTTGAATAGTAAATATAGATATGGTGAAAATTAATTTATTTGTTATTTTTACTATTCTAAAAAAATATTACTCTGAGAGACCCAATTTGAACCTAGAGAGCAACCATGGTGAGGAGATGACAACTTCAATGGGGAGGACGCCTAGTAGCCATGGTGAGTGAATCTCAAGTAAGTGATTCATTAATTTCAATTTTTTTGATAATTTTAATTGAAACTAAGCTAGATATAGAAAAATAGTTTTTATAAAAAATGTCGATACTAAAAATGACCCTAAAAAAATTTTAAGTAAACTAGGGGTAAAACAGGGTACTGGGTAAGAAAGGATCAGACCAATAATACCTAAGGCATTTATGGTAAATGGTTAAAAAGTCACCATAAACTAAAAACAAAGTCATATATGTCAACTTAGTTTTCAAGGTGAGAGAAAACAAAGAAGATGATTATATAGCATTGGGCTGATTTAGTATCATTGGGGGTGGTCACTTGCATAGTAAGGGGTCGATCTAGTTGGAAAAGAATAAATGGCTGACATAGTACATTCTAGCTGATGTAGTACATAATATATGGCTAATATAGTTTGTTAAAGGAGGTTGATTGTGAGGCAAAGGGATGATATAGTATTTTAGATATAATAAAGGGATGATTTAGTATCAAATGATTATGTCTGTAGAAATGGGTTGATTGTGTATTCGAGGGAAAATGTAATATGGCAAAAAGGTGAGGTCAATTATGTAAGAAAAAAGAAAATAATAATAGAAATAGGTTGATGGAGTGGTTAATTTATAATTTTTTGAGAATATCTAAGAATGTATTTTATTATTATGACATCGAGATCTAATACATTCTCTATTATTTGATATTTTATAGAGGTGACAAAGATTTTGGCACCTGGTAGATGCGTCCTAGCTACCAAATTTGTTGGAGTGGTTATCAGACATGGATCGAGCGCTATTGGTTACCTTGGGATTTGGAGACATCATGAAAATGAGGCAAATCCCACTGAGTGTTGATATCATTAGAGCATGGGAGTGACTGACCAACACTTTACAATGGAAAGTGGATGGGCACACGATCGAGGTGGGCATCACCTTAGAGGACGTCCAAGCCTTTCTTAGACTTCTTATCATTGGGAATCTGATTATATATGATATGTTAGAGGTAGAGGATGAGATACAATCCCTAGCCTAGTGGGTGATAGGCTGGAATAGGATTTATACTGGTTTAAGTGTTAGCTTATTTGATGTTTATATATCAGCTATTTCAGATGTCTATAAGGCATTGATAGGGCTTGTGAAAACATGAGTGTTGTGTCACAAGTCGAATGACAAGGTATCATTATACATGATAGCATTGTGTTATTCCATCTTAGAGCAGGGTACATTGTATGATCTTGATTCTATCATTTGGGAACAACTCATGCATGATATGTATGGGATGTTGACATGGGGGTAGAAGACAATGGGCCCCATTATTTTTTTGAGTGTGTAGATCTATCAGAGATTCTTTATGTATCATTTATTTGGGTTACCTCATATGGTCGATGATAGGTTACCTCAGGTTGTATAATGGAGGCAGGACCATGTAGCATGTGACATGCCCCAAGTTCCAGCTTTACAAACTATTACACAAGGTCAGATAGTGTGGCAGCCTGACACTAACATTATTGTCATATGGCCATCTTGGGTGATTATTATGATTGGTTTGACACACATTCAAATCATGGGTCATTATACTTCATGGGTGGAGCCATATCTAGTAGCTCATGTACCCAAACAACTAGGCCTACCACATCTAGTGGGCCCTCATGCATATTGGGCACGACATGCTAGAGAGACGAGAGGGAGAGGATGCATAGGGGTACCCATCTAGATACCTATCATTAGGCCTTAGCGAGAGAAACCATGAACATGGTAGGTATGGTATTAGGAGGTGGTGAGGCCTGGTACTAAGGATATTATATATGTGGATGCTACATGTGATGATGTAGGAGTGGAGAGATAATAGGGGAGACAACAACTACCTCAATCTCATCATAGATAGATGCACTATCAATGAGAGGAGACATAGGTGTGAGTAATCACATAAGGTGATCTTACATTAGTTGTGGAACATAGTTGGTTGATAGAGAGGCCACTAAGGAGAGGACCATGATGAGCCCAAGTGGTGAATTTTAGTTTTGCACTTGTGTAAAGGTATCCAATAGAGGAGGTGCTTGGCAGGCAAGCAGATAGGGAGACCTTGGTTGGTGATATCAGCATTGGTGAGAAATGTTTTGATCTATTATGTTTTTGATATAGATCACTAGTTTTATTGGCATTTATGTATTTATTGATATATATATGGATTGAGATATATGTGTGTGTGTGTGTGTGGGATCTAATGTATATTTGGTTTATGTTTTTTAGGTACTACATTAAATGAGATCATATGGGAGCCATGATTGTGGCTGCACACCAAGATATTTTGAATGCAGTGTTGTTGCATTATGAGCCATCTACCTTGGTTGATCTTGTGATACCATCTACCCCAATTTATGCTAGTTGATTTAGACTAGTGTCGGAGGATGCTCGATAGTTGAAAGCATGAGGAGATGTCTCACAACCACATGTAGGAGTATGAGAAGGAGAATCCCAATTTTGGCAGGCATTGACATAGGAGTGAGTTTCTCATATGGTGACCACTATAGCACTTGGATGCGTGTAAGCCCAAGTGGCCAACCTATAGGGTCAAATCGGTGGCTTGACATCTTGGACTACCTCACTATAGCTTACCATTTGGAAGGGTCAGTCACAAGCATCCATGGGCAATGTGGCTTGGCCACAGGATAGGCATGATGGAGTACAACCTTAGAGCTATAGATATTGTATTTTATACTTTTATTATATAAAACTCATGATATATATATATATATATATATATATATATATATATATATATGGATATTTATTAGTTGATAATTGTACTTGTATGTGGATGGATGTATGGATATATTTCATTTCGAGCATATGTATTTTACTTTCATTGTATATGTTATGAAAAAGGTGTGATGTATGTTTTATTTTCTATCATTATGTGATACACATGCATGGTTAAAAAGAAAAGCAAAATGGTTTGGAAAAATATAAACAATAAAAACAAATGTAATACACACTATATCATGACGGGAAACATGTAAAAACAAAAGATGAATAAACATAAGAAACCAAAATGGTAAAGTAACATGTAAAAAATATTTTCAAAGCATGTAAAAGATTTTCACCAAATTAAAACAAATAAAATTCATACTATATTAGGTTGGGAAGTATGAAAATTTGTAATGAAATGGAAAACATGTGAAAACCAAATGGTATATAAAAATAAATGAACAATAAATTTAATAGATCATACTAAGTCAAGATGGGAAGTATGAAAATAAAAACAAAATGTACGTATAAATCAAATTAATCATACTAAATCAAGATGGGAAGTATGATAAATTTAATAAAATGGTTGTAAACATACACGCAATCAAAAAATGAGAAGAAAAAACTGAAGTGTTTATTAAGCAAGCATAAAACATACTAAATCAATATGGGAAGTATGTCAATGATGTGTAAATCATAATGTAACATAAATTATCTCAAATTTGAAGCATGTAATTTTATTTTGACTTGGTTATAGTATGAACCGGCTATTAGAATATTTTATGAGGAGGGCCTAGTCCTATCCAAGGTCTTACACTGCAACTCACAGAGGGAACACCAATGAGGTGGAAAAAAATATAAGAATAATTAAAATATGTTTTAATACAATAATTTATGAGGAGAGATTAGTCATATCCATGGTCTTACACTAAAACTCACAAAAGAAACCCCTAGGGGGAATGATCAATTAACAAAATAATATTTCTCAAGGGAAATATTAGGATTGTGGTAATGAAAGAGGGAATGTTAAAAACACGACATATGAATCTATGAGAAAACCTTAGCAAACATGAGGAATACTAGGTAAAAAGGAGAGACATTAAGAGTTTAATGACTGTCAAAATACAAAGGATACATGTTCACAATAAGAACAAAGTTGTGTGGGTAAATAGTTAAGATACTAAGATCAACATATTAAGGTTATATGATCAAGGAAATTAAAATGGACCTACCTTCCCACAACATGTTCTCCATTCCTCAAGACCTCTTATAGAGCTAGCAGTCTACTATGAAGATTGAGTACTTGTCTCAAAAAGTATGTAGCATTTATGTATTTTTTTGTTCTCCTATCCCAATCTACTGGCCTACCACACCCCAATGGACCTCGGCTCTATCATGAGGCCAACTTTGGAGTTTGATCGTCAATTAGAAACTATAAGATGTGCTATGAATCACATCTTTTGGTGTGATTAGATTTTTGAATTGGATGTTGTCTTTTCAATCATTGCTTTTGTTTAAATAATTTGGATTTTAACTTTTTTATGGCTTTTATGAGTCTTCCATATGGATTTGGAGAACCAAATATGTGTGATAAAATTGATACACACGAATGAAATTTTGACTTTGGTTTAAAGGAGGTTAAGTAACCATAGATATGACTGACTAAAAACTTAGGCTTACATATGAATTAACATGTAATCTCAAGTTTCAACCATATGTATGCTTAGTATGTGAAAGGAGAATAAGGGAAGAAAGGAGATCCAAAATAGTTCGGTGTATGGTATTAGTAAAATTATAAGAATTATTTTATAACTAATTATATGGTAGAGATAGAATACCAAAGAATCAAGGTTGTATAATCAAGTCACAATAATAATTATCTAATTTTTTAGTGCAAATAAAAAGAATCCATGAAAGAAGTGAAATCGTAAACATAAGTTTGCATTCATGATAAGAATGATAAGAAGCCATAACAAAAACGTGAAAAAAAATGAAACCATGAAAAACACATAAAACATAATATAGTGGTCCATGTGAAATAAACAAGTGAAATCAAATTTGACACATAGTCAAGTGTATAAGAGATATAAAAATGGATCACTAATACAATCCAAATCATAAATTAGAACATTGTGAAATAAAAACATGCCATGTTCACAAATATTGATATATTTGACCACAAATATTATCCATAACATCCAAAACATCTCTATGAAGCTGAATTCATATGCTAGTTATAGTCTCATCAATCTTCATAAAAAGTTGTGCAAAGACTTCTTTCCATATCATCTCAACTGAAATGGTAGATGTAGTAGATGAGGAGTAATGCTCATGTGTATCTCTTGTGTGGGATACTTAAGGAAAGGAATGAATGTCTTAATGAGAATATTATATGTGAACCTAGAAGGAGGTGCAACCAAATAAGAAGAAGGAGCCTTATTACATGGGTGACATGTATGAGGAGGAATAACTGGTGCTAGTGTAGACTATGAAAAATCATGAAGATGTTGTTAGAGCACTTGACATAAATTGATATGATGTGTACCACACCAATACCAAAGACATTATACTTCCCCATATTTAAGAATATACTCTGGTAATAGCTTATGAGGAAGTATGGCCTTATCTTTAGGTTGAGAAATGGTCGGGCATAATGTGTCAATGTACTACCTAAGTTTTCAAAAATGGGTAGAAGAGTGGTTATTTATCCCATGAAAGCAACAAATACATTTATTATTATATGGTGGGGGTCTACTAGCTAAAGGGATGGAAGGAGAAGCTTGGGGTTGTTAATATAAATGGCAATCTTTAGACCAATGACTGACAACTTTGTGAATGTCATAATAACATTGTTCTACCCATTGTGCAAGCAAGCAATCAAATTATGGTAAGGGAAGAAGGCCATAACTAAGGAAGGATGGGGATGGAGTAGAAACTATACTAGTCTCATTGGAAAATAAGGTTATCTATGCAGTGGGTCGAAGCACAATGGATAGCTTCTTTGGAAGAAGCAAAGTATAAGGATCATGGTATCTGGGAAAATGATAGGGTCCTATCATGGCATGATCCATGAGCATATTCTTGAGGGGATCTATTATGACTGGAGGCATACCATGTGAGTGTTCCATCTCTACCCTATGAACAATTGTGGAAAAACTAGTATTAATGTTATAAAATAAGGAATGCTAGAATAAAAAGGAAAAGATTGAAATAAAGAAGAGTGATATCAAAGAACTTCAGCATTTCTAGCTTGGAAAAATCTAGTTAAGAATGGGTCATGTAAAGCATAACCATCATCATAGTTGGGTGTATGTAAGTCGATGGTACACGTAGGAATGATTTTTTCATCGGAGGAAGCATGATGAATAGAGTGTCTAGTTTTGGTTAAGATAATGGGTATGTCATCGAAATGTAGATAACAAGATCGAGGTTGAAGAGGAAGAAGTTGGAAAATGATCTGAGGGGATAGATCGAAGGTTTTTATCTTTAGGCTTATCACATATAACTCATCGTCATCGAGGTCTAAGAGGTTAGGTGGAATATTCCCAACTAATTTGGGGTGACCATTATAACCTCGAGTGGAGTTGACTAGATAGTTGAAGTGTTGGGATTCCTACAATGGGACATTATGTAAGGGTTCAAGGGTGGGTTTTTTAAAGACACTAAATTCCTAGAATTATTCAAAATTTTAAGGGTTTGTGTCCCCTTGAATCTTGTAGATAGGTCTATTATGAGGGAATTTGACATATTGGCATGTGGATAAGTGATTGTTCACATACAATGAGTTTAAGGTCAACCAAGTAAAATATATTAAGAAAGTATAAAGTTAAAGATCATAACTTTCACATGTATATTAATAGGAGGAATGGTAATTAGAATCCAAACACAACAGAGGGGAGGTATTTTCCTTCTGTCATAGCCTTGACATGTACTATATGTAGATTTTAGGTTACATTCACAATATCCAAGTGTCTTAATGAAGTAAAATGAGGTAACACAAGTGCCTAAACCTTAATCAATTAAAGTACATTTAACTTGGATATCACTTATTTGGATGCTAATGAATAGAGGAGGATCATCCGCATGAAGCAATATCTCTTTGGGAATCATGGGAGTGATAGGTAACTTAAGTGAGAGAGAAGTGTCCATTGTTTCATCAACATAAATTGACATCTCTTCACATTATTGAAGTATACTATCTTCAGATCTAAATAGGGTAGATTCACGTCCTACATGAAGAGGACGAGGGATGTTCGTTTTGAACAACAATTGCATTAGGTGGTTTCTATGATGGGGAGAAGCTCTCATTAGTTCTAAGAAAGGTATTTGATATGGGAGATGGGAAAGTTATACAATAAGATCCCATTTATCATAACTCATGGGAGGATTGTTAGATATATGTGCATAGTGTTGCAAGAGCTCCTGTGAAGGAGGGTTAGAGGTACAATTAAACTTATGTTGATAGGGTATGGTTTGTTTGGGTTGGTTGCAAGTGGGTTGAGTTACTTTAGGTGATGTGGTGGTTGGTTGAATTATTTCTCATGATTGGGTGGAAGAAACACTATTGGAAGTTTAGGGTATGTTATCTTACAGTGTGGATGTTGGGGGAAGAGTAGAAATGGTATGAGAGGTATAATCAAGTTGTGTTGTTGAGAGTGGATCTTGAATGGGTATTGATTCCTCTTGCCCCAATTCCATGAGGTGGGATGGGGAAGTGTCTTGAATGATGCAAAATAGTTGAGAGGTGTGATGTCCAGGTGTTGGATCTAAGTCAATAAAAACAACTACTCTTCTCATATTAGTCATATTAGACACATTTTTGTCATTGGTGGTAAGGTCTATAAGAATTTAAACATTGTTATTAGTAGGACTAGGTTTTTCGATGTTATCTTGGTGGATAAGAAGGGGATCCTTGTAGATAGAAAGATGAGTAGTAGCTTGGTTTTTATTTTGTGTTTCATGGGATTTAAAATCTATGTCATAAGCTTGTTGACGCTTTCAGATAAGGGAATCATGATCAAAATTAGGACCAAGAATAAAATCTATATCAAGATTTTGTAGTTTCCTAAAAGTCTCATGAGAATGGCCCCAAGTTGCATGAAACCAACAAAATTTGTTTGGATCATACCATGATTTCATACAATGTGTGGGGTTAATATCTGATGGTGGATGTATTGGAAGATGATTTTGAATTTCTGCTAGGGAGAACAATTTGTGCACATTAATATGGTTGTGTTTTTAAATTTTGGGAGTAGAAGTATTATTAGGGGGAGGAACATGCTCCATGGTGTTGTTTGGAGCAATAACTTGGATGGTATGTATAGTGTCATAAGTGTTGGTAACACCATCATTGGTTGTATGATGGTTTTTATTTTTGATGAGCATGTGGTGCCTATTGTAGGTTGAGGTGGTTTAAATTGATGCATGAGGAATTCCTATTGTTTGGATTGGTTAAGAGCTTTTTCCAAGGTTTTTGGAGAGAGGGTCCTAACCTAATATTGTAATTTGGGGTGTAGAGCATTAGTAAATAGGTGGAAGAGGTTGTCATCCACCATCTTATACTCACATTATTTAGACAATTTTTTCCATTGTTTGATGAAGGCTTATGTCATTTCAGTTTCGAGTGTTTGTAATTTATAAAATGGGCTAAGTTATTTTCAGGAAGATCACTAGTTTAGAATTATTGGACTAATGAGTTGACCAAGTCTTATATGCTAGTGATAGAGTGATTTTTTAATTTATTGTACCAATCTAAAGCATCTCATGAGAGTGCTTTAGCCAATAATTTGGTAGCAACAAAGGTATTAAGCTTAACCCAATCTATATAAAGGTTACCAAATGTTTTTAGATGTAAGGTGGGATCACTAGATCCATTATAAGTGATGGCTAGGGTTATGCCTCCTATATTAATGCTAGAAATTTGAGGTACAATAGGTTCATTTTGTAAATATTTGATGGTTTTATTGATGAATGGTGGTTGTGGTATAAAGTTACCAAGGGAATCCTTGAGGGGGGTAGGGGGCATTAGGATTTTACGCTCCCCATGAAACCCAGTGTGGTTGGTTTTGGATATGTATGAGATGATTTTGCATTTGCATCATCTAATTTGCATTATTGGTTTGAAAAGTATGCATTTTGTTAAGCTTTTGTAAGACAAGTTGATTAGTTTGAGCAGTATTTTGACTAGTGGACGTAGCGTGTGATGTATTAGTATTATGGGAGGCATGAGGAGTTTATGATGCACTATGAGCATATGACAAGGTAGTGGCATGCATTGCACTAGTGGTATGAGTAGCATTGGTAGCAAAATAAGCATTGGTATCTTGGTTAAATGTGGGGGTGTTTTGAAGAGGCCCACTAGAAGTTGAACCAACCATGTTGGTATAAAAACTTGGCATGGAGGTTGAATAATACATAGAAGATGATGTCATGGTATGGGAAGGAAACATTATAGAGGGGGAATATTGAGATGCAAAGAAATGGGTTCACCTAAATCCATGGGAAAAGATAGGGGAGGGTGAATGAGGTTATCCTATATGAGGACCCATCATAAGGTTATAGATGGTTGTAGGATCTTTTACTCTAAGTTGAGGGTTTTCATTAATGTAGAAATGCATTTATGTGGTATATTCAAGACCATGTTCATCTTATAAATAAAATTAAGGGTTAAGTATGGATTAATAATGTGGAAGAGTCCCATAGTTGGTGATGCAAGTAGAAACATGGATATTGCTTTGATCCACAGTGGGTGCCACAAGATGTGTCTTAGGGAACCTATTGGGGCTGGTAAATCTCATCATGTTTGATTTATTTAATTATATATTATATTTAAGCAATAAATTCATGATGAAGGAGAGAGATTAAAAATTTGGTAAAAATTAAAATTAATTGGTAGGATACAACGTCGAACCAATTGATATTGTCTTGTAGAACAATAAATAAAACAAGTTATAAAAGACACAATCGAACTGGTCGACCATGTTCTATAGATGGTAAACTAAGAGAGTATAAAAGACACATAGTTGGATAGGTTAATTATGTGTTGAAAATAAATAGAATAAGTAGTCTGTAATATATTGGGTCGAATAGAACGACTGTGTTCTATAGGAAAATAGAGATTGCAAGAGACACAGTCGAGCAGATCGACTATGCACTAGAGGTAAAGACAGGTGTTGACAATTATGATTATAGATGATCTAGTGTTTTTGTGTAGAATACTTTAAAGAAACACGTAAACAACTGTATTGATACATTTGATCTAGTTATGGCACACAACGCAAACCTTGTACCAACATTGTCTAATACAAGTATTATAATACAAAATAAAATTATCAGAGAGCAAGCAGTAAAAATAAAAATGTTAATCAAAGTGGTCATTCCTGAATGTTTTAAGTTATAATATTTTTTAAAATAAATGTGATAGACATTTGGCTATAAGAAGGAACTATAAAAGCAATCTAAAAATGGTTTCAAGTAGTTGAGGTTGAAAGGGAGGTATATTGGTGATGGTATTGGCTTGATATTTTGTCCTGCCCCATCACTTCACAATCCCATGATGATAAGGGTGTTAGGTGATTTACCAATATATACCATCAACCATGTATTTATACTTGGCCAAAAAACCAAGCTGACTTCCCCCTTGGTGATGAAATTTAAGTAGGTAGACCTTAGGTAGAATTTTTTTAATATTTTTTGATGTTATGTGGTTTGGAAGTGTGTGAAAAATAAAAATAATGTGACTAAATTGATAAATTAAAAATCTCGTATTTATTCTATATATGTCTCTAAGCAAGCAAGAAACAAAAAATAAAAATTGAATTAATTACTAACAATATAAGTTAATTCCTTTGTTTTGAAGAGTACATAGTCGGTTCAGGCGACCCTATATGCAAATAATACATAATAGAATCGATAGGGTTAATGATATCTATTGAAGCAAGAGTTATAATAACATAGTTGAATGGGTCGACTAAGTCTTCTAGACAGGAAAGCAAGCTACAAAACTATGTCGATCCAGTTGGCCCAGTTCATTATAGGGTTATAATTTTATAGACTAAAAATTATGAAAAATATGATTGTAAATGAAGAATAGAAATGACTAAGAAGGTAAAAATAAACCTAAATTTTTTTTGAAGATGTTGATATTGTTACTTTTATACTATGTTGTTTAGATGATGACTTTTATTATGCTAATATAATCAACTGGGTCGACAAAGTGTAAAAACTTGTATGTAAATAAGTGAACTGAGTTGAGTTGATCGATCCATTATTATTGAAGATGACCTGCACATAGAAATACTTAGTTGATCGTAATGACGGTGTGTTAAACATGCACACATAATATTAAATTGTATCAACAGATTCAATCTAGTACTATAAAAATAAAAATATATAATAGATGATATTAAATGAAGGTGTGAAGGAAAACCTATAAGGGTTAGTTCATGCCAGGTTCACTAGAATGTATATAAGAGAAAGTGACGCAGATCTAATTCAATCCTAGCTCAGAGATGATAAATCACACTAACCTTTAGATTTTTAGTGCATTTAGATAATCAAAGTCATGATTGATATGGATCTGTTAGACCTAACTAAGGAGTCTCTTATCACAACAATATCACTAGAGAGGGTTCTAAAGCCTCTAGTCAAGCAACATCATACAATAACCCTAACTAGCTTCTATGTTTTCTTATTTCATAAATAAATGACAAAGTAAAGTAAAATCTAACCCAATGCTCACCAAACATTTTGGCATAAAATGGGGGTAATAAACATAAAATTAAACATGGATAGAAGAAATCTACTCAAATCAATGTAGAGGTAATCATAATGTATAGAGAGAAACATATAAGCTAACAAATGCAAATCTATCTACTTTAATAAATAATAAAAAGAGTTAGGAATACTTACCTTTGAAAATGAACCCATCAAGCCTCAATATCTCCCTTGGCCAAGGTGTTTTTCAAGAGTTTTTTGTGTATGTTGAAGAAACAAAGGATGGATGATGGACTATAGTTTAGCCAAGGACCTCCTAGTGAATCCCAAGTTTTCACAAAATAAGATTCGTATCTCCAAAGGAAGTATGAAACCCTAAACAATGGCTCCTCAAGTAGAATGGTGGATAAGCAGATGGGCAAATAATTATTTACTCCTTGTCTCTCTATGAAACACAATCATAACATGTTCTCCAAAAGGAGCTACTAGCCTACGTTGACCAATCTATCTACAAAATTTACACTCACAAAGAAGAAGCCTTTTTAGGGCAGAGCTTATAGTCTAGCATTACTAAAAATCGATGAGGCCCTAAGAGAAGACACACATAAAAATAATGAGATTAGATCCATACTTGTGATCACCAACACAACCAACAATTGGATCAGTCAATCTCAAGCCAGTTACTCATCAATTCAAAGTTCTCACACTTAAATTCTAATAGCACCAATTGGATCTTACATGGGTTGACACTAATCATAGTAGTCTAGTTCAACCCCGTACTCTAAGTTCTTGGTTTAACAAGCCTATAAAAAGAACAATAAAATATGGCTTCAGAGAATCTCCATGAACTAAAAAATAAAATTATAAGAGTACGAGTTGGTTCTTACATTAGTTGACACTAATTATAATAGTCTAATTCAACCTCGTACTTAAAATTATTGGTTTAACAAGTCTATCTAAAAGACAATAAAATACAACTGAAGAATCTATAAAAAAACTAAATAATAATAACATAAAACATAGGAGTGTAAGTTCATCAACCTAGACTATCATATACTAATATGGCATTTTTTCAAGCCAATGAATAAGTAATTATGAGATCAAATTTGCAACCATTTTTTTTGTAAAGTGTCAGTTATCCAAGTATTGCCTCATAAAATCTACAAGTGTTAAAACCATCATAGTCATTTATTAAACAATTTTGACACACTTGTCAAGTCAAAGTTTTTTTTTTTTTTTTTTTGATTGAAATCTTGTATTTACATAGATTAGGTGTACAAAATGTTTTTAACTTAAAACCAAGGATTGAGGGGTATCCATTCTACCAAATTTATCTGGGGCACAATCCCAATCGCATCCCTTATATATATATATATATATATATATATATATATATATATATATATATATATATATATATATATATATATATATATATATAGGGGGTTTTACATATATATATAACCACCAAGAAAAATGACCCACGCCAAAAATTCCAAAGAAAATAAAAGTACATATTAACCACTAATATGATTGAAACAAGATTCAAGACAATATATAAGGTTAACACACAAACAAAATTCCACTTGCAAATCATAAACAAACTAAGGTGTGATTTCTTGCTACCCATTAATTCAAAGGATGGGCTTGATTATAAGACTATAAAATAATTCAACACTAATATCTAAACCCTCCATGCTTGCAACACTAATATCTCCCTAAAAATATTTATGAGAAATTATAAAATAACTTCTCTTATACTATTTTCCCATTTTGTATTAGAACTCAAAGTTTTTGAAAATGAAAGTGAGCACTAAACATGCCCTTCCTCCTCTTTGAAAAGCCATTTGTACATAACTGAGCTGTTCATGGCTTTTCCCTTCCTTGCATCTATTCAATTGCCTCTTTAAAAACATGTTTCATATATATATATATATATATATATATATATATATATATATATATATATATATATATATATATATATAACAGTGCCATTATATATATAGAGAGAGGTGTTATGCTCTTTTGGTATTTTTAATCCTTAGGTTGTTTTACACAGCTCTATCTATCTATTATTATTAGATCTAATAATTGGGAAGATGCTTATAAGTTTTATTCATCCCTAATTGCCTTGTGGGGCTTGCTGGGGCCATGCAATATTTTCCATGCTTGTGCCTTTGTATAATATAAGTGGATACTTTTTTATATTTTTTATATATTAAGGTTGGATATTTCTCAGATGTGGTTGGAAATGCCATAATAAATATGTATATATCATGTGGCATTTATAGAAATATGCCGATCATTTTAAAAAGGTATAAAGTTTAGAAGATATATTTATATACACAAATATGTGTGTTTGTTTTTAAAACTTTGAATAAGTTAATCTATCTTGTGGCAGGGTCAAATCTGTCTTCTCAGGTTGCACCCTTGTCTCCTCTCCCATGGGCAACTTCCATAGATTTTATGCCAAGATATATAGCTATATCTAGTATGGAGAGGCCAAAGCCGTATGAGAAAAATGGTTGTTATTTTTATTTTATATATAAAAATTATTTATATATTAAATATGTATTTAATTTGTAGATAAACAGTCAATAATTTATATTTTTTAATAAATCTTAATATCGGTCAAGCTAAAAACTTGTTAAACATTTTACTGTGATCTGAGTCAGGCTGAAAACTTGTTAACGTTTTACCATCTTATTTTTATGCATTTTAAGAATCTTAAGTACAAGGACCAATCCCTTGTTCTTTCAATAATAATGAACAGTAATTTAGATATTTAAAATTGCCCACATAGGGAATCCATCCCTGAACATTACCCAGAGCTCTTGAATTTGCAACAAAGATCTGATACAGTTATATTTTAATTTTATCTTAATACTCCTTTTAAAGATTTATATTTTCATGTGTAGAAGTCTAATATTTGTTATGAAATTGTAATTTTTGTTTCTTCCAGTATTTATGAAGTATTGCATACATGAAATTGAATTTATAAAGCTATCTTATAACAACTTTTTAGTATCACTTGGTAGACATTAACCAATCTTTTTCTTAAATAATATTTCAAATACAGACAAGTACATGCAAA
This sequence comes from Torreya grandis, assembly GCA_037957365.1. Classification (NCBI taxonomy): domain Eukaryota; kingdom Viridiplantae; phylum Streptophyta; class Pinopsida; order Cupressales; family Taxaceae; genus Torreya; species Torreya grandis. The sequence goes on along the minus strand of JARHVA010000780.1, from coordinate 3,104,208 downwards.
TTTAGTCACTTGTAGTGTCAAATCAAGGAAAATCTCATCTATGTTTAAAATAATCACAACCCTTCAAAATTTTCAAAAAAGACTGTTAATATTTTATCGTTTTAATCTTTAATTATAATATAGAGTTCTTTCTTAAAATTTTAAAAAATTAATTTGACAAAGTGTAGATAATGTTTTCATTATTTTAAAATAACTAATATATATTTTAAGATAAAAATTTTTAAAATATATCTAGAAGTATGTAGTGTCATTTTCAAGATGCCTATTCAACTTATATCACAAATATAATATAACATAGGTACCTTGAAAATGATATCTCTTTACATATTTTACATAAATTTATGTAAGATATGTATGTTAATTATAAATTCCTTATAATATTTGAAACACGTCTATAATAAACAACATATCATGTTATATAATGAAAATAAAAATAAAAATAAAAATTTATATTTTCTAACAAACACTTAGAGTTCTATTGAGGATAGGTACAAAAGTTTGTAATGGCCACTTATACAAAAGTTCAAACATAAAATTTACCAAGATATCACAATGACATATTAATAAGCAATCATAATATGTAAGAGTAGTTCAAGTCGTGTGTAATTTTATTTTATATTTTGTTTTAATTAGAGGAGTTAGATCTATTGGATGAGGAAGATACATCATATGCACTTGGGGCATTATTGTCCTACATTTCCACCTCTCCACATGAAGCGCTGATCCAAGATGGTCAACAAATCGGTGGTATTAGTTTGTCATCCCCTTCATCATGTGAAGAGGAGGGGACAAAAGAAGAAAGCAACACTGAGTTAAGTTGATTGCACAAAAAAGAAAACCAAGAAGAAGGTGTTATGCCTTTGAAGAGAGCAATCTGGAAGATTCCAAAATTGATGATCTCTCTCCTTGATTCAACCTCACCTCTAAAGTAGTTGATAGTACTCAAATGCTTCTCTTAGTAGCAAAGGCAATTAAAATGGGAAGTCATGAACACAGTGGCCTGAAAAATGAACTCATGTCATTGGAGGTTCAAGTTGAAGATGACCTTATTCAACCTAGCTCTCCACATACTTTGACCATTGATGACAAATTCAGAAGGTCTCTGATATGGGAAAAAACTAAACTACTCCCATGCCTTCCAGATGTTGAGGATGATAAAGAAGATGCCATGCAGACATTCATTTTCATCAAGTAGCCTATAAGTGACTCATCTACTGGCTGCCATCAAGAACATGCCACGTATAGGTTAGATCTTCCAATCAGTCTAGTATATGTGAATACCCAACCCTATCCTCATTGCAATATAAAATTTGGGTAGAGGTATTTTCTAAACCCTATCCCTTATGCTTTCTGCAATCTAAATACAAACCTAATGTAATTTTTTATAGTCTTAGTTTACTTGAGTTACATGAGAAGTATATTGACAAATCGTTATGGGATAGTGTTTTCCATCATAGAAGGTAACATAAAAGAAAGTAGGTCTACCCTTTATTCTTCTCAAAATCATGAAAAATTAGGTATCTAATTGGTTCAAGCATGCACTTGCTTGAACATTTCATGTGAATACCTTTTCCTTTCCCTTGTTTTGTTTTATTTTTCTTTCCTTCTCGTCCGTTATTGTTAGTTTAGGTTTGTTTTTGTTTGTTTTCTATTTTCGTTGTTGGGTTGTCCCAAATATTTTTGTCCTTAAGTTCCTCTCATTGATCAAAGAAATGAAATAAGGCATTGTTGTAAACGTAACATGGATGACACTTAAGGAGCCTAATTGTAATTTTTCTCGAGTAACTTATGTAAGTTGCTATTATTGAATTTATCATTTCTTGAATTCTAAAGGTCAATGATTCATAATGACACTTGTGAATTTTAGAACAACTATTTTCTCGTTTGAAGCCATCTAATGCCGTTAAAGAAATATCTAAGTAAAAATGCAACATTGCTTCAATTCTTATTTGTCTTAAGTTATCATGAATTTGTTGATTTCTTTTTACCTGTGGCATAGTCCCTAATCCTCTATGGATGTAAATGCAAAATCTCCTTTCAAAAGAATTGAGTTAAAATGTAAAATCTAAAATTCTTATCAAAAGGGTGATCTTGGCAGCGTCCATCACAGGTTTTCTGACCTAGTTAGCAGTAGAGCAATGCCTTTGAAAGGGACTAAAGGTATCTTTGTCGGGGCTATAAACGTCTGGCATTGCTCTACTTCTCCCCAAGCTAAATTGTAAAATATTTTCATTCAATAATTCTGGCCTTACACAAATCTAAATCTACAAACTTGGACTTTATTCTTGTTTTCACTTTTTTATTTAGATCCCACCCTGATAGTACATAGCTTTATCACTTGTAACAATATCTCCATATTTAGTTTGGTCTTGTTTCAATACCAAACATTTCTCAACTTTCAACAAACATACTAATATTAACGTCCTCCTAGCAAATACAAAAAGGTGCTTAAATGTTATTAACCCTTGACATAAAATGATACACTTATTTATTGAATAAGATGCCCTAATTTTATGTAGGTATCATCATATTATTGTGAAGCCTTTTTTAACTGACCCATTGCTAGAACATGTTTGTATCCCCTTCAAGACATTGAATCTTAGTCTTGGACAAGGCTTTGAAATAGAATAGAAAATAATTAAATCACTTTAACTCTCAAAATAAAATAAGATGTAACTCATAATATTAAAAATAACCATTTAAGCAACTTTAACTACAACTTTGCATGTGTGTGCACACGCACACATGAGAGAGAGAGAGAGAGAGAGAGAGAGAGAGAGAGAGAGAGAGAGAGAGAGAGAGAGATTCCATACCCACTCTACCCAATTATAACATGATCACCTTCCTTCACACAAAACAAGTTGCAATATGTGTAGGTATGTTTGAAAGCCTCTTTTCATACCTGCGCCAACACAGATTAATCCTTTTGCTCTTTCTATAAACTAGACTATCAAAATAAATTGTTCATACCCTAATCGTACCCTCATTACCTACCACCCCCCTACCCCAGGTCTTTCTCCAACAACATATGTTGTAATTTATAACAAAATAAATTAATGTAGGAAAACAAGGTATGAGAACAACTTTAATCTACATATTTGTTTAGCACCAAATTGGAAAAAATATAACAAAGGCCCTACACATTCTTTCCATGAAAATATGAATTCCTTATGAACACTTGGTGTAGTTGCAATAGAAAAATACATATGATGCAAATTTATTCACAACCCAGACCAACACTTTGAGAGGCAAAGCAACCAAACTAACTATTTAGCCCCATTGCCATAGGATTCAAATTACCCATCTTTTTTTTCCTTAATTTCTTTCCCAATCCCCATTCTTATACATAACCATACCTAGAAAAACAATGCCAATAAAGAACAAGCATGCACCAAATTAAAAAAGTAATAAAAGTAATACCCATAGCAGAGCTCCATCACAACCATCAGAATTAGGTAATTTCAATCCTTTCATCTTTTTTTTCACAAAAAAAGACCACACAATTGTATTTAAGATAAGAGTTTCTAAGCACTAAGAGAAGGAAAACCATTCCAGAAAACCACACAGATGCAGGTAAGAAGGAGAGAAATCATTTGAGAGCAATTAGACCCAATTCCCAATATGTAATTCCATGAAATAGCGACATAAAACCATGATGCGAATCAAAACAATATTCTGAGTAAAGGCAAATGAGGGAAGATAAAATAAATCCCAGTGATTGCCTATGAGTCTGGGGAACCTTTGCCTCCTTACTAAACTACCTTAATCAGAGTTCCTCCTCCTTTTAATGCTTTCACAACTACTTGAGAGATCTCAGATAATGAATGAACAAAGGAAGATGGTAGAAAAAGTAGAGGGGTTGGATTTCCAAGGCCTTCCCCACCTCATGATTACACCATTCAGGTCAATCTCATATAATGCAAGGAAAAAGGAGTCTTTATGTTCTAATAGGGAATATATGACTTTAAACATGAACCCTAGTTTAGGCATACATCATGGGATATAAGACACCAATTTAGTGAAACAAGTCCAAGCCGTAGCTAAGTTTTATACTAAGGAATCAAGTTAGATGTTAGTACTGGTCTCTAATCTAATATACAAATCATATACAAGGATAGTTTGACCTTTCCAATATCAAAAAAATATGCCTCCTACTAATCTCAAAAAATTATGGAGTATTTGATCTACTTATTCCGATATACTTAGAAATTTTGAATTTTGGGAACAATATTTGTGATAGGAATGAGCTCAATGATGGTCAGTTAAGTTGTGTTACTAGACATTGTTGGTAACTCATCTAGGTATGATATGATACATCTGTGGAAGCGGGTTCATTGGGGATCCATAGGGGATGTATCTAGGGTACATCCCTAGCCCTACAGATAATTCCTTGGACGTATCCAAGCATATCCGCAGGGTTAGGGCCATACCTTGGACGAACCCCCTATGAATATGCACTAAAAAAGTCATTTGCAAATTAGGCCAGCGCTGGAGGGGTTATGCAATGGTAAAACCCTTATAATATGTAACACAAACTAAAAGTATTTACCCTTTGTCCACTTTTCTATCAATCAGTGCTCATGTTGTCTCCCAATCTTACACCCTAGAAGACGTTGTTTAGGTCTCCTCAGGCCTCCTCCAGATTTGGGCAACGTTGGGACATTTCCAGACCTGTGGGTGTGCCTATAAGTGGAAATGAACCTCTAGGTTGAAAGGGCTAGCTCCCTATATTAGCTTTTTATGCAATAAAATTGTTGTACCAGTTTGTATGAGTGAAAAGAGTCAAAAGTTTGCATAAATGAAAAGCCTAGTCTAAGATGGTGATACACCAAGAATTAGTATCCACATGTATGCCCTATACTTATGCACAATATAGCAGAATGTAGTCTATAACTCAAGCTCTAGAAGATTCCAACATAAGTATTTCAATGTCAAGACAAAATGAATGAGATCACACAAGGTAAATAACTAGAAAAGACAATTTGTATAGTCCAGAAAAAGGGTTACACATTTGCAAAATCTCATACAGCTAGAATGCACTCTACATGCCCTGTTGGATCAAATTTTTGCTCAAAAACATGAAGGATAGAGAACAGAAGGATAAAACATCACTTGTTGTCACTCTGTGTCTCTTGCATGCCCAAGAAAATGTCTAGAACTTAGAAAGAAAATAGACTTATGCTTCTTTGCTCAAAAGCAAGAAAATGGTGAAACATTCCAGCAAGGCTTTATCTTACTATCTATGGATGATAAAACAAGAGCCCAAGGGTCCCATTTATAAAAAAAAAGGGAGAGAAGACAGAGCTCTTGGGTGCCAAAATAGAAGCCTCCAAAACGGTTTGCAATTGCCATCCTGGGGAAACTGATTCCAGTTATTCTCTCATTCAGTTGGAGTTTGTCCTTCTCTTTGATTCACCCTCTTGAAATGATCAAGATCACTTCAAAATCAATGGTGAGATGATCCTCCATAAGAAATGGCTCGAATCACTACTGTGAACCTTAGATTCCTCCTGAAAGCTCTCGCATTTTGCACTGTATACCCATTCGGGTTTTCCAAGTGACTTTACTTCCTACTTGCTTTTTCGGGCTCTTTGATTGCTTCTACTAGTAAAAGTTATAAGTAAAGCTCTTTTGAAAACCCAATTGCTTAAGACCCTGTCAAGTTCCTTGATTGATTTCACTTATAAAAGTCATACTTAAAGCTCTTTTAAAACCCTGATTTTTGCTTAAGACCCTGTTGGGTTCTCTGAATGGCTTTACTCCTTGTTTGAAGACTTTAGACATGAATTTGACATCCTGCAACATGTCATCAAGTTGCACCCCAATAGCTAGTTGGCCACCCTGAATTTGACGTCTTGCGGCACGTCGTGTCTTTGAATTCCAATGGCTAGTTGGCCACCCTAAATTTGACATCCTGCGGCACGTCATGTCTTTGAATTCCAATGGCTAGTTGGCCACCCTAAATTTGACCTCCTACGGCACGTCATGGAGATCCATGGGTTGGGTTTATTGTTTCGAGCAATTTTCCCAAAAAAATTCTTTCAGACAATTTGTCTGAAGGAATTCTTTTGGGGATTTTACCCGAAAGGCAACTGCTAGTTCCTTTGAGAACTTTTCCCAAATGACACTTGGGAAAGTGTCCTTCAAAACAGTTCTGAAGGACACTTGGGGAAGACATAGGGTCCCTTCAGAAAATTCCGAAGGGCATTTCTAAATGAAATGGCCCTTCAAAACTTTTTCGAAGGGTATTTCTAAAAGAAATGGCCCTTCAAAACTTTTTTGAAGGGCATTTCCAAAGACAAAGTGCCCTTCAAAAAATTCTGAAGGGTCACTTGGACAACAAAGTGCCCTTCGAAAAAGTCCAAAGGGACACTTGGGCTAAAAAGCACAGTTTGAAACTTTTTTGAAGGGTCACTTGGAAGAAAAGTGCCCTTCAGAGAAATCTGAAGGGACACTTGGGCTAAAAAGTGCCCTTCAAAACTTTTTCGAAGGGAAAAAGTCCGAAGGGTCACTTGGACAACAAAGTGCCCTTCGAAAAAGTATGAAGGGACACTTGAACTAAAAAGTGCACTTCATAACTTTTCTGAAGGGTCACTTGGAAGAAAAGTGCCCTTCAAAAAAGTTTTAAGGGACACTTGGGCTAAAAAGTGCCTTCGAAACTTTTTCGAAGGGTCACTTGGAAGAAAAGTGTCCTTCAAAAGAGTTCGAGGGGTCACTTAGAAAGAAAAGTGCCCTTCGGAAAATTCCAAATGGACACTTGGGAAAACAAAGTGCCCTTCGGAAAACTCTGAAGGCACACTTGGGGGGGAACAAGGCAAGAAAGGCCCTTCAAAAAAGTTTCGAAGGGCCACTTTCGAGAGGCAAGAATCAAGACCATTTCAGGTTTTTAATTATTTTTACTTATAAAAGTCATAAGACTTGCTCTTTGGAAAACCCAAAGTCATGCATCCTTGAAAACCTGCAAAGCATTGGAAGGAGTAATTTGGATTGGTAAACTCGAATTACTCCTACTCATGAAACTTTTATAAGTCGAGTCATTCAGAGAACCCGACTTGGTCTTGAGGAGTAACTCGGGTTTATGAAAGGCCAAGACTTGACTTATGAAGAGTCCGACATACACTACAATGGAGCCAAAACACTTTAGCCTCTTTGACTTAAAATTTTGGACCTCTGAAATGCCCTATTCTTGCAACTGTTGTTCGACTTTTCATGAAAACGTTTAAACAAATTGTACTGAGGTGAAATTTGATCAACATTCTTGGCGATTCTGAAGGGAGGCATGCCTGCTATGTCAAAGACCAGTTGCTTAAATCCTTCCATTAGGCATGGAGTCACGCATATAGGCACTTCAAAGAGAACTGAACAAGCTTTGGTTCAAAAACACACTAGTCGGGTTGATTATACACACAACACTGAGACACACACCAACAAAGAGAAGGAGAACACACCTGTGCTATAAAGCACTTAGGGAAAACAAACACAACAAAATAAACACACCAAAACAAAGTATATACAAGACATGGCCAGCAATGGTCAAAAGTAAGGCTTCAAATGGATTTCATTCACTAGAAGAGGCAACTTTTCTCCATCCATTTTGGACAGTTGAAAGGAATTTCTTTGTTTGCACTTGTTGATGATGTAAAGACCACTCCACAAGGTATCAAACTTTGTATGTTTTCCTTTTTTTGATCTATCTTCATCCCATTTCAAGACCAAGTCACCTTCTTTGAACACTCTTACCCTTGCCCTTTTGTCAAATGATTTCTTCATAAGAACTTGATGGTGTTCCAAAGCTTTGTGCGCATCATCTCTTGCCTCTTGCAGCTGCATTAATTCTGTCAATCTGACCCTCATGGGAGTGTTTTCAAGTAATTTCAGTTGTTGTGCAAGTTCCAAGGCTGGTAGTTCTTGTGATAAGGATAGCCTAGCTTCTCTCCCATAGATAAGTACAAAGGGAGAATTGCCAATTGACTTCTTGGGAGTGATTTTGTCTACCCATAAGGTTTTATTCAACTTGTTATGCCATGCTCTTTGATTGGTTTCCAACATCCTCTTGATGATCTTGATGAGGTTCTTGCTAGTAGACTCAACGAATCCATTACTTTGAGGGTAATAGTTGGATGAGGTACTCAAATGAACTCCACTCTTTGCTGCCCAATCAAAAGTTTTAGCACTTATGAAATCAAGTGCATTATCTGAGATGATGATATGAGGAGCTCCAAACCTTGTTATAATGTTATCATAGAACTCCAAAATGGCATTTTCATTTGCTTCCTTCAGAGCAACAGCCTCTACCCATCTTGTGAAGTAGTCTGTACCAATCAATATCCATTTATGTCTAGCACTTGATGGAGGGTTGATCATGCCAATGAAGTCAAGGCCCCATTGCATGAAAGGTTGGTCCACTTGGATAGGATTCAATGGAAGGGCAGAAAAATTTTGTTTGCCCACAAAAAAATCACATTGAGGACAAACCTTAGCCCAATGATAACAATCCTTAAAAAGACTAGGCCAATAGTAATTAGCTCTCATTATTTTTGCAGTTGTTCTAGGAGAGAAGTGACTGCCATTTGCACCATTATGGAACCTTTCTAGCAGCATATCAAATTGGTCATTGTTAATGTATCTTAGCAACACATTGCTCACATCCTTCTTAAAGAAAATGCCATCAACAACACAATAAGGAATAGCTTGCAGCCTAAAATACCTTCTTTAAAATTTGTTCAAGCCATTGGGATACTCACCATTTTGAAGAAAACCAATGATGTCTTGTGTTCAACTTTGATTCTGCATTTGATCAATTGGTTGGTCTTGAACTTGATTTACCAAGGCTTGCTCTTTTGGCTCTTGAAAGTCAGATGCTATATGCTCACATAAACCTCTTCTTCTTACTAGGCTGGTTACCTTGATGTCAGTGTCATATTTCATCACCTTCATGATCCATCTAGCTCTCTTCTCATTGAGATCCCTATTTAGGAGAAACTCCTTAGTGTTAGGATGGGAGACCATGACATGGATCTTGTTGTTGGAAACCATATGCCTAAACTTTTTCAAACCTCTAATGATAGTTAAAGTTTGCTTCTCAACAAAAGAATATCTCACTTTGTAGTCTTCTAAGCCTTGGTTGAAGAAAGTAATTCGATGTTCAACATCCTCGTCATTCTTTTGCATAAGCATAGCTGAGATTGTGTCAAGGTTAGCAAAAGTATAAAAAAAATCTTTAGCAAAATTCAGACTTAAGAGAGTGGGAGAGGCTACAATTGCTTGTTTGATTGCCTCAAAGCTGCCTTTACTTTCCTTTGTCCAAGTAAAAACTTGTTTCTTTTTTAGCATGGCTATGATAGGGTTTACCATAGTCGCAAATTTTGGGATAAACCTCCTTACAATGTTTATTTTTCCCAAGAAACTTTGCTTCCCTTTCTTGTGTTGAGGCAAAGACAAGCTTAGAATAGCTTCAATCCTTTTAGGGTCAATAGTTAAGCCTTCTTTTGAAACAACATGACCCAAAAGCTTACCTTCATGGACAACGAATATGCTCTTCTTTGGATTGAGGGATATGTCGTACTCTCTACACTTCTCAAACACTTGCCTTAGATGTCTCATATGATCAACAACATCTTTGAAAAAATGGTTATATCATCAAGGTAAACAAGCAAAAACTTATTGATCAAACCTTTGGAAGCCATGGCCATTGCCCTTTGAAATGTAGCTCCAATATTGGATAAATCAAATGACATCTTCTTGTAGGCAAAGGTCCCCCACTTGGTGGTGAAAGCTGTCTTGAATTGATCCCCTTCATTTACCAATATTTGATTATAACCTGAATAACAATCAAGAAGTGAGAAACGTTGAGAACCTGAAACAACTTACAAAATTTGTCTCATGGAGGGGAGTGGGTAATGATCATTGAGACACATTTTGTTTAGATCACGAAAATTCACACAAAGTCAGATTTCTCCATTCTTCTTTCAAACCAGCACAAGGTTGGATATGCAAGTTGAGTGCTTGATAGAAAAGATAATCTTAGACTCAATCAATTTGGTCAACTCTTTCTTCATGAGCTCTTCTACCTTGGGGTTGATAGGCCTTTGATTTTGTCTTACCGGTTTAGCTCCATGCTCCAACTCAATGGTGTGATGAGCTAGACTTGGGTCAAACCCTTTCAGGTCCTTGTATTCTCAGGCAAAGATGTCATGAAACTCTTTGCATAATGCAATAAAAGCTTGCCTCTCCAGCTGAGAACAAGCCTTGCTAATCTTCAAAAGTTTGTCCTTGAAAATTAGAACTCTCTCATAGTTCTCTTCTTTTGTTGACATGTTCATTCTTTGATTTTTATTTTGATCATCCTCGTTGAAGACACTCTCCAAGGTAATCAGCCCCTTGGGTATTTTATTTTTCTTCCGCTGTATAATCTGCTCTTCATAATGATCATGCAACTTCTTTTGATTTCTTGAAGAGAAGCCTGCCTCATTTTGCAAGAAGTGTGCAATGTGGTCATCACTTTCAAACACTTGCCATGACACTTCATTATCCAAAATGGAAGGTCTCATAATGATCTTGATATGAGCTTGATCCTTCTCTTGTTCGACGTCAACAGCTGATTCAAAACATGCTCCAATTGCAATCAATCTATCAGTGTGCTTGTTCAAGTCTCTTGGTATGGGCTGGATGTTGAAGGCATCAAAATCCTCAAGTAGATCCCATACCCTATGCTTGTAGAACTTGAGCAAGGGGTTCTTCGTTGTAGCTTGACTTCTCACTTGATGAATGACCAGCTTACTATCTCCATAGACTTTCAAAATCTTGATCCCTCTCTTCTTCGCCCATTGGAGACCATGAACTAAGCCTTCATATTCTGCCATGTTGTAAGTGCAGTTGAATTGAAACCTATAAGAAGAGTAGTAACAATTCTTTGATGGGAAAATCAATATGACACCAGCTCCTGCACCTACTTTGCTCCTTGAGCCATCAAAGAACATTTCCCACACACCATCAAGCTCATGATCTTCATTGGTGAGTGAAGGAATTGGGATGTTTTTTTTATGCATGCAGTAAACTCCCAAATCAGTTTCCTCAATGAAAGTGTAAGGGTCAAGGCCATGTGTTTCAATGTTGTACTTGTCAAGATAAAGGTTGAAAATACCTTCAAGAGGAGATGTTTTACTATTCAGGACTGTTTCTTCCTCTTTGCTGATTAGACAGTTTTGATTTTTCATTGTCTCCAAGTATGGCTCAATGTGAAACCTTGTTAAGGGCTAAGTCTTTATGGTTACCTTGGTTCCATACCTTGTCTTGAAAGCTAGAAAGGACCAATCAGCAGAAAGGTATCCTCCTATCTTGATCGTAAAGTCCCTAGACAAGCATATAGCAAAGTGTGTTGGAAGGTCCACCACCACAATATTTTGCATGATAGGGAAGCTTGGGCAGCCATGTAAAAACACTTTTAGACCTTTGAGCAATCCTACCGTCTTGGTTGGAGTTCCATCCAGTTGCAACATGCTTTTACTTTGTAGCTCATAGTTCAAACCCAGCGTATCAACCACTATTTTAGGCATAACAGTGCTTGCTCCACTATCCACAATACAATTGTGGACCAACTTATCTCCTACAATGAATGTGAAGCAGAAGGGTGGAGGCTTTTCAACTTTAGTGGAAAGCTCCAAAAGATGATTTGGAGAATTTGCAAGAGCCACACTATGATGCCTTGAAGATTGCAGAGCCACCTGTATTCTTGCAAAAGCTCCTTTTGACCAAGTATATGTAGAACCTCCAAAAGGGATATGCTTGTCTTATTGCTCTTTAATGAGTCCACAATATTTAGAGATAGAGTATTCACTTTCTCCTACATTTTTGACGGTAATAAAAGAGTTTCCTATTGTATTGCAATCTTGACAGCGGCATTTACATTCTGATTTTGTTAAGGAACATGGCTTGTAGAAGGTGCAGCACTTTAATTGGTGTTTTATGGTCTTAGAGGGGCATCACTTGAAACTATTTGTGGCTCATGGCCTTCTCCCAAGGCTCTCTTCTTGGACCTTGTATTAATTTCAATTGACATGCCTTGAGTCAGCACAAAATCATCCTTTTCTTGAAAGTTCATCATCCCCACACTTGGGTTGTTGCCTTCTCCATGATTATCCCTTTGGCTGGGACATGCTTCTTCTATTGCCGTGTAAAGAGTAGCTTCTTCTTTTGTAGTCAAAGCGTAGCTGGTTCCTCCATCATCATGTGCAAACTGACCTTGAGGCTGCCCCCATTGACCCACATGATCTTCTTCTTGCACTAAGTTTGCATGAATTGGAATATGCATTGGGCTACCTATTGTAACCTTGTTGATTTTGTCCTCTCCCTTGATAATTGTATTGAAATGGAACTCTATATCCTTGTTGAGAATAGTATTGTGCATTAGGAGGAGCACTTCCTTGATATTGAGCTTGCTTGAGCTGAGCTCTCAACGATCTGATTTCTTCATCCTTGTCCACAATGTTATCCACCTTCTTGGGAAAGGCTCTTGGCTTCACATTGGCATTGGGAACCTCAGACATGCTTGGAGCTTCAACTGAATTGTGGGATAGCAAAGGCATGGAAACTCTTGGAGGGAGTCTTCCAACCTGAATCAGGTTATTCGCAGTCTCAATTGTTAGCTCATATGCACTTGAAAGAGTGAATCCTCCCATTCACTGCAACATAACAACATCATCAATACCAATCCCTTTGAGGTATGTTGGGAACACAAAGCTAGAAGGAGGTCTCATGATTGGTGGTAGCCTATACCATGTTCTTTGAAATATCTCAATGAAAACTCCTATGGATTCATTTGGACCTCTTCTTATTACATTCAGTTGATGTATTAGGAAAGCATGATCACTCTTATTTTCTAATCTTGTCACCAATAGGTCTCCAAAATCATCCCAACTTGTAATGCAGCCCCCTTCCATCATTCTATACCAGTCAAGTGCTTTGTCTTTTAAAGATAGCAAGCATCCTAATGGCTATGTTGACCCTAATAACATTATGAAAACTGCAAAAATTAGAGATGTCTCTAATATGTTCAGATGGGGTAATAGGACCCTCTCTATTGAAAGTAGGAAGATTTTTGGTAGTATTTGGAAGGATGGGGTCATATGCAAGAAGTTTTATTGGGTTTTGGGTATTAAAAGCAAGGAAGGGTTGACGTCTATCTATCTCTCCCCTTTCCCCTATTTATCTTCTTCCTCTATGATCCTCTATTTCTTCTTCTTCAACTTCCTCCTCTCCTTGAACTTCTTCAACCTCTTATGCTTCTTCTCCAAAACCTCCTTGCCAAGGATTTAATAGGGCTAGGAGTGGTTTAGGGCGTTGTTCTTCATGAAAAGCTTTAGTTGAAAGGGCTTGGTCAGAAAATCTTAAGTACCTTGTGAGGACCATGTAGGATAATATATAAAACTTGCTCTAGAATCAGGGATTCACACCCTTTTAGAGTCATCAAATGCTGGGTTAGGGGTCTTTCTACTACTTTAGGCCTGTCAAGACCGGCATTCGCCTTGACTTAGCAATAATTCAGGTCCCATCAAGCGTGCAAAAACTGTTGTCTCCAAATCTTGCACCTTATAAGAGGTTGTTCAAGCCTCCTCCAGATTTGGACAACGTTGGGACATTTTCAGAATTGTAGGTGTGCCTATAAGTGGAAATGAACCTCTAGTTTGAAAGGGCTAGCTCCCTGTATTAGGTTTTTGTGTAATAAAACTTTTGAACCAGTTTGTATGAGTGAAAAGAGTCATAAGTTTGCATAAATTAAAAGCCTAGTCTAAGATGATGATACACCAAGAATTAGTATCTACATGTATGCGCTATACTTATGCACAATACAACAGAGTATAGTCTATAACTCAAGCTCTAGAAGATTCCAACATAAGTATTTCACTGTAGAGACAAAATGAATGAGATCACACAAGGTAAATAACTGGAAACAACAACCTGTATAGTCCAGAAAAAGGGTTACACATGTGCAAAATCTCATACAGCTAGAATGCACTCTACATGCCCTGTTGGATCAACTCTTTGCTCAAAAACATGAAGAACAGAGAACAAAAGGATAAAACATCATTTGTTGTCACTCTGTGTCTCTTGCATGCCTAGACAAATGTCTAAAACTTAGAAATAAAATAGACTTATGCTTCTTTGCTCAAAGGCAAGAAAATGGCAAAACATTCTAGTAGAGCTTTGTCGTACTATCTATGGATGATAAAACAAGAGCCCAAGGGTCCTATTTATAGCAAAAGAGGGAGAGAAGAGAGAGCTCTTGGGCACCAAAATAGAAGCCTCCAAAATGATTTGCAGTCGACATCCTGGGGAAACTGATTCTAGTTGTTCTCTCATTCAGTTAGAGTTTGTCCTCTTTGATTCACCCTCTTGAAAAGCCCAAGATCGCTGCAAAATCAATGATGAGATGACCCTCCATAAGAAATGGTTCGGATCACTGCTATGAACCTTAGATTCCTCCTGAAAGCTCCCACGTTTTGCACTGCAGACCCATTCGGGTTTTTCAAGTGACTTTACTTCTTACTTGCTTATTCGGGCTCTTTAATTGCTTCTACTTGTAAAAGTCATAAGTAAAGCTCTTTTGAAAACCCGTTTTGCATTATCTTTGCTTAAGACCCTGTCGGGTTCTTCGATTGCTTTCACTTATAAAAGTCATAAGTAAAACTCTTTTGAAAACCCGATTTGCACTACTTTGCTTAAGACCTTGTCGGGTTCTATGAATGGCTTTACTCCTTTCTTGAAGACTTTAGGCATGAATTTGACGTCCTGCGGCACGTCGTCAAGCTGCACCCCAATGACTAGTTGGCCACCCTGAATTTGACGTCTTGCAGTACATCATGGGGATCCATGGGTCGAGTTTATTGTTTTGAGCAATTTTATCGAAATAATTCCTTCGGACAATTTGTCGAAAGGAATTCTTGCAGGGATTTCGCCCGAAAGGCAACGACTAGTTCCTTCGGGAACTTTTCCCGAAGGACACTTGCGGAAAGCACAGGGTCCCTTCGAAAAATTCCGAAGGGCATTTCTAAAGGAAATGGCACTTCGAAACTTTTCCAAAGGGTATTCCAAAGACAAAGTGCCCTTCGAAAAAGTCCAAAGGGTCACTTGGACAACAAAGTGCAAATCAAAAACATCTGAAGGGTCACTTGGACAACAAAGTGCCCTTCGAAAAACCCTGAAGGGTCACTTGGACAACAAAGTGCCCTTTGAAAAAGTCTAAAGAGACACTTGGGCTAAAAAGTGCCCTTCAAAACTTTTCTGAAGGGTCACTTGGAAGAAAAGTGCCCTTTGGAAAAATTCGAAGAGACACTTGGGCTAAAAAGTGCCCTTCGGAACTTTTCCTAAGGGTCACTTGGAAGAAAAGTGTCCTTCAAAAAACTCTGAAGGGTCACTTAGAAATAAAAGTGACCTTCGAAAAAGTTCGAAGGGACACTTGGGAAAACAAAGTGCCTTTCGAAAAATTTCAAAAGGACACTTGGGGGGAATAAGACAAGAAAAGCCATTTGAAAAAGTTTCGAGGGCCACTTCCGAGAGGCAAGAATCAAGACCATTTCAGGTTTTCTAATTGCTTTTGCTTATAAAAGTCATAAGACTTGCTCCTTGGAAAACCCGAAGTCATGCATCGTTGAAAACCTACAAAGCATTAAAAGGAGTAATTTAGGTTCATAAACCCAGATTACTTCTACTGATGAAACTTTTATAAGTCGAATCATTTAGAGAACCCGACTTGGTCTTGAGGAATAACTCGAGTTTATGAGAGGCCAAAACTTGACTTGTGGAGAACCCGACATACATTACAATGGAGCCAAAACACTTTCACCTCCTTGACTTGCAATTTTGGACCTCTGAAATGCCCTGTTCTTGCAACTATTGTTCGGCTTTCCATGAAAATGGATGAACAAAATGTACTAAGGTGAAATTTGGTTAAAAACTCATTCAATGCTCACATGGTTGTGAAGGGCCATTCCTTGTTCCATGATTTAGATCCACAATCTCACCCAAATTTTGATCTATGTACTATTATCTTTAATGGCAAAATAAGAAGTTTGGTGTGGATCATGGGAATGGCCTTGACTACAAACCCAATGTTTTGTATGTATCTTAAGGCTATGGTGTCTACTCCATGTCATTTCACCTATCATATTGTTGCATTGAATGTTGCATGTCCCTTCCCCTATTCTACCAAAACCACGAGAATTGGTTTTGAAATTAGTGTTGAACAAGTGGGTTGTCTTCAACATGTATCTTCAAACATGTGAAAGTGAGCTTTGCGTGAAAGAAACTTAGGAGGCATGCACGAAAAAGTGTCAAAAATGGGTCTTGCAGCAATATGTTGCCCAACATTGACATTAGGGGATGGATTTTTACATAGTGAGAGGGTGTTGAAAGGAGTAAATGCTACCCATATTAAAGAAATATGAAGTGCTTAGTATATACTAGACTGGAGTATACATGGGGGTGGGCTTAGTAAAGATACATCAATGTCATTAGGATACCAAAAAAATATGACATGTACTAGCTGGGAAATGGGTGGTGAAGTCAATAGGGAAATGAGTTCTACTTAAAGTAAAAAATATATACTTTGTGAGCATTTTGTTGCTTTGAAAATAGGAGAAAAAAGGTGAAGCCTTTGAAATAATTTTTGAATAGAAAGACGAGGAAAGCCCACCTGTTGTGGTTGATATTTTGACAAACCATAATCAATTGTATTGATTATTTGGCATTCAATTCTGAGTATGTTTTGTGGTTATTTAATTTATTTTGTTTCCTCTATGCATATTACGTAGTTAATTTTGCTTATATGGTTATACTTTTATATTTTTTATTTTTTATATATATTTTGCACCACCATATCAAAAAATGTATCCAATCACCCCAAAAAAATATCACCATATCCACATATCCAATTCTCATACCCATATCCGTATCAGCAACTTAGAATTAAAGTTGTAGGAAGAAGAAGTTTTGCATTTTGTTGTACATAGTTTTGCATGCATTCTAGAATTTGTTCTGATGGGAACTTACTGAGATTCCTGACAGGTTTGGCCCGGCAGCACTAAAAGGATAAACAAGTGGAGTCGGTTATTGGAAAGGGTGGGACTACAGCCATTGTAGTAGAGTTTCACTTTGGACGATTGGTGGACTGGACTTGGGAGGCGAACATGGGCTTTTTATTATAACTAAATGAATGAAAGAATGAATTTTGAACGAATGACTTCCCATTGAAATGAGGCAGACAATTAGCATAGGCATGCAGCAATGTATTGGCAACATTTAATGTTCTTTCTAACAAAACACTTTTTTTGTTGTTGTAGCCCAAATTTGTCAGTGCTATTTTAATGGAGGTATAACTAACTAATACAAGTATGAGTGAGAGCATGAGAAAGCATTAAATTTGAAGTATTGTGAGTACAACTCAAGATAGATCAAATGCTTGCATATTTTATGGGGTTAAAATTAAACATGCATTTTGTATAAACCAATTACCATTTTAATGACAACTTAAAAAACTGTAGGAACACACAAGCCACCAATTGAGTGGTGCAAGGACATAGTATGCCATATGATGCTCCAACTTTTGGTTGCAGTTTGATAAGTCTACAGATTGAGATTTCTCCATTTGGAAATGAATTTTACATCTATTCTCCTCTCATAACCATAGTCAAACGGAAATTTCAGTGGCGAGTAGCTCAAAATCAGGCAAAACAGATTGATTCTCCGAGTTTCAGCAAATCTCTCTCAGTTTTTATGAGACTCGCTAGTCCTGCATTAGAATCAGCAACCTACGGGCTAAAAGATAGAATAAAAACCCTCATTTCCAGGTCAAAGAGCTTATTTGAAGTACTGGGTCTTTTGCTGAGATTTATACTATTTTTTTGCCTGGTCTCTGTTGGCTTGGTGTATCAGTGTTCCCAACTCTGAGTTGAGTCGGACGCTTGTAACCATGATATATGCTATAACTGTTAGGCAAAAATGATGCCAAGCTATATAGAACTATCAGTGGGCGTTATTTCACCTTTTGTTATGAACTCTTGTAAAGCCTTGCCAGGCACATCCGAGGGTCCAAGAAGAATCTGTCAACATGGGTGGTATCTTTATAACAGCAATTGTAGTTGAGTAGTTTTGAATGACGCAGATTCAAATCTCTTCAAGGTGGAAATATTTTCCAAAATCGAAAATCCTGTGGTACAATCTCCATAGACATCAGTACACAACCCGCTAGTTTGGGTAGTTGTGAAGAGAACCTCAAGTCAGCCTTGATAGCCATCGAGAGAAACTACTTTGTTTTTTGTCCCAGTTAAAAGGCAAGGCCTAGGAATGGCTAATTCTTGTTTCGATCTGTGTATATTTTTAGGGACGGTTGTAATAAGAACTATGATAAGCTAGCATCTAATGTATGTTATTATTGGGTGAAAAAATCCCCCATCACTAAAGCTAAGGAGATTGAATTTAATTGAAGAAACTAAAGTTTTATCCCCTTTCTAAACTAGTACTCATTGGTCTAATCTTACAGTAGATCAACAATTTGTAAGATAAAGTGCTCAAGAGGATCATTTTTTTAAGAACAATGTCTATCCAATAGCTAAAACAAGGATTTGAAGAGTCCATTAGGTCTATAAAGGAAGATGGCAATTCAAAAATTTCAGCATTCCATGCTCGATAGAAAGACAACCAATGATTTAATAATTCCCAACTTCAAGCTAAAAAGGGACACATTTGGAGGCTCATAACAACTTTAAGCTGAAAAGGGACCCTGGTAATGAAACCGGGCCTTTAAGGAAAAAAAATTGCCCTGTAAATATTGGATAAATTCAAAGGTGGTTACAATACCAGTTTGAATATTAAGACTAAAAATTCCACAAGCACACTATTACCTTTATCACCACCTTTCCACATCAATAACAGAACTGTATTGAAGTTATTTCACTATTTGGCTTCCCTTTTTTTATCTTTCGCCCCAGTAGAATATTCCTCTGTCACTTCATTTGTTCTATATCTATGGCCTTGTTGCAAACTAGAATCATAGGCTCCACTTTCTTCTAAATTTCTTGAACAGGAAGCAGTGTGTGTTCCATTTAGCCCTTTCTCTTTAGAAAACTTACCACCCTGTTTAGTTGAAGAAGGCCTGGGACATACGGCGTGTGAATTTTTCTGACCAACACTGCCAACAGATCTTCCCTGGGCCTGGGTCATGCCTTCACCTGAAAAAGGCATTCAACTCGGGAGTTGCACAAACTTAAAGGATAATCAATGAAAACAGGAGTTAAAGATATTGTAAGCAAATAACCCAAAATAGAGGAGAATTTTGTAGCTCCTGGAGAAAAGACTAATACAAGCGCTCACTTTTTACAATGTCTTGATTTTGGAGCCTGAAAGAACTGAACTATCCGCTCTTCCAGATGCATCACCACTTTCTTTGTTAGCATTTAGAAGGCAAATGTGACAGGAAATCTTTCGAACTGCATCCATCAAATAATCATTGCATTCTTGCATTCTATATGATGAAATCACAATTCTTTCATCATGCATCAATTACTAGTATTCTTTCTTAGATTTTATTAGAATGTTTTACTCAGTCCAGTTTAATAATATATAAACATGTACAACAAATGACTTATTAAGATCAATGTTTGAAGGAAAGGAGGGTGTTATACAAGATACTTGAAACCTTGGTAATAGAGAATCCGTCATGGTGTAGAGTTCCTCGCATATTTGCAAATTAAGGAAGTCAACAACGAAAATGAAAAACAAGGAAACAATAAATTCAGGGGATCATCTATATGCACCTCCCATAGATGTTGAGGATCTTGGCAAAAAAGCAGAAGGTTCCATTCCCCAAATGAAAAACAAGGAAAAAATAAATTCAACGGATCATCTATATGTACCTCCATAGATGTTGAAGATCTTGGAAAAAAAGAAAAAGGTTCCATTCCCTGACTACTGTAACAGATAATATCATCTGTCTTTCTTGCAAACAGAAAAGAACAACAATAGACAGGGAAGCTTGAAAGATCAAGTTTGCATTTTGGTGTCAAATCATTTGTGTTAGTCCTATTCAGCTACACAATGAAATTATGTTGATGTATAATGTATAACAATTCAGTTTCAAAAAGATATAGACCATGGTGCTTTAGCAACATGTACCAACGAACATTGCTACAAATAGATATTCACAAGGACACCATATAGAAATACACCTTACCACAGGAATTTTCCAAACAACCCATCCAACCAGCTGCTTCGGCCAATATAAGCAATAACTGCTTCTCCTTAAAGTTTGCAGGTCCAAGCTGCTGAAGATTCACCACACAAAATCTTAGAAACAAACTAAGTACCTATCCAAAGCCACCCTGCATACATACAATCTATCATAATTAAAATCTTAAAATCCAACAGCTAGCGGTAACAAATATTATCAAAAAAGAAAGGAACAAAAAAGCAGTAAAACATATGCAGTAACAAAATAAAATCTGCGAACATAGTTGTAATATATATAGTTCTCCTTTGGTTTTGCATGTCCAGTGACTACATACTTGATGCAGACGTGTTTTGATTTGGCTTCTGAACTTTTCTCCTGCTTTCCTAGTTGAAATTTTATGCACTGCCTTTACGGTCATGAATGAAAAGCAGTAACACTAATTTGGGATGACCTTAGTCCTTGTGTTTTCTGTTTCCATAGTTGAAATTCTAACCACTATTCTCATGCTTATGAATGCAATACAACAACATTAATTAGGTCTTATCATACACCTGGTGCTCCTCGTTTTCCAATTGAAATTTTAACTATGTTGTGAAGAAAATGCACCAACAGTATTATGGTTGGCCTTGGATCTTCTTTTCCTAGTTTTCTAATTGAAATTATGCCAACCAACTTCATGGTTACCTAGAAAATAGACTTTGCTCTCCTCGTTTTCTAATTGAATATACACCCATTGTCTTCACAATTATGAAGGAAATGCACAAATACTACTTCGGGTTGGCCTTAGATACTCTTCTCCTGGTTTACTAATTGAAAATTTACCCACTTTCTTCATGGTTCTACTAGCTTTCTAATTGAAAATATACCCACCATCTGGCCTTGAAGGAAATGAACGAACACTAATCCGGGTTGCCCATAAATTTTGATCAGATGGTTTTTTAACTGAAATAATCTCCACCTTCATGGTTGTAAACAAAAATAGATCTTGTTCTTCCGATTTTCTAAGTGAAATTATACCCTCTCTTAATATTTATTCGGGAAATGCGGAAACACTAATTTAGGTTAGCCTTTGACCTGTTGTCTTCCTTTCCTAATTAAATTGTTTTTACCGTGTTCATGGTTGTGCTTGTGCATGAAATCAATCCACCACACATAATACTGGTTTGGCCTTAGAGCTTCCTTCCCCTGCTACATTCTAATAGAAACTCTGTCAATTTTCATGTCATCCACCGTTTAATGGCAATGAACGAAATGGTCTAGGACTAAATTATAGGTTTGCCTAATGAATTCTGGGAATTGAAAATATCACATAAAGCGAGCAGTTAAAAACAGCTTTTTGGTGGTTTATTGGGTTTTTGTGATTCAGCTCATTTAATATCATTAAAAACAGATTTTGCAAATATTTAGACAGTGAGATGACTGGTTGAGCTCATTTAATATCATTTGCACTGTCTTTACAAGGGTTTAACAGGTAGAACGAATTTGAAGCCACAATTAACTTAACTAATTGAGTCATGCATTAAAAAGTATTGGAGAAATTATAGTAAGTGCAAGTGGAGCTTCCACTAACAAAAAAGGTCGATAAAAGGTGGAAAAGAGCTTGCGAATTTTGACTGATCCCTGTCGCTTATGCTTTTTCGTCCTTTTCTGAGTCTTTTTCTGTTGTTTTCTTCTGCATGCAAATGTCGTGAAGGATTATTGGCTTCTTTCGTTGGGGATCGGGCCCTTTTGCCTTGTTGTGCCCCCTCATTTGTCTGTTTTGAGGGCGTTGGGACATGCAACGATCCCACGCTGACCTCTTTCCACGTTTGCCCTCTTGGGCCAACATGTGGGCTCTTCAGTTTATTCCTTTTTTGATTATGAGTACCGTTCAACAGGGTAATGCTACGAGCAAGGAACCAATGGGTAAAATAGATGCTGTCAAACCAAGTTTCCAAGAAGCTCTTTGGGGGGATTCGAAAATCCAAATGCCTGGAAGGAATATTCAAAAGCAACCTTTGAGGATGCCAAAACCAGATCCCAAAAAGAACAAGAATGGATGCATGAAAGCAACTTATGGTACACTGGTGCAAAGCTAATATTAATAAACTGGAAAATCAAGGTTTGATAGTTAGGTTTTTGGGTTTTCGCCCTTCATTGGCGGCCTTCAAAGATTGGGCAAAAAAACCCTAGAATACTAAAGGTGAGTATACAGTCTCTGTTTACTCAAATGGATATATCTTGATTTTCTTTTCCTCAGTTAGAGACCGAGAATTTATTTTTCAAGGAGGGCCATGTTTTTTGGGACGAGCGGGCTTGTTCATGAAACCCTGGCACCCTCTGTTCAAAGCAAACGAAGAACTGCCTTTTGTAGCTCCTGTATGGGTGAGTTGTTTGGACTTCCCCGTTGAATATGGAATTAAACTGTCTTTAAGGCGATCGACAACACTCTTGGAACATTTATGATGACAGTCGATGCATCCTTACAGCCGGAACAAATGATTTATACTCGTGTCTTAATGGATCTTAGCAAACCCTTGCCATCAAAGATATCTTTGATTGTGGAGGAGACATGGGACCAGGTTCTGGGGTATAAAAGCATTCCTTTCTGATGTCGTATTTGTCATGAATATGGTCATCAGTTCAGGGATTGTCCCTAACAAGTTTTAGAACCGCATATGGAGGATAAGCCCTAGGATGATTTTATCATTCCAAAGAAGAAGAAATTAGTGAGGAAAAATGGCCAAGAACACACAGAAGGAAGTAACAGTAATAAATATGCAAGTTTACAATAGGAACAGCGGATAAAGAATTGGATGATCTTATGGAGTCACAAGTTCCAAAGACACAAGTGGACAAGCAGACGGGGGTTTCAATCAGCCAATGGTGGAAGACCAAAATCAGCTTGTTGTATTTCAAGCGCCACTAAGCCAGGATGCAGTTTGTACCACTATTAAAAGCTATCAATGTAAAACTAAGTACCAAGACCAACTTGTGAATAAGAATCAGCAACCAAGAGAAATGGAAGGGATGGAAAAAGCTCTGGTTTTGATGGATAATACCACCATGCAACAACAAACAACTCCCCCTTTAGGCTTGGCTCAATATACGAGTAAAAAACTAAAAATGGATAATGACATTAGAAGCTGGTCGCAAATAGAATCAAATTACCCTTCAGCATGAAGGCCAGAAGTTGAGTAATGCAGGAACAGTTTGGGATTTGTCCCAAATTTTCCAACAACAATCTCAATGAAAGTGATAACTTGGAATATAAGGGGGCTGAAAGGCAGCCCTTCAAAAATACAGGAAATCAAAAGAATGATCCAAAAGAATCATCATGCGCTCGTTTTCATCCAAGTGGCCAAAGTTTCTATAGAGCTTATGTTTGTAATAGCAGAGAGAATTTGGCCCAAGG
This sequence comes from Torreya grandis, assembly GCA_037957365.1. Taxonomy (NCBI): domain Eukaryota; kingdom Viridiplantae; phylum Streptophyta; class Pinopsida; order Cupressales; family Taxaceae; genus Torreya; species Torreya grandis. The sequence goes on along the minus strand of JARHVA010000780.1, from coordinate 3,080,593 downwards.
CCCAACACCTATCTATAAGTTCACAAGGAGCTTCAGGTGGCATTACTTTGCTATGTGACCCGAAGGTAATCACAGTGTTGAACTCCTGTGCGATTAGAGGTACCATGATTTTGCATGTTTATTCTAAGCTACGTTGCAGAGATACGCCCCTGCCACCCGCCCCCCCGCGACCCCTGTTTGGAGATGCCTCCGGCACAAGGACGTCTCGGGTACTCCCGGAGGCATCCCAGAGGCATCCGTGGCCATGCCGGAAACGTCCGGCATTGCCACGGATGCCTCCGGGAGTACTCGGGACGTCTCCGAGCATACCCGAGGGATTCCAGCAAAAAAATGGCGAAAAACTTTAGAAAAATAAACTCAGAAAATCCTTAAAAAAACCCTAAAAACTAAGCAACCCTAAATGTAAATCCAATCCAACCCAACAGTATATAAATAAAATAAACATTTAAGTATAAGTTTACTTATACTTTAAGTTATATTTTATTTATATACTTACAGGGTGTTTGAGAGGGGTTTCGGACTGCTAGGAGCTATAATGCAAATTCTAGGTTTTGGAGGATCCTATCATATTTCAGAGTTAGTCGGATTACAGGGTTTCAGGGTTTCAGACTTAGCCATATTTCAGGGTGTCAAGATTTCAAGGAGACATCATAGGAGGTATGAAGGCTGCATGAAGGGATGTATGAGTAATAGAATAGTATGAGAATATCTCTCGCAAAGTGCCACAAGCCAATCCCACCCCATTCCCTGTGCACCCCTTAAATCATGCGCTCGTGAGATTCAATGCACCGATGAGCCCTTGTGAGAGAAAGTGTCAGTAAATGATAAAGTTGAAAAATAATGGGAGTGGCATTCATGATTTTGTGGGCAATCGAGATGATTTATTCTAGATTTGAATGTACATCTTGTCTTTGAAGTAATGAATGAATGAATATCATATATTTTTAAGTGTTGTATCATTTATAGACAAATATTTTCATACTATGTAGTTTCAAGTGTTTTACTAAAAAAATGAGTAATATATATATATATATATATATACAGACGTACTCACAACGTATCCAAATCAAGGTTTTTTGTATAATGACATACCCACGTACCAAAGACGTCCCCGTATCCGTATCCGTACCCGTACCCGTACCCAAACAACATAGATTCTAAGGTGGATGCCCAACAATTCTTACTCGTTAATGTTTATGCCCCTACTGATCTTGAGGATAAGAGGCAACAATGGCAGAATATATCTTCTGTGATCAGATCTTTTCCATAGGCCCCAATTATTCTTGAGGAGATTTGCAAAGCCTGTATTTTGTATGGATTGTGAGGGTATGGTGTCTACTCCATGTCATTTCACCTATCGCAGTTGAATGCTGCATGTCCCTTCTCGTGTTTTACCAAAAGCTCGAGAATTGGTTTTGAAATTAGGGTTGAACATGTAGGTTGTCTTCGACATGTATCTTCAAACATGTAAAAATATGCTTTGAGTGAAAAAAAATTAGGAGGCGTGGACAAAAAAAAGTGTCGGAAATGAGTCTTGCAGCAAAATATTGGGCCAACATTTACATTATGGGAGGGACTTTTATTAGTCCTATGGTCTATGTAGTATGGTGGTCATCGTGAGAATTCAATATAGTGAGCGGATGTTGAAAGGAGTAAATGCTAGCCATATTAAAGAAATGCGAAGTGCTAAGTATATACAAGGAGGGAGTATACACAAGGGGTGGGCTTAGTAAAGATACATCAATGTTAGGATACAAAAAGTCTGATGTACTAGGAGGTGGGAAATGGGTGAGGATGCTGATAGGGAAATGAGGTCTACTCAAAGTAAAATAAAAGATAATTCATGAGCATTTTGTTGCTTTGAAAACAGGGGAAAGAGGGTGAAAGCTTCGACATACTTTTTGAATGGAATGACGGAGAGAGACCACCCATGGTGGTTGCTTTAAGTCTACCATTTTTTTCAATGTTTTGGTTCATAATAATAAAACTAATCTAAGTTTGACCATTGAATATTATGATATTTGGCATTTAATCATAAGTATGTTTTGTGGTTATTTAACTTATTTTGTTTCCTCTATGCATATTATGTAGTTAATTTTTCTTATATGGCTATATTTTTATCTTTTTCTATTTCTTTTATATTTTTGTACAGCCGTATCAGAAAACATATCCAAGCCCCAAAAAAAAATCCCTGTATCCACGAATCTGATTCTCGTACCCATATCTGTATCGGCAACTTAGCACATAATCCATAGAGGCTCTGCACATTAACTCATGTGGAGGAAGTTGAGTGCATCCTGCGTATGCCGCCTATATGGCTATGCACAATTATATACTCTGTAGTCTTCACCCAAATGGTCTCCTTGTTTGTAGAGCAGTGAGCTAGAATGAACACAGATGCTAGTGTCTTTCACATCCCCCCTGCTGGCATGTCAATGTTTAATATCCTTAGTGTTGCAGCCTGGATATTGATTTACAGAAGGCTTTTGGTAACCCTTGCTTTCAAAAGCACAGGTAACCCAAAGGGTTTCACAGAGCTTTAGAGGATGGGTGTGGGGCTAATAATTGGCATGCTTGCCATGTTGGCAGCTGGTGTGGTTGAGCTCTACATATTGAAGTATGTTAGCCACCCTTATGGGCCAAGATCTATGAGCATTTTCTGTAAAATTCCTCGATAAGCTCTCTTTTGTGCCTCAGAGGTGTTCATGTATGTAGGCCAGCTTGAATTTTTCAATGGGCAAGCACCAGATAGGCTCAGAAGTTTTGGCAGTACATTCTGCATGTCATCAATTTCTTTTGGTAATTATGTGAGCAATATTCTCGTAACTATTGTGATGGATATCACAAGGAAGCAAAACAACCCAGGCTGGATACCTGGAAATCTAAACAGGCATCACATGGATCGTTTCTATTTCTTATTGGCAGCCCTAACAGCAGTTGATTTTATTGCATATGTGATGTGTGTCTGATGGTACAGATGCATCGCTCTGTCTAAGGAGAAGGATGAAGATGGGGAGCTCGAGAAAATATAAAAAAATATAACCATACAAGGGGGCTGATAATTGGAGTTTGATTGTCACAAAAGTATAGTCACATATCCTGATTTTTTTAAGGTTCAAACAGTTACAAAGTGCAACAGTTGTGCTGGAGGTCATCATGGATTATGGAACTGGCTCACTATAATAAGGATAAGGATGTTGTCGTGGGATTGCATTACCTTTAGAGTGAAGTCTAAACAAGTTGTCAATAGTTGTGTTGTGCCTGTTGTGAAGATATTATTCTATTCAAATTGTAAAGCAAAACCCACCATTGTGGCATGCTATACTCGGTTGAAAGGTCCAAAACCCACATGTGTTGTGTGTAATACCAAGTTATGATGTCTACAGAGAGTTTATATTCTCTGATACTGTGTTGTATCTTGGTTGCTTTAAATAAAACATCCTGGTGTATTTATTTTACAGGTTAAATAAACCATTCTGGTGTATTGAGACAATGTAAAATAGTCTTAGGACAGGTCTGGACAATGATTGGGCGGATATGAAGGGATATATATACTTTTACAGGGCATTCGTGGGTTATGGGGACTTCATACACGTTTCTTCTATGATCCAAAATACGACTTTCCTTTCGTGAACTGATGATATAAACAAATGAATGCATGAATTTAAGCATTCAACAATGATCAACTTGACAAATATTCCCTTAAGCCTTTACAACTTAAAACCCTTGTATTCGGAAAATCTGGCAGAAACATTCGGTTTGAGGCTACTCATGAACAGGTGGGGGCCATAAAAATATTGTCAGGTGGAGGCCAAAACAAATAAAACCCATCCAGAAGGACAACAGCCCTGTTCACATCCAGGACCTAAATGTCCAATAAAAACCACAGATCAGTTGTATTGATGGAAAAATTGAAAAATTATTACCTAGGACTTTTCTGGAATATTTGCCAAAAGAACCTTGAAAAACACAAACAAACAGATCTGAAGGGAAATGCGAAAAGATTGCTTATTGTTGAATCTGTAAAGGCAGGGCTGAGGAAGGAGATGTGAGGAGAAAGAGAAATGGCTCAGCAACGCAACAACCCAGCAAGGAGAAAGAGAAACGACGCGGCAACGCAGCAACCCAGAAACCCTTTCGCAGGCTTCGGCTTAGAGCCTAGGACTTTCACTCCGAACTGTATATCTGCCACTGGATTTGGTGCTGAAGAAGCGTAAGTTACTACGGCTTCTGCTATCTCCTGGTTTTAGTATCACTAGAGGAAATTTGTGCTCTGGATAGGCTGTTAAGCCATAACTATTTATCCAAAAAAAACCATGGCCAAGGCTCCCGATGCCTTCGTGGCGCCGATAAAATCCAAATTGGTAATCAAACACAACACTAATTTGCATTGGAAAACTCAGGCAGAGAACCGCGGAAAAAGAGAAAATGTAGTGAATATAGCAGCCTGAAAAATAATTACCGGAACCCTTCCCCTTCCCGCTTATTTGCCCTATAGTAGTGGCGGTCAGTTTACAAGTATATATATCATGTTAAGTAATTTGACAAAATAGGGAATAAAATAGGGAATAACGCGTTTAATTTCAATTTTATTTAAGATGTCGGCGCTATTTTTAGGGGTATGATATCAGGTGCTTCTCCTCCTCACTTTTTAACAGTTTAAAATTCTTCACAAGTTAATATATTAATTTTTGAAATATATATTATAAAAAAAAATTAAAAAATTAGGTATTAGAAGTGCTTATTTAATACATTTGCAATGAACAAAAATTAGAAGTCGCTTACAAGTTTTGGCGTGGATTTACATATAAAGGTGATAATTAATCCCACCTAAATTATTTTCCAGATTCAAACGATTCAAAATTCGAAATTCTCTACGACGTCTTGGAATCCAAATATATTCGAAAATGAGAGAACTTGAAATATTTTCATTTTCATCCTCCATAATTTTTATTTTTTCGCATCTATCACCTTTTTAATTTCAATAAAAAACGCAATTTTATATATCAGGAACCGATCATTAAAGTACCCCGGTAGAAGTGGGGTTACAGCCACTCCAAACAATTAGCAGAATGAAATGATGTAAAGAAAAGCGGAAGACGTGAGTAGCATGGTGCCTACACCAACAGCAACTGCAATCCATTTTCCCACAGGCGGCAGCAACACATACGCTGCTGACAAGCAAGCCAACAACGCCAATCCCACTGCTGCACACAAAACTGCGTTGCTGAACACAACAAGCTTCTTTGTATGGAAGCTGGGTGCCACAGCCGCAAGAATCAGAGCAACCATTGTCGAAGCCACCAAACTGACAACGTCCGCAACCAAAAAGATGTTGAAAGCAAGGGCCTTACCCTTAACGGCGGACCCATGGTCCTTCAGACCTCCCGTCACAGCAAATATGGCTGCGAAGGTGATTCCCACATTAACTAGAGCTAGTTGCAGAAGGCTTTGAATGCGTTCGGCTCGCAGTTGTTCTTCGAATTCAAGCTGTTGCTGGCCCGACATTATCTACAAAACTCTCACGAGAAAGTACCGATTAATTTCCATTATATTGGGGAAAAAAGACAAGAGTATGCAGCAGAATGAATTACCTGAAAGGATACACGATTCTCGCCAACCTCGTTTACATTTTGAGCCTCGACAACTTCTCCACTATCTTCATTGAAACTTGGCATGTCGGCCATTTATGTCAGAGGGGAGAGGAAAACAGTAGGGCTTGTATAACCACTGGACTGCACGTTGGAGAGGAAAACAGTATGGGCTTGTATAACCCCTGGACTGCACCTTGGATCACGCAAATATTTATAATCTTCAAATGACGGGCCCCTCTCATTTTGACCATCGAGTTGATTATGATTGAACGCCACTGTTGTCCGCTCTTTTTATTCATAGAAATATTAGACGCCTGGTGGGATTGAAATTCATCCTGGTGGGATCGACGGCGGGTGGGATTGAAATTGATCCCGTAGGATTGAAATTGACTTCTGGTGGGATTGAAGACTTTCGGTGTGTGTTTGTCCCTTGCAAAGAAATGTTTTCATATCATATGTTATATTGTGTTAAATCCCAGTGGGATTGAAATTGTATCCTGGGTGTATGTTTGTCCTTTGCAAAGAAATGTTTTCATATCACATGTTATATTGTGTTAAATCCCATCGGGATTGAAGACTCCTGGGTGTATGTTTGTCCCTTGCAAAGAAATGTTTTCATATCACATGTTATATTGTGTTAGATTATTTAATCCATTATATTTCTTTTTATTTTTTATTTAGTCAAACTAAATAATTCATTTGATATGGTGTACATTAAACATAAAATCTTTTCATAAAAAAATAGAAAATAGTTTATAGAAGATGGGACCACTATACAATTTATAAACCACTTTGTAATAAGTGTAAAGTGTGTACCCTCTAATATAATTTAACAATATATAATTTAATTTAATTTAAAATTTGAAGTATATTTAAAATTTGTAATTATTATTTACAAATATATTATATAATATATTAATAATTATCATATTATAATCTATTAATTATATTAGTAAATATTTTTTTATATAATATAATATTATGTTGTAATATATATTTTAATGTATTTGATATTATATTATATTTTCTTTTTGAATGTATTATATATATGTTATATTAATATATGTTTTAATATCTTATACTATATTGTAAATAAATATTTTTTTATATTATATAATATTGTATCGTAAAATGTATGTTACAATATTTTCATATTATATTTTAATGTATTATTTATATATATGATATTACATATTATCTTATATTATTATTGTAAAAATAGATTACCCATGACGTGGCATTCATTTAACCCTAGATGACACTTAGTCGGTTATCAGTCAATGGTGGCAGCAAACACTAATAGGTGGTAATGTTTTGCTAGGTTGTACATACCATTAAAAAACTAGTTAAGACATTATCCATGAAATTTATTCTTAGAAACCCTCCTCTGTTATGCGACAATGACATTCTAAGACTATCCAGGGAAAGTTCTAATTCAAAATAAATTTCAAATTTCTAAGTTTTTAGAGATTTTTGGTAATTTGTTTTTGTTCATGGTTATGTTTTCTGTTCATTGATATTGATTTTTATATATTTGAATTTTGCAAAGTTTTGATACATGATATGGCAAAAGACAAGGAAAATTTTTATTATATTTTTTTATGTTAATTGGAGCAGGTTCGGGTAGGCATTTGGCAGGGGAACACACAAATTTTATCAAAATTTTCATAGGGGTTTAAAGAAGGAGAAAGGAAGATATTGAAGTAGTGAACACTAAAGTTGGAAAAGTGGCTAAGGAGGTGCAAGCCACTGTGAGCCACTTAAACAAAAGAGCATTCAGACTGCAGAGAAGTTGAGATTTGAATTATGGCCCTGCTTCCTCGCTTGGAGCTCTAGAAGGTATTTTTCTTTTTCCAGCATTGGCAAATACTATTTTTACGAAAAACGCATTTATCTATGAGAACATCACAACTCTTTTTTTCCCATTAAAACTTTGGACTTTGCCACTGCTTGTCCAATATCGATGGTTATGGATACTTTATCATCACGATACAACAGGTCTTTTGAAAAATTGCAAATGAGTTTATGGGATCAAGCCACAAAGTGTGGTCTGTGATGGGCCATGATTCTCCCATGTTTGTTCCCAATTTGAATTGGGGAAGCTTGAAGTCTCTAAACTAAAAAAGAGCTATGAAACCTCTATTTTTTTTCTTTCCGTGCATTGTTGTTTTTTTTCTAAATTACTATCATTTGGAGCTTTAGAAGGCATTTTTTTAACACTAATAAATTATCCTTTTTATCTAAATTCCACTCAAGGAGAGTTATGAGACCTTGTTTCGCTTTGTTGTAGTAAAACGTCAACCATGTCGGCAGGGACGTAATTGGGTAGGGTCATCCTCCTCCTGCATGATCTTCGACCCAGTTGAGCCAGAGGATATAATCTCCATTGTTGAAGACGTCATTGAGTATGAAAAACTAGTGAGTTTCCTATAAGACAGGATGCAATGGACAAACTTGCCAGCTCGAAGGGTTTTCAAAAATTGTGGAAGACATTAAAACTAATAGTCTGTGAAACCATAAACTCATGGTGTTAGTTTTTGAATGGTGAAAACAACATATCTTTTTCTTTTGTCTCTTGTGAGATGAATATGGGAGCTTCACCCCATCGTATAAGCCTCAGGCTAATTAATGTCACATGAGATTCAATTTTTATAAATATAAAATTACCAGTGGCTTTAAAGATGTAAGATTATATCGGAAGGGATATTTTATATATATATATATATATATAGAGAGAGAGAGAGAGAGAGTGGGGTTTTATAAGTGAAATAGTGTAAATCATCAAGAAAAATATACTTGAAACCAATGATCCCTCACAAAGTGTTAAATAATAATAATTTGATATTTCTAGTGAAGATGATGATGGAAAAAGAGGCAGTATGTTATTTATATGATACAAAATAAAAATATTAAAAGGATAGATATTATCATATATGAGGTTGGAGAATGTCAACAAAGTGACGATTTCACTTAAAACTCCACATATGTATTGTAAGAAATTAAATTGCCTCCTACTATGAATTAGAAACTTGCAATGCAAAATCAGAGTAATAAATTTTATAGTAATCTTACTCATCAGAATTCTAAAGAATGTTGTAAATATTTTGATGAACTTGCACAATGCATTGTCCTATTATATATGTCTACCTCTATTGACTCAAGGTTAAATGTGATAGTGAAAACTTCTTTCTAGTGAATTTATTTCAAGTGCTAAATGCCTTGTTGTTTTGAGGGGAAAGGGCTCTCTACCCATGGCTAGAATTGAAATGAAATCAATTGTCTCAATAAGATACTTCAACTTAAAATAACCTGCCATTGCCCCTTACCATCATCGACCAGTTCACCTTGATATATTTCACCACTTGCATGTCATGTATGGGCTTGCCCTTCCCTACCACTTCACCATTTCTCAAGTTCACCCAAAGGTGCAAGTTACACTTAAAGGAGTGTTATTTGATTTTTTTGTGAAGTAGGATGTTGTAAAGTGAAAGAGTGTAAATCGACAATTGTAAGTCATTTGAAATTTATGACCATTAATCTTATATCATATTTTGTGTATGGAACATTTAAAAAAATAATTTGATACTTCTGAGGGAGGTGACGATGGGAAATGAGGTAGTTTGTTCCTTTATACAACATGGAAATAAGCTTTGCAAGGAGGGTAAGTTTTGTTTCATGGTGAGCTTGAGGAATAGCTTAGTGGTGGTGAAGGGCAAGGCCATACAAAACACAAAAGAAATGAAAGGTTATAAGGTGAATTGGGTGGTGATGGTGAGGGGAAATGACATAGTATTTTAGGTGATAGACTCAAAGAAGCTAATGCAGATACACATCAAAAAAATCAATGGCATGCCACTTATGTCAATGTATATGTAACTTCTACCAAACTATTTCAGTTATCTTGTCCTAGGATAAGTTGTTCCCCTATATATTTCATCCATTACCTATATCCTTTTAACTATACAATTTTACAACTAATAAATGTTAGGAACTCGTGGAAGCACAATTGATTACTTTTCTTATAAGCAATTAAACACGAAATTATACCAGAATGATTAAGTAACTAGAAACTTGAAATAGCAAAGAATTTGAGAGACAATACACACTCTTGTATTAAATAATCTTCAGAAGAAAATACAATAAAGAAGATGCCACATCTTCTTCCACCTCTAAGGCTTGCCACACCTCAAGGACTTCTTCCCTCTCTCTCTTGCTTAAACACAACTAACTCAACAACCTAAGTTGTTATCCCCTCCTTGATAGCTTCAGTTGATCTCCTTGACCTTCCACCTTGCAGATCTCCTTGACCTTGCTTTCTTGCTTCAATGCTTTACTTGCCTTAATTACAATACATGCCCATGGGTCTCTTAAATAAGATCCCATGCATACAATAATTAGACTTCTAATTACAATAATTAGAAACACATACTCAAGACTTAAATTAGCCTTCAACATGCAAACACTCTCAGACCTCTTAAATTAGACGAGTCTAATTCTGGAAACACATGCAGAAGCATGCACACGCACAGGTTGCCGACGTCGGTTGCTGTCAGTCTGTTCCTGACCGATGTCGGCTGATCCCTGGTCCCTGCCTGACCGACATCAGCCGTACTACCAACGTCGATTGCTGTCTGCATTCAACAACTCCTTGATTAGCATCTTGGTGAAGCTTTTAGCTCCACAACTTAACAATCTCCCATTTGGAGATAAATAGCTGCACCTGTACCTGTACAGCAACCTCCACTAACCATCTCAGGCACCTCCATCTTCAAGCTCAATTTTGAAGACCAACCACCACACATCCTGTGATGCTACACCTGTCATCCAAGTCCCCTGCCACATCTGAACTGTCTGACAACTCCCACTGCTTGGGAAAAACTCAGGTCTACACCAGACCTTATGTGATTTCAAACACTATTCTAAGCTCAGCTTGAACTGTCCAGCCATAGGTGTGCTTACTGATTTTGCATCCTGCATCTTGAACCTCGCCAACACCTTCTTCACATCAGCTCCCACTGGAGACAAAACCAACCTGTGATCTTCCATGTCTCTTATGCCAAAGAATTTCACTGCTCCCAAATTCTTCGTAACATACCTCTGAACTAACTTTACCTTTAGCTCAGAAACTCCATGCATGTGTAACCCTGCAACAAGTAACCACATAACAGTAACAGAATAATGTTGCGACCATTATCCAACCTGGTAAAGAAAAAACACAATGGTTACATTGACCTTGACTAAAGCCATGCTTAGTCATATCCCTGTCAAACCTGTACCACTGTCCTGCAGCTTGCTCAAGACCATATACATTGGCCTTCCGTCTCACGTGTCCATTCCCACTCTTCTTTATCCTGAACATCCATTCATCTCTCAGTGTTTTCTTCCAGCTAACAACTCCACCCAAAAACTCCTGTTTGGTTCTTCTTCAAGGAATTACATTCCTCATCCATGGCAAGCTTCCACTGTTTCCTAGATCTACCCGTTCTGCTTCTTTAACAACTTCCTAATTCTTGACCATCAATGAGCAACAAGTAGTGTAAAGAAGGAAAATGATGAATTTGAGGCTTACCCTTTCAGTCCTCCATATGGGCGTTTGAGACTCCTTGATAGCTTGTTGTCTGCCCAAAATCTGTCTCAGTGACCAATCTCGGCCATCTCTCAGTCTGCACCCGACCGATGTCAATTCCATGCGACTGACTCATCACCGACATCGGTTCTCCCTGACCAATGCTGATGTTTATCTGTCCTAAGTCACTGACACTGAGTTTCACCGAGCCGACGTCGGTCTCTGTCTGGATGTTGACGTCGATCCTCTAACTGACGTTGGTCTCTGTGTTTTTCATGTGAGTGATGACTTCTACTCGCAAGCTCATCTTGGATCAAAACCCTGTCTATACTGCCCTGCTCAGAATTATTCAGCCCCTGTGACTGATCTCTGTCCATCATCTCCTCTATAAACACCAAGGCTTCCCTGTTCGTGTCAAAAGAATCAAATTTCATTTTCCTGCACTGAGCTCGATCTATGCCCTCTGAATTTGAACTCATACCTTTTGACTCAAGAACATGCATCTCCTTCTTATTCATGTGACTAAGCCTATTAAGCCACATCTCTGAATCTACAGCTGAAGTAGATAAACCAGAAAGAGAATTAGTAATACAAGTAGATAGGTAAAGTGTACCTACTTTCTTACCTCTTGCTAAAATAAGTGCACCCTTGGAAACCTTCCAAGAATCCGTTTTGAGGGTTACTGTGCATCCCTCATCACCCAACTTCCCTACAGAAACCAAACTCTGCTTCAGGACTGGGACATGCATAACCTCCTTCAACACCCATGTGTTGCCCGTCTACAATTCTAGCTAAACTTTCCCTTTGCCAACCATTTGACAAGGCGTACCATCCCCTAAGTAAAGCACTCCAAAATCTCCCTAGACATACTCATGGAACAAATCTCTATTTGGGGATGCATGAAAAGAAGAACCAGAATCTAAAACCCATGATTCTAACTGACTATCCAAATAAAGTATGAGAGCATCTTGTGCCACAATACCTGCATCTCTTGCTTCTTCATTACCTTCTTGTTGATTTTATTTACCCCTCAACCAATAGTCTTTCTTCGTGTGTCCTTTCTTTCCACAAAACCAGCAGGTGATACCTCTGGATTCGGATCTCCTTCCCATCTGTGACTTTGATTTCCCTTGCTCAACCTTCTCTCTTTGCCTTCCTCTGCTTTCAGCACTTAAAGCGTTCCTTGATGATGATTCACCTGTGTTTTTCTTACAAATATCTTCATTCAAGATTACACTAACTACATCATCAACTTTTAAGATTTTAGAAGCAGACGCAGTATTAGATACTGCCATTACCAAACTCTCCCAACTTTCAGGTAATGAGCATAAGATTAAGAGAGCTCTTATTTCATCATCAAAAATAATATTGACTGAATTTAATTGGTTTACCAAACCATGGAAATCACTAAGATGAGTATACACCGATCCACCTTCCTGCATTTGCAAAGTAAATAGCTACTTCATAAGAAATACCTTATTTGAAGCAGAGGGCTTTTCATATAAATTTGCCAAAGATTCTATCAACTCTACCGTTGTCTTGGCCTATGATAAGTTGGAAATCACAGACGATGAAAGCCTCAACCTTATAGATCCTAGAGCCTTCCGATCAAGAACCTCCCATTCTTCATCCTTCATATTTTTGGGCTTGCAATCAACCCCACCCAACGGTAAGTACAAATCTTTCTAATATAGATAATCTTCTATCTGCATCCTCCAATGTTGATAATTCTTGCCGTTAAATTTCTCCATTCGTAGCTTACTTTCATCTGCCATTGCTATACTCCCACTCAATCAAAAACCCCTGAGAATGACCTGTAATCAAACAATAACCTGCTCCCTACAACCTTAGCTCTGATACCAACTGTTAGGAACCCGTGGAAGCACAATTGATTACTTTTCTTATAAGCAATTAAACACAGAATTATACCAGAATGATTAAGTAACTAGAAACTTGAAACAACAAAGAATTTGAGAGACAATACACAATCTTGTATTAAATAATCTTTAGAAGAAAATACAATAAAGAAGATGCCACTTCTTCTTCCACCTCTAAGGCTTGCCACACCTCAAGGACTTCTTCCCTCTCTCTCTTGCTTAACCACAACTAACTCAATAACATGAGTTGTTATCCCCTCCTTGATAGCTTCAACTGATCTCCTTGACCTTACACCTTGCAGATCTCCTTGACCTTGCTTTCTTGCTTCAATGCTTTACTTGCCTTAATTAAAATACATGCCCATGGGTCTCTTAAATAGGATCCCATGCATATAATAATTAGACTTTGAATTACAATAATTAGAAACATAGACTCAAGACTTAAATTAGCCTTCAACATGCAAACACTCTCAGACCTCTTAAATTAGACGAGTCTAATTCTGGAAACGCGTTCTAGAAACACATGCAGAAGCATGCACATGCACAGGTTACCGATGTCGGTTGCTGTCAGTCTACTCCTGACCAATGTTGGCCGATCCCTGGTCCCTGCCTGATCGACGTCGACCGTACTGCCGACGTCGGTTGCTTTCTGCAATCAACAACTCCTTGATTAGCGTCTTGGTGAAGCTTTTAGCTCCACAACTTAACAATAAATATTGGTAGACTATTATAGGTGTTAAAAACAAGAAACAAATTCCATATTTTGAAAATATTTTTAGAAATATTTATCTATCGATTTTTTGGTTAAATAACTCAAGTAAATTATTAGTTATATAAACATAATTTTCATTTCAAAGCTAACCACTTTATCTTATTACATTTATATGATTCATGTGCATGTTCAATATTTATAATAAAATGGCATTTCAAGGTGGGTTAGCATGGCACATGCTAAGATGGTAAAAATTGTAGATAATAGACAAGTGGATAATTTTATTATTGTTGGATTTTTTAATCATATAATTTAATGACACCAGTTAATTTTTTTTCCTTAAATTATTTCAAGACTATTTAATATTTGAATTAGATCTTCTTTAGTAGTTGGATTTGGCAGCTCTACCAAATTTAACTAAGTTGCAACCAAATAAAAAGCAAAAAAATTAAAGTATAAAAAAAAAACCAGGAAAAGAAACCCATAACTAATGCTTGTTTTATCTATGATTTCGTAAAAAGATAATTTCCACCCCATATTTCCTCTTCTTTAGGGACTAATGTCAAGTTATGAACAAACTACTTACATGGGACGGATGAGTTGTCATGCTTTGAAACAAATCAGTTTCATCAGCTTTTGCTACTACATATAATGGAAGCTTGGACTATTATATGAAGATTTGTTCAAAAAGTATGACTTTGGACACAACGTTGAATATTTCACTAAAAATCCTTTTTTTGAGAAGAATGATGAAGATGAATCAAGGTTGAGGAAATGTTAAAGTCATCATAGCAATAATGTCGATTTAGATATCATCATAGGGATCGAACCTAAGGATTGAGCATAAGGAAGAGATCAAAGAAATATCCTTTAGTTCTTGTAAGGTCTCTACAATCTTGTGGATACAAAATAAATTATAGTGTCTTTGTATTTTCATGGCTACAAACATTTGCTCCTATATTTTCCTTTGGCTTCTTCTTGAATTCAAACCTTCTATTTTATAAACTCAAAAATTTAATTAATGTAGTAGTACATAAATTGTGAACTCAAACCTGTTATTATATGGCTAGTTCCTGAATAAATTTGGTGTGGTGACCAAATTATGAAGAATGAAGGTGTCTTGAAAAGTTTAAGGTTTGATTTAAGATTACAATTCTAATTTTTGAAATTTCTTGTGATAGTTCTGATTAAAGTGTCAGCAAGGGAGAAATTTGTAATTCAACTAAAATTTTGTTTATCCACAACAAGGTTGGTTTATAGTCTTATCTTTTATAGGGTTTTAATATGTGAGCATACTTTTGTGTTATATCTTAAAATGTCATTTGATTTAAGGATAGTGTTATAACCTAAAATTACACCCTAGAGAAGTTGAGTATACCTTTTCAATTTTAAGATAACATTAAACTGTCTCTCCTCATAGAAAAGCTACCACAAGATATAGATCTCTCAGTTTGAAAGTTCTAGCTCACTTGACTTATCTTTATGCTCACACACTACACTAGACTAATCACTATTAGGGGTGAAAAGGGAAGAAGGAAACATAAATCAATCTAAACTAATGAGGGTGATACACCAAAGATAACTCCACACAACACACTTGCATTTACAGTAAGAAAAAAGACTACCAAAACTAACTTCAACTTTATGTCTTTCTAGAATAAGTATTCCTCATAGAGGCATATTGCTATGCATATATAGATGTGGGTGAAAATAAGGTATGATACTAGACACTATTAGCCCCTTTCACACTTCAAGACACACTTAACAAACACATACACTTTATGAAATATGTTAGAAGAGATATCACTCACACAAAACATGCAAGAGTAGAATGGAAACAAATAAAGCATATTCATAACTTGTCAACCACACAAACCACTTAACATACTTAGGAAAGAGATTACATAGAATTAATCAAATTTATAAAACTTTATTCAAAGTCAAATAAGGTAATTAAAAACTAGCAGGGCTTCACCATACCAATTGTGGATCCATTACAAAGCTAAAAAGGCTTGAATATGTAGAGCCTAGGAGAGGAGAGAGAAGAAAAGAAGTGGAAGTATCACAATACCAAGTGTCAAAATTTAGAAAATATTTAAAATTCAATAAAAATAAATGAGAAATAGGTCATGAAGGTCCTCTTGGACAAATGTCCCTCACAAACATGACATATCCTTCAAGTTGGCATAGAGACACTCCATGGTTCTTCTTGGAGCTGCACTCATGATGATAAGTAGTACATTTGTATTAAACTATATTAAAAATCCTTTACACATATGATCTAACATGAGAATATGGAAATGAGATCGGGGATAGTCATCTACACCTTTAACTAATAGAATTATTTGTTACACTTGTTGTTCACTTGCTTGTAACTACTCACTAGCCCTTTTAGGCTTGTCTTCACACTTGTCACCTGAGTGACCTGTATTCATTCAAGAAGATACATTGTAAAGGTGTTAGGACATCTTTTAAAATCCTTTTTATCCTTTGGTCTATCAAATAGACCTCAAAATAGTTAAATTCACCTCTCTCACTATCACACTAGGTAGTCACATTATCTTCTCACTGAGCTTATTCAAACTACCTGCAATGAATGGATTAAAAGAGGTACTTTCATGCATCAATGTGATTATAATTGAGTATGTAGAGTTGGAATGAGTCTCCACACACCTCCCTCAATTACTTTCATCCTTCAATCCCCTTCTGCACCTGTGAAACACATCAAATCCTATAAGAAACATAATATTTGGTCTATCCATATAGATGAAAATACATAATATTTGAGTGGTGAGGAGCCTAAGAGAGTTATAAACAATTTAAAATCACTTACAAGGCCAATTGGCCACTTCTAGATGCATATCCAATGATCTTTTCTCCATCGGGTTCTTGAAAGGGTTTTAGGAGGTTTTGCTTGTTAACAATGATTCATAAAAACCAGACACTGAACCTCCAAAAAAATTCCACTGAGAAAAAGCTAAGGATCCCCATAAAATATGCCAAACTATTTGAGTTACCATGCATACTATCCATATATATGTGAGCATAATAAAATGTCCTCTTGAGCTCTTGACTATGTTCTAAGTACCCTTGAGAGAGGTTTGGGTCAAATTGACCAATTTTGGATTTTTATCTACAAAATAATATATTCAATCAACCATAAACTCTCTTTTACAAGTTATCACATGGCCTAGAGGGATCATATAGTCATATGAATGAGTTTAGGCACTTGTTGGTTTAGGCCTAGTATTATGCCTAGTCTATAGGACTATGTTTTCTATGTGTATGACCACCTATGAGTGGTTCTAATGACTATAGGGACTTCTTATCACTTTCATTTTTTCAAACCAAACCTACACATATTTTCTCAATTCATTATTGGCTCTTCACTTCATCTTTGTACCCCTAATGTGTTAGGTCTGTAGGTTATGTTATTTTGGGAGTGTTCTCTATCTGAGACAAAAAAAGGGTACTTCCCCTATTCATATGATCAAACTGAGACCAATTATGTATTTATTAGGTCATGAGGACTATTTGTATAAATCTTCAAAGCTTGGTTACCTCTCTAGAGCTCTCAACACTACAAACCCTCAAGACTAGATTATGAGTTTATGTATTGTGCATGAGTATATACAAGGTTCTATACTAAATGTGTTTGAAGCTCATCACTATGTTAAAAACCCGTGCTACCCCTTCTCTTTAATTTGTTAGTATATTAGTTTTTTTGAACACATATGCTTTATAATTCATCCTGTGAGCATTTTGTTTTATCCCACATTCATGGGAAGTAGTAGTTGCTTAGATTAGACTTATTATATAAGCAAGTGTTGAGGCCAATGAAGGCATCCACAAATTTATTGTATTGAGTTTGATCAAAGGATGTTTCCCCCTCAAAGTGGCATGTGATAAATATAATCCCTTTGGTGTTTTTTCTATTTATATAAATTCGTTGTTTTATGTATTTTCATTAATTTGTTGTAGAACGATCCTCTCATTTGGTATCAAAGCGCTTTCCAGGGCCTTTTTTCTCAAAAAGTGTTTTTCTCTTCTGTTGCATTGTGTTTTTTTCTACTTTGGATACTATAATATGTTTTGGATCAGGGTAAATACCTATCCTCATAACTATGGGAAGTTCTTGCACATAATCCCTAAAACTCATTGTGAGGAGTACCACATGAACCCCAAAGTAGCTGGCCCATTGAGAAGACTTACTAGTGAAAAAGGCAATGACCCCATCCTGATTGACTAATTCCCACCTGTGAGGAAAACCAAGAGTTGTTGTTTAGGGGTAAATCCATGGCCATTTTTTTTGTAAAGTGGTACTCATTCAAACAATATTGGTGGTCAGAGAGATATCTTTAAACCCTTAGACAACTATTAAAACTTGGGGTCTATTTCTATCAGTTTTAGAATATTATCAGTGGAGTAATAGAAAACTTGCCATATCAGATCTTCTCATATTACCAGCAAGTATCAAAAGACTTGCTGTACCATTTTTAGCATATCACCAGCAAAGAATAAAAAAACTTGCCATATCAGATATGTGCATATTACCAATCGATTATTAGAAGACTTGTCATACCAGTTTCAAAATATTCCCAGTAGACTATCAAAAAACTTTTAAAAAAAATGTTTTTTATCATATCTATCTACCTGTGATCCATTGCTTCTCAAAATTTATTGAGACACCTGAAATTCCATTCTGCATGTTTTCTTCCTTAACATCCCATACCCTAATTCCACTTCTAATTACTACAAATCTCAATGTTTCATATTTTTGGGTTTTACCATAACTTCAATTTTTGTTCGTTTACCTCAAAAAAATTCCACAGTGTTCATTCCCATTTTTTGCTCCTTTATCCCTTTTAGAAAATTTTTCCAATTTTCCAATTCCCTCACCTTTGTCAACCATACTTAGACAGTGCAAAAAACTTAGTAAAAGTACCTTTACCCCTTCCAAATTCACCCAAATTAAAAAATTCCCTTACTAATCGTGTCTTAACTCTAGTTTTCCTATCCATTACAAAAATAAATCTTTTATTTTGGCCATGGTAGTAACCCAAATAGGAGAAAAAAATATGGAGGATGAAATTGCTGCCCTCAAGACCCAAATCAAAGATATTGATGAAAAATTTCTCAAACTCAATCTTCAACATATCACCTTGAACAACATACGACATCTAGAGTCCTCTTCAGACACTAGGTTTTCTTCTTCTAGCAATTTTCATAGTTTGAAGCTTGATTTAACTCGATTCAATGGTGCAGATCTGACTATATGGATCTATCAGGTAGAACAATATTTTAGTCTGCTTAATACTTTTGATGCCAACAAAGTCCCACTTGCATCCTTTCACTTGGAACATGAAGCCTTTCAATGATACCGTTGGTATATTAAGGCTCATGACGAGCCACTATGGACTAATTTTGGCACCCTCATTTTACAACATTTTGGCCCTAGTACTTTTGATGACTTCACTAGAGCACTCACTAAACTTTGCTAAACAAGAACCGTGAGAGAATATCAGACAAAATTTGAAAAACTAGCCAATCACACAAAGGGATTGTCTAATGAATTTTTAGGAGTTATTTTGGTAGTGGTCTGAAGGATGCAATTCAATCTAATGTCAAAATGTTCTAGACCAACATGATGATGGATGCCCTATGGTTGGCTAAGTTGGTAGAGGAAAAGATCAAAATTCAACAGTGATCCAAATCTAGTTTTGCTTCATTCAAAAATACAACTCATAATGATCTCACACAATGTTAGCCCCCAAAACCACTCCTATGAAGCATTTGACTAAAGCAGAGATGCGGGCACGAAGAGAAAAGAGACTATGTTATAATTATGATGATAAATTCACTCGAGGACATTGATGTGTCGAGTAAAATCTCTACCTAATGGATGTGGACTCTCCACCTAAAATTGAAGTTTAGAAAGATGCTTAGGATATAACAAATGATCTAGAAGAAGCTCAGTCGATTGTGGAACCTACTTCTCATGAAGACCAACCATAGATCTTTGTTTATGCCTTATCAGGAGTCACCATCCCACAAAACATGTGGGGTAAGGGTTACTTCAACCATATCCCTCTCACAATATTCATTGATTTTGGTATCACTCATAACTTCATTGACCCTTAGATCACCAAACAAGCTAATTATTTTGTCTATCCTTGCTTCATCTCTAAAGTCATTATTGACCATTTTTTGCCCAACAGGCCAAAAATTGGTCCCCCTCTACCCCTGTTGTGCTAGGCCATTTTCATTTTTTGATTCTGCATGAATTTGGCGATTTCTACAGACTCTGTAGAATTTCTATGGACTCTGCAGGTTTTGGATTTCTACAGACTCAGTAGGTTAGTCCTTTGGCGCATGAAGGATCAATTCAGAGAGTTCTAGGTTTTACAAGGCTTCTTCGGGCTCTGGTCTGAAGGAAATCATAAAAAAATTGGCATCTTTGAACCATTAAATCGGTTCAAGGCCTTGGTTCAACGTTTAAAGTTCATCAACACTTGGTTCAACCTTGGTTCAATGCTTCAGCTGGTTTAATCAGCCTTGGTTCAATGCCTGGTTCATCACTTCAAGCTCAGCATAAAGTTCATCAGCATTTGGTTCAATGATTGGTTCAACCACTTAATTCATTGGTGCGCAACTTTGAACCATTAAATCGGTTTAACAAATTGGTTCAATCGTTTGGTTCAATGAATCGGTTCAAAGGCTAAGTTCAGCGGGCTTGGCATGAAGTGGTTGAACCTTGGAACCGATTGAACTGTTGAACCAATTTTGGTTCAATGTGTTGGTTGAACAGCTTGGTTCAAGGGTGTGCCCTACAGCCAGAGGGCGGTTCGAGATCCAAATGCCCTTGCGGAGGGCAAGAAGACCAAAAAGCTGAAGGACACAGCCGAAGGTCCAAAAGCCCTTGCAAAAGGAAGAGAGAGCTTCAAAAGGCTTGAAGGAATTTGGGGAAAGGATTTTCAAAGGCCCCGAAGGTGCAAAAAAAGTCAAAAGCCCACATAAAAGTCAAAGCGGCCAATTCTCGTAGACTTTTTGTTCACAGGAAAAAGCCCAAAACAAAAAAATCGCGGGGAAAAAAGCCGTAGAAAAGACTGATGACATTTTGGCCGGGGACGTTGACATCTCGAAAGCCGTCAATTTTAAGCAGACAAACTAGCCGTTGGGTGACGGTCACGCGAATGCCAAATTTAATGCAGTGAAGTAGTCATTTATTTTAAACAGTAAAGAGCGCCAAAGTATGAAAGGAGATCGAGGAATGCAGTGACCCACCAGAAGATCGCCCTTGAGGGCTGAAAGAGCAAGAAGAAGACAAAGAGTAGAAATGACAAAGCATTCAAGTGGCAAAGGGAAGGTGAGTTATTGCAAATGAGCAACGTGACCTATTTTTTTGTAGTTGGCATTGATGAGGGGACAAACTGCAGTCTATTTACAAAAAAGAGGCGTGGCCATGTTCTTGCATTAATGTTTGAATGCCAAAGTCAAATTTTGGTGATTGTATAGCATGGTTCCAATAGGCCTCTTCTCAAGAATGACATCAGTAACAATGTTTTCCTCTTCTCGATGCTCTTGGCACACATGGGCCACTTGCAGAAAAGGGCACCAAATATTTCCCAGGAAGTGCCAAATTCTCTTCCTTTTTCTATATATTGTAAACTTCTCTTTTGAAAGAGAAATTCACTCTCAGCCTTAAGGCAAAACTCTGCCCAAAAATATCTTGAGCTTGTAAGGCAGAGCTACCAAAATTTACCTTCAATCCGAATTTAGCATTTTTACCTCCATTCTAAGTTTTGCATCTTTAGTATGTGTCTATGCATTTAATTCTATGTTAAGTCATTTTCTTAATGCTTTTGCAAAATGATTTCAGCATGTCTAGTGCATTTTTGAGTTTCCTTTTATAGGTATGTCAGAAGTGTCCCTAGGGGAGTGTAGGTGAGGTGGATAGGCTACTGAAGTGTGTCCCAGAACGCCTCTAGTAGTTATTTCCTCCCTGTATCCCCACGGACACTTGACCCACTGATGCAGAAGGTTTTCTCACTTTAGATGAAGTGTATAGGCACTTCCTTTTGGTGAAAAGTGTATATTCAGGCTGGGTGGATCACATTTTTCGGGTGTATCCCCTATTTTCATTTTTTAGGCTTAGGTTCTGTTTTCAACATCTCTCTCCCCCTTTTCATCCCCCCCTTTTTTACATTTTTTGTTAGCAGTAGGAGAAACTAGGGCCTAAATGATACATCAGAGGGAGCTAGCCCTCATCTAGAGACTCTCCCCTCCAGCTTCATTGGTCCCACAGGCAAGAGGGGAGTTTCCATTATTGCATGTGGAAGGTGGGAACTAGGCATCCTGCCCCCAGGTGCAATCCACTGCGTCAACAGTCATGATTGCCAATGGGGGCACATTACCTTACAAAGGGAAGTGTCACAATGTGTGTATTTCTATTGGATATTATAACTTTCACTCTGACATGTTTGACTTACCTTTAGGCATATGTGATGTTGTTTTGGGAGCCCAATGGTTACACACACTTGGACCCATCTTATGGGATTTTGCTAAACTTTGGATGCAATTTTTAGATAATGGCCAAAAACACACATTGAAAGGATTAAACTTGGGGTCTCTCAACATCATAAGTTCACATCACATGGAAAATAATCTTAAGAATAATTCACATGGCATCATTGCCTAGCTCCATTCCATTCAAATGCAACCATCAACAGTCTCCACTACTCCTTTTGATCTACAAACTGTTCTGCATAGGTATGCATGTGTCTTTACTAAACCAATGAAATTGTCACCTTCATGAATAGAGGACCACCATATTCAACTCCTTCTTGGAAGCATTCCTTCCAACATTAGGCCCTACTACTACTTATTTCAACAAAAGACTGAGATC
This sequence comes from Torreya grandis, assembly GCA_037957365.1. Taxonomy (NCBI): domain Eukaryota; kingdom Viridiplantae; phylum Streptophyta; class Pinopsida; order Cupressales; family Taxaceae; genus Torreya; species Torreya grandis. The sequence continues at coordinate 3,057,939 of JARHVA010000780.1, read as the reverse complement.
AAGATGCTCATGCGAGACTTACTGAAGCAAGGCATTTTTCACCCCAGTACTCACCCATATTATTCCCCAGTTCTCCTTGTTCAAAAAAAATATGGGTCATGACATCCCTGCATTGACTTCCAAGCACTTAATCACATCACAATCAAGGATTAGTTCTTGATCCCTATTATTGATGAGCTTCATGACACTCATTTTTTCTCCAAGTTGGATCTCTGCTTTGGATATCACCAGATCTAGCTTCATGAGGATGATATCCCTAAGACAACTTTCTACATGCATGATGGTCACTATGAGTTTTTGGTTATGCCCTTTAGCCTCACTAATGCTCCTTCAACATTCCAGGCATTGATGAATAAAATATTTTGGCCCTATCTATAGAAATTCATTTTGGTCTTCTTCGATGATATCCTCATCTATAGTAAACAATGGTTTGAGCATCTCCAACATTTGGAGCTTGCACTACAACTTCTCTATGATCATCATCTTTGTGCAAAATAGTACAAATATACTTTTGGCTAGGATGAAGTGGAGTATCTTGGGTATATTGTTTTAGCCCAAGGGGTTTAGGTGGATCTTGAAAATATAGCTACCGTGACAAATTGGCCTCATCCTCAGATACTCAAGAGCCTCTATGGTTTTTTAGGGTTGAATGGATAATATCACAAGTTTGTCAAGGATTACAAGAAGATTGTAGCTCTATTTATATCTATTTTGAAAAAGGATTCTTTTACATGGACACAAGTTGTTGAATGTGCATTTGAAGAATTTAAATAATCTATGTGTACTACACCTATTCTAGCTATGCCAAAATTTTCCAAGGCCTTCACTATCAAGAGCAATGCTTATGATAATGGACTTGGTGTTGTTCTCCTCCATGAAAGACACCCCATTGCGTTCACTAGCAAAGCCCCTTCCAGCAAGAATGTAGTATTCTCTACTTATGAGAAGGAAATGGTGGCCATTTTGCATGTAGTACAAAAGTGGTGGCCATACCTACTAGAGAATCATTTTTGCATCAAAATTGATCACCAGAATTTGAAATATTTGCTAGATTAATAGGTCTCCACCCCATCATAATATAAATGGGTCAAAAAACTCATGGGTTATGAGTATGAGATCAATTACAAGAGGGATAAGGACAATATTGTTGTTGATGCTTTATCTCGCACATTTACGGACCAAGCTTCCCTTTTAGCTATTTTTATACCTATTATAAATTGGTTGGATGTTATACAATAGGGGTATGCCAATAAATCCTCATTATCTCAAATCATTCAACAGTTGGCCATTAACCCCTCTATAGTACCACATTATTCTTGGGATGGTTCTTCTCTATGATACAAGGGCTATCTAGTGCTTCTCGAGAGCATAGATCTTTAGCAGATTATATTCTATAAACTCCATGCTTCTCCATCCATAGGGCACTCAGGGTTTCTCAAAACTTATGAGGGGGCACAATGTAAGTTCTTTTAGAAGTGAGTGAAAAATATGGTAGCTGAATGTGATACATGTCAATATAACAAGGGCAAAACAACACTCATTCCTAGGTTGCTCAAACCCTTGCTCATCCCTACCAGGATTTGGATAGATATTTTTATGGATTTCATTAAAGGGCTCCCTAAATCTATAGGGAAAATAATGATCTTGGTTGTGGTTGACCACCTCTCCTGATCTGAAAACTGAAAATGCAAGTATGGCAAATTCAAACAATTCACTTTTGCATTTAAAAGATCTTTCTATTTTCTAACTTTTTCTTTAATTTTTAAATAAAGAAATTATATCCAAAATTAAAAATAAGGATTAGAATTATAAAATAGCAGATAAAACTCAGAAGAAATCACCAGCAAATTGATAACGGAGTTCGGCTCCAATAGCCTACGTCTCCGAGTCCATTCAAAGTGAGGACCGTTTCCATTAATTTGTGTATCAAAATGGCTTACAAATTAAATTCAAGTCTTCAATTCACCTTCCATGGTCTTTGCTTGCCTGTATAATTATCTCTCAGACCTAAAAATAAAGGCCCAAGGCTGTACAAAACATTAATTTATTTCTGACCTTCTTTATTTTCTACACACAGTCGGCTGTTTAATACTCTTCAAGTAGAAATTTGCTCACTTTATAGCACTTGCAAGCTCGTGGCTCAAGCGGTCAAGAGCTTATCCTTTTGGATAATAGGTCCTAAGTTCAAGGCATCGACCTTCCTTTTGGGGCACTTTTGGTCTTATCATTTATCCCACATTTGGGAGTTTGCAACTGTTTGGATACTAAAAAAAGGTTGGTGGCCCCCAAGATGTATGTCAACATCCTTTTTGGAGGGAGACTTAGGCACTTAGAGTTATATGGATGCCTTAACTTAGGCTTGCATTGAAAAGTGTGATGCCACTTGGTCTGGGCGTGTTAACACATGGTCTGGCATGTTTGGCAAGTGATCTTGACATGTTGGCAAGTATGGTGTGGCATTGCATGGCAGGTGTGACATGGCATGGCAGTTGGTTGGTTTCTCTCCCATGTGGCCAAAGCATTTACTAATTAATATTACAAATCTACAGACTGTGCAGTTAAGTTTCTATGGACTATGCAGTCCGCAGTTTCTACGGACTTTGCATAGGCATTATTTTCTACAGACTTGGCAAAGCCATCATTTCTATGGACTTGGCAAAGCCGTGATTTCTATGGTCTTGGAAAATGCAAGTTCAAAGACAAAAATCACCCATTAATTACCATGTGTCACCTAGTTATTGGGCCACTTGGCGTATTACATAGTGCCATGTCACTTTTTGACATCTATAAATTGCCTATCACAAGAATACTTAAACAAGCTTTATCTCGAGCATCCAGACTCTGTTTTGCATTTTGAAAGAAGCATTAGAAATATCTCGATGAACTCTTCGATGTGAAAATGGTTCGACAAGAATTTGAAGACTTTTCAAAAATGGAATGGTACATGGATCCACCTGGATCACTCCTCCCCACTGGGAACTTTTGGACCTCTAAAAGTTGAAATTAATTGGTAATGAGGTGAGGGTATTTCTCCCTCACCCTTCCGGCTTCCATCCATTTAACCTTGATTGGGTGCATCCCTTTTAGACAAACATGAAGATATTCAACATCACCTCTTCGTGATGTCCGTACATTCCTATCAAGAATAGTATCTTCCTACAATTTCATTAGATATTCAGGAGTAAAATCGTCAACAAAAAGAATGGATACACTTTCATCATGATCAATTATCATTGGAGTCTCATACAATTTTAGATTTTCTACATTTACAACTGAATAAATCTGCATGTAAGATGGTAAATCTAATCGCAAAGCATTTGTACCAATTTTTTCCATAATCTGAAAAGGACCATACCAGATTGGTTTCAACTTTTTACCTTCACCTGACAGTCTTTCCTTACTGATGTGAAGGCATACCATATCACCTACAACAAATTGGTGATCAACACGATGTTTGTCATGTCTGGCTTTATACTTGGCTTGACTTTTCTCCAATTGAGTACGAACAGTCTGATGTATGAGATGTATTTATTCAATGAACTTCTTAGCTTGAATGGCTTCTTTTGGTTCACCAACAGCTATATCCTATCCATAGCAAACATCTAGAGGAGATTTAGGCAAGTATCCATAACAAACTTCAAATGGAGATTTCATAGTAGAAGAATGAAGTGCCCGGTTATATGCATGTTGTATGTAACATAGTTGTTCATCCCATAACTTTGGATGCTTATTACTATAACCCCTAAGCAAATGTACCATAGTTTGGTTCACAACCTCTGTTTGCCCATCGGTTTGCGGATGAAATGCAGTGTTTTTTTTTAATTTAGTGTCCATTAGTCCCCACAAAGTTGACCAAAACTTCCCAATAAATCGAGAATCCTGATCAGAAATGATTCAAGTAGTCAAACCAAAATGAACCCATACATGTGTAAAGAACAAGTGTGCAGTGCCTTCCCCAGTAATTTGCTTAGTGCAAGGAATCAAAACACACATCTTGCTAAATCTATCCACAACCACATATAAATAGTCATGTTTTCTTTATGTCATAGGCAAACCCCCCACAAAATCCATGGAGATACTTTCCCATGGGCTAGTAGGAACAGGCAGAGGAGTATAAAGTCCTAGTTTCTTGTTACTAGGTTTGCTTGTGGCACATAGAGTACATCCCTTAATATATTTGGCAATAGTTTCCTGCATACGGGGCCAGTAACAATACATTTTCAAATGTGCAACCATTTTAGCAAATCCAAAATGACCAGAAATAAGAGAAGTATGTGCTTCTCTAATCATGTGCACCCTTTCATTTTGAGGTATACAAAGTTTACCCAAATGATACAAAGATCATTGTGTACATGATAGTCCAATTCTTCTACTTGTCTACTACTCATCAAGTCTTTATAGACATCCTAAAAATCAAGATCATTAACATATTGTTCTTTATAACTCTCATGAGACAAAGAACCATGTTGTAAAGGAATAGATGCAACAACCATAGGTGGCCTAGATAACATATCTGCAACCTTATTCTGAATACCTTTTTTATACTTAATCACAAGCTGAAATTGTTGTAAGAAACCCATCCAATGAAAATGTCTAGACTCTTTTAGCTTAGTTTGTGATTAGAGATACTATAAGGGCTGATGATCTATATGTATTATTGTTTCTTTGCCCATTAAGTAATGTTTCCATTTTTTAACACTATGAACCAAGGCATACAATTCCTTATCATATGTGGGATATTTTCTTACTGCACTTGTGAAATTTTTAGAATGATAGCAAACTGGTTTCTTACCTTGCATTAAAATGGCTCCCATAGCATACTCACTTGCATCCATCTCGATCTCAAATGGTTGTTGTATATCAAGAAGTGCCGAGACTGGAGTAGTACTTATCTTTTCTTTCAAAGTGTTGAAGGCTTTTTGATGTTTGCCTCCCCACTGAAAGACCTGTTTCACACTTGTCAAAGAATGCAAAGGTGATGCAATATATGAAAATTGAGCAATAAACTTTCTCCAAAATTGTATTGCACCAAGAAAACTTCTAACCTCAGTTGTATTAGTGGGTGTAGGCCAGTTAACAATGATTGCCACTTTTGCAGGATCTATTTTCAATTCACCATGTCCTACAATGTAACCCAAGTATATCAAAGAGGTCTTGCCAAATTTATATTTTGACATTTTAAAATAAAGTTTTTCCCTTCGTAATGCATCCATGACTTTCTTAATGTGGATCACATGCTCTTCCCAAGACTTGCTGAAAATCAATATATCATCTAAGTAGACTATAAAAAAATCATCAAGGAATTGTCTAAAAACATCATTCATCAATCTCATGAATGTAGCTAGGGCATTACACAACCCGAAAGGCATAATAAGCCATTCAAACAATCCCTGTTTTGTTTTGAAGGCGGTTTTCCACACATCACCTTCACTAATTCTTACTTGAAGATATCCACTTCTCAAATCTAACTTAGTGAAATAAATAGCATGTTTTAATTGATCCAATAAATCATCAATATGAGGAAGAGGGTAACGATTCTTAATAGTAATTTTGTTTAAGGCACGAAAATCAACACACATTCACCAAGTGCCATCTTTCTTTGGCACCAAAATAATGGGTGAACCAACAGGAGATGAACTTGGATGAATAATACCTCTATCTAATAAATCCATTACCTATTTTTTGATTTCCTCATTTTCCACCACTGATAACCTATACATGTCAATGTTAGGGAGAGGCGAATCCTGCAATAGCTGAATTTCATGTTGAACTCCCCTTTTAAGGGGCAAACCCTTAGGATCCTGAAATACATCATCATAAGTAGAAATGATTTCAACCAACTCATTCTTGTGTTTAGGATCACAATTTTCTAAGGCCTGAGAATATTCTTTTTCCTTAGACTTAATCAACATGAGACAAAAATTCTTGCTTGAATTAACTAGTCTTTTCATTTGCCCTGCTGTAACCAAAGAAAGACTTGTTTTAATGTGATGTGCTCTGACTATATATTCAATGCCATCCTTAACAAGCAATTAATTATTCTCCTCTCTATAAAAGATTGATTTTCTACCATAAAGATATGGGCTTCCCAAAACAATCCCACATATGTCCAATGAGACAACATCCAACTCAACCTCATCTACGAACTTGGATGTTTAGGCTAGTTTATAGACTATGTTGACTATGTCACCTATAGGTGGTAATTTGGAAGAATGTAAAGGACTCCTATAGGTGCTTGTTCCATGCCTGAGTGTTGTGTCCCACACATTTACTCTCTCTTGAAGTCATTAGGGATATATCACACTTGGATGAGTTCATTTATTCCTTAAGACCATTTTACCTTGCCACTATAGGTTACTGTTGTCCCAAGTTCATTTTAGCTTAGTGTTCTATATTTCACTAAGTGTCTTAGTGGAAACTTGATTGTATTTGAAACTTACTCAACCATTAGTTTCCTTTGAACACACAAGCTCTTCTTATGCTCAAGTGTTACCTCTCCATCTAGACTATAATAATGGATTCATTATACTTATACAAACCACATAGACATTTACTAAAATTTGACTCATTACATGAACAAAACTCATTCGAAGATGTTAAGGTAATCAGTCCCATTTACAACTTTCTCACTTTGGTTGAATGTAAGTTTTGAATTCACTACATGGTTAATATTATGATCCTTGAATGACTTGAAAACTTATATTCAAGTCTTGTAAATGTTCAGAACATGTTTGTTGGGTTTGAATATCCTGAAAATTATCCATACAAGCCTAAAGGTGATGGTAGGTGATTGTGCACATTGGAGCTTTGATCAGTCTTTTAATCATTGCCTTGGAAAACCTATCTCAATCAACCTTAAAATCATTCAGTGCAAATCTAACATGGATAAAATAGCTTCCATGGTTTTATAGGTTGAACACAAGTACATTAGCTTAGATATGAAGCCACTAATAGAAGATGAAACTCTGTAACTATGGAAACACTATCTTGCAGACCAATAATGCTCATTTATAGCATAATGAGGGTGATGTTGCTTACCTTTCATGATCACACATGAAAAACAATTTTTAAAACACATGGAAATGAATAACATGCTCTTCCAAAACACACACACCACTTGGAAACATCAGATCAATCTAAACAAAAGAGGAAACTGAGGTGTTGGGGTTATGCAGGCAGTTTTGAGATACTAGTAGTCTTAGTGTTTGTTCATGAAGTATGAAACCAAAATTATATAAACCATAACCCTTGAATGAGATCTCATAGAGACTACTTCCATCCCCCAAGTTCATTCCCTTTAACTCTACCTCTCCTATCCGTACCAACTACAAACCGATTGACTTGTTTAACTTGCTAAAGGGAGTGAAGAGAGATAAGAACCAATTTTCACCTTTTTTTGAGATATCAAAGCTATTTGAACATGGATATGACTTGTGGGGATCTTGAGGGACCCTCCTAAAGTCTTCCCACATGCTAGGTATGTCTCTTAGACCATATAATTGCCTAAAACTCCCACTTTTTAATTGATTTCCTTGCTTTGTACATTAAACTTGTAAGTTTTTAGTTAAAAAACTACTCTCCTGACATACTCTAACATATTACATGTTATCCAACCTATTGAACATTTATCCATTCATAAAAAAAATAATTCACCTAGAGTGACCACAATATGTGACATAAAGGGATATCAAGACAAATGATACATATGACCAAGGTAAAACATGTTAAGTGACCTTTAAAACATGACTAGATATTATTTATGAACTTTATGACCATGCTAAGACTTATCAAGACCCTATAGAAAGTTTTAATATATAGGGGGTTGACCTAATTTGACCTAGGGTCCAATTTGGTCAACATTTTAGCGATTTCCTAGGGGCAACAAACCTACTATGCTAAGGATTAGTAGCCTTCTCCTATCTTTGGGAAATGGAGTCACCTATACATTGTTATTGAAACTGATAATACTTTTAAAGGACATAAAACACACCACACAACAAGGAAATAATCACACAAGACAAGAAATAAGACACACACTTATGTTATCATGAACACTTAGGGAAAACACACAATAACATAAGCAAAAACACACACCTATCCTAATATGTACAATACCTCAAAACACTTGAGGTGAAGAACCACTCTTCATTGCTTCAACTAGGGTCAAAGACAATGCTCATTGCATCACTAATGCTCTAATAAAATATTCTATCATATGAGGCATATTTGTCATTGGACACTTACTTATGGAGATAGTCAAGTGACTTACCAATTTTGGGACTTATAGTGACTACAAGTGTACTACTTGGAGCTCTCTTGAACACTCTATTTAACTCTTTTAGAAGCTTGTTTAAGCTGGAAACTTACTTGAACTTTGACATGCTCATTTAATAGTCCTTAATTTGATCATTGGAGATCATCAAAACTTTCTCAACTTTAGATGCACTCGAGTCAAGATATGTCTATTATTTGGAACCTTCACGACTACCTTGTTGTTCACCAAACACTACCTGGTCTATCAAAGTTGCTTCTTGCTTGGTAGATAGACCAAGCTCTTCCTTGTGTTCGTATGGATCATGATTGACCTCATCATCAGCTCTGTATTCTTTTTGAAGAATTGAAGGCCTACTCAACTCCTCAAATTCTTGCACAATATCATTAAACCGTTACCACATATCATTTACTTCTTCATGATGTTCATGTTCATGAATGTTTTCTTCTTTTACAGGCAAAATGGCCTACTCATTAGGACTGTCATATTTTTATATAACTAGGATAGTCACACCATCATCACCCATGTGTACAAGATAGTTCCCCCATGCAACTTGTTCTAGAATGTTATCAAGATTTGCCTCAAGGATTCCATCACAATCTTCATGGAGTATGTAAGTTCCCAAACTAGTTTCTTCAAATCCACCTTGCTCAGCTCTCCACTTATCAAGATACAAATCAGATATGCTATCAAGAAGAGTTAGAGGTTCTTGATCACTAGGGTTATCATCTTATTCAATGATATTGTAATTCATATTAGAAGTGTAAGGCACATAAGGTTCAACGTGAATACTAGAGAGGGTCTAACTTGATTATCACTTTTGCACCATACCTAGTCTTAAATCCTATATAGGACCAGTCTGAAGTCAAATAACCTCCAATTTTAGTAGTGAACTCTCTTGATAAACAAAGTACAAGATGAGGAGGCACATCTACCACTTCAACATATTTACAAATTGTGAAGGTAAGACAAACATGAATAATTATTTTCAAACCTATGATTATACCAATGGTCTTGGCATCTGACCCATCCAATTGTATCACTCCTTTGGCATGAGGCTCATACTTCAAGTTCAATTTATCAGCTACTTTCTTGGGTATGACACAAGTACTAGATCCACTATCAATGAGGCAATTATGTACCAATTCATCTCCAATAATGATGTATAAATAGAATATAGGAGGTGTGTCTGCCTTTTCAACTTTGCTTGACTATCCTTCATTAGGATTCATGGTATTTATCAAGGCTACCTCTCTTCCATGAGGCAGATTAGTTACCAAATTGAGCTTGGACAACTCCTCTTGAAGTAGGTCTACTTGTTTAGGTATTTCCAATGTATCTCATATAGACACATTCACATGAGACCTCTTCATCTACTCTACAATATGAGTGAAAGGACCACTAATTTTTGTTTGTCCACTAGTAGGAATCATGTTGCCTACACCTTGAAAATTATGAGGTATGAAACTATTTCTAACATTTTGATCTCTTTGAGTTACTTGTGTATTTTGAGTAATATTAGACATACCTACCCTTGTGTTTTTTTCAAGATTCATTAAAGAACCATTAGTATCCCCTTGAACTTCTTCAACTACCTTCCTCTTACTTCTTGTGTTTGCATCTATAGAAATTACATCTATACTTGACTATCCTTAATTATTAACTACACATGAATCATCTTGATGCTAATTACCCAATGTAGATGCCACTTAAGCACCCTTCCCATTAGTCACTCCTCCATTTGGTACTTCATTTTGAGTCATAGTTTGCATAGTTCCAAAACTTGCCATGAAGGCTTGATTGAAGGACTCGTTGATATAAGAAGATGGATCATAAGGTTGATCCAATGAAGGTTGACTAGTATGCTTTTGGAAAAGGTTATTTTGAGTAGGCACTAGTGCCCTTGAGGTAGAAGGAGTATTTGGATTGTAACCACCATATGACTTAGATTAGACTAGTTGTCCTTGACTTTGAGGATGACCTTAGAAAGGAAGTCTATTGCCTTGGTATTTAGGGTAGGACTGATTGGGTTGGTATTGAATTTGAAAAAGCTTAATTTGATGTTGTTGAATGATTCTCTTTAAACCTAAGATCTCTTTATCTATAACTCTCATCTTGTCTACCTCATTAGACTTACTTGGTTGACTAGGGGCAATAGGTTTGAGTTTAGGTAAAGGAATAGGAGCAGAAATAGGTGTAGGAGTTTGTAAATTAGGAAATAGAGGCATGAGAAGTCTCAAGGTAATCTTCCCAACCTGAATCAAATAATTATCTGCCCTTATGGCCACTTAATAGGCATTAGGCAATATTATCCCACCCATATATTGTATCATAGTAGCAATGTCACTATCAAAAGCTTTATGATAGTAAAGGAAAACATGGTGAGTTGTTGTTCTTCCCAAGATTAGGATTCTATCACATGTCTTCTAAAATATTATTTTGAAGTCTTGAATGACTTATTGAGGTACTCTCCTAATGCCAGTTAACTGCTCAATTAGTGACAAGTTTTCACTTATATCCTCAAATCTTCTTCTCAATGCATCTCCTAACTCATCCCAAGTGGTAATTGATTCAAGTGCCAATGCTCCATTTTAGTCAAGAGATTTTCATTTGAAGGAGACATCTAATAACTTGATTGCAATGTTATCTTCAATGATGTGATGGATATATTATAAGTTAGAAATATTTATAATATGCTCAATAGGTGTGATGGCAAACTCATGGGTGTATGATGGAACACTTTTGAGGGCATATATGGGGATATCATCATAGTGGACAAGTCTTAGAGGACTATAGCCATTGAAGGCAATAAAAGGATGGTTTCTTACCATGGTGGATTTAGGACTTTACAAGAATGGGGGAATCAAGAACTTTCTTATGGGCTACTGAGCAAGGTATGTCTTCTTTGAATAGGGATGGGTGTGTTCAAATTTGTTTGCTTTTTATGAATAATGAAGAATCTCTTGAAACTCAAAAGGTATGCATTTGGTGAGAGATCTTGTGTTTAAGTTAGGTATGAAAGAGTTCACTAGTCTACAACCAAGATTGAAATGTTGGAGTTGCCAAATACAATAGGAAGTGGACTATTACAGTTCCTTATTGTCAAAGCCAACATCTATCTCAAACAACCTTATTAGATTTCATGTCCTATCAGGTGTACCAAAATTATTATAGCCTAAAATTTTACCCTAAATAATTCCAATAGACCTTCTCAATTTTAGGATAACATGGAACTATCTCTTCTCATAGATAATCTACCACAAGAGATAGATCTCAGGGTTTGAAAGGGATAGTTCCCTTGATTTATCTTTAATCTCACACACTACACTAGAATAATCACTATTGGGAATGAAAAAGGAAGAAGGAAACATAAATCAACCTAAAATAATGAGGGTGAGACACCAAAGATAAATCCACATAACACATTTGCATCTACACTAAGAAAGAAGACTACCAAAACTGACTTCAACTCTATGTCCTTCTAGCATAAGTATTTCTCATAAAGACATATTGTTATACATATCTAGAGGTGGGTGAAAAAAAATTTGATACTAGACACTATTATTCCCTCTCACACTTGAATACACACTAAATAAACACATACACTTTATGAAACATGTTACAAGAGATATCACTCACACAAAACATGCAAGAGCAGAATAAAAAACAAGGAGAACATATTCATCACTTGTCGACCACATAAACCACTTAATACACTTACAAAATAGATTGCATAGAATTAATAAACTTCAAAAAACTTTATTCAAAGGCAAATAAGCTATCAAACTAGCAGGGCTTTGCCATATCAATTGTGGATCCATTACAAAGCTAAAAAGGCTTGAATATATAGAGCCTAGGAGAGGAAAGAGAAGAAGAGAAGTGCAAGGGTCACAAGACCAATTGTCAAACTTTAAAAAATAGTTACAATGCAAGAGAATGAAATAATAAATAGGGCATGAAGGTCCTCTTGCACAAATGTCCCTCACAAACATGACATATCCTTCAGGTTGGCATAAAGACACTCCATGGTTCTTCTTGAAACTGCCGTCATGATGATGAGTAGTCCATCTATCTTGAAATATATTAGAAAACCTTGACATATATGATTATACATGAGAATATGGAAATTAAATCAAAGACAGTCATCTATGCCTTCAATTGATAGCATTCTTTGTTACACTTGTTGTTCACTTGATTGCAACTACTCACTAGCCCTTCTAGGCTTGTCTTCACACTTGTCACCTGGGTCACCTAAAATTGTTCAATAAGATGCATTATATAGGTGTTAAGACTTATTTTCAAAGCCTATTTATCCTTTGGTCTATTAAATAGACCTCAAAAGATTCAAATTCACCTCTCTCGCTATCATACTAGGCAATCACATTGTCTTCTCACTGTGCTTATTTAGACTGCCTACAATAAATGGATTAACAGAAGTACTTACATGCATAAATATGATTATAAGTGAGTATGGAGAGTAGGAATGAGTCTCTACACACCTCCCTCAATGAATTTCATCCATCAATCCCCAAATATTTAGAGAACAAGAAAAAAATTACATAATGTAATAAACAAGCAAACATAACACCATGTAACACAAAACAACACCAAACATGCATAGATTAAGTGAGGCTAATCTACACAATCGATGTATGTCATTAGCACATATACAAAAATATATTACCTAGTGAGATAACACTATAAAAGAGTATGAGTTTGTGTAGTCATGTCTAATCAATGTAATGCATGTGAATATGATCAATGGAAATAATCATAGAAAGATAAAACTTATGTAAAGTATCGATATGCTGCCAAGTGAAACTATTCCCCCTACTATATAGGAAGATAATTCATGAGTGTATGAATTTCATAAATTTGTGTGTCCATGTCATGGATGATCTATATGTCTTGCATCTCACTCATGTATGATATGAGATGCATATGCATACAAAATTCCACATATATAATCTACTATATATAATAAACCATAAATGATGTAAATAATAAAAACACACCATGCATAACTTTCATATTTTTAATTTTCAATTTAAAAAAAAAAATTATGTTTTTTATTTTTGAAATTTAATGTGCATCTAGTTACTCAAGTAAATCCAAATAGACAGGCTAAAAAAGTAGAATAATTGAATCGATCTAAAAAGATTATGGCATATGTCAAAGCGTAGTGTGAAACAAGTGTAGTAACATAGCAATGTTACAGAAGTGAAATAAATAAACATTACACCATTATATGTATGTGATTTGTAACATCACATTTCAAGAGAGTATGCAAAAGGTGGAGGGGGATAAGGAAGAATCATTGCATATGTTCATATAAATGTAGTCGTAAATTTATGTGATTGTGTAAGAGCAATGTAGGCCATAACAAGTATGGATAATCAATACATAGGGATGAGAGAGTAATATGGTTCAAAATAATGTGCACATAGATAATAATTATATAAAATATGTATCATTATAGCATATATGTCATAAATGGTTGGATAAGGATAATCAATCAAAAGGTAAGAGGAAAATGTGCACAAAATCAAGGGATAGAATAATGATCAATGAAAAATAATATGTACATGTGTATTAATATTAAAAAAAAAGATGGGATGAGAAATCAAACAAACATAACTAATCCATGTATAATATATTATGTTTCATATAATTAATGATCCCATCAATATCATAGTCATACATATGTCCTATATCATATAGATCGATTCATCAAGTGTATCATCATAATTGTTATGAATTATTAGTAAAAAACATATTATTTTGTTTAGGTTCCTATCTCATCAGTCATATGGTTATTTTTTATTTGGATTGAATACCAATTTTTATAAATTCATTACCTATATGTAAGCTTCATTAAGTTTAATAATATAATTAAGTTTTTTTTAGTGCATCGTACAACCAATTAAAAAAATTGGTATCAAACCAAATCTGTTGACTTGAGTTATGAATCAAGGAAATTCCACTAACATTCTTAGATTCTATCATATAAAATACATAATTATTTAAAAATCATTTAAGATAAAATTTAGGTATTTTTTTGGTGCACTTAAGAGTTACTATTTCATTTTGAGAATTGCTAGCTGGAACACAAAGATCTCAAGAAAAATATACCCTTTTGGTGGGAGGAGGGTCAACCATCACATGGGAGATCAATGTATGTTTTCTTCAAACAAATCCAATATGTCAAATCTTAGCTCAAACATTTGAAAAAAATTAACACGTCAGATTTTCAATCCAAAAGAGCTCCTTCACTAGTGAAAATGGGGGAGATAACAACCAAATTTAGGATTGGAGTAATCACAGAAGAATTAAAAGTTGTAGATGAACATCTAAGAAAAGAACCAGAGGCTATAGATAGTCAAGAAGAAATTTATTGGGAACAAAGAGCAATAAATTCATGGCTCTTGAAAGGAGATAGAAACACAAGTTTCTTTCATCACTTGACCTCAGTAAGAAGATAAGGTAATACTTTGACTTTTTTTTAGAATTGAAATGGACAGGTGAGGGATACAATTCTAGGTATGCAACATGTAGTGAATAAATATTTACAAAAAAAAATTTATGGATCCTATTTCCCTTAATTTGACAGCTCACTAAGGGATTCTTGAAGGTATCCCCCAAGTTATTATAGATAAGCACAATCATATCCTTTTCACTCAAGAGGATAAAGATGAGGTGAGGAGAATAGTTTTTAAAATAAAATCAACAAAGTTTCTAGGGTTGTTAGTGTAGGATATTATTTTTCTTGTATTTATTATTATGGATTATTCCTAGACATGTATTTAGCTTGCTTAGGTGTAATATTGAGGTCACGTAGGTATCATAATGAGGTAATTAATGTGCACATGCACATGTGAAAATTGTATTCAAATTGGTGGGTAAGGATACCCTTGACATTTACGCACCAATATTGACATATTTCACATAGAGCACATAAACCATTTGGCAAGTATCTTGTGTTCACATTGCCAAATGTTTTGCCTCTATGCCTCTATTGTACTTATAAATATGCCTCTCATCTAAGATATTTCTTAATGAGTCATGATTTCAATATTATTATAATTATGCTCTATTTTGATTTCGGTCTCAACAATGGAGTTCTGCTTCTATTTGCTTTGCATTTGCAATTCGTGTGTTCGATTCTATCAGTTGTATCTTAGATAATTCCATCATGGTATCAGAGCTTTTTATTGGTAATGAACACTATTTTATTGTTAATTTATTGAAATGTTGAGTAGTTTTTTGATTTTGTATTCTAACTGAGATTGTAAAGGAGAAACCTGTAGATTTGTGTTTATCATCTATAGTCCTTTCTTCTCTAATTGATGATCTTCATCAGTATTTGTAAGTATTTAAATTATATTAGATATATAAGTAACCTTTGTAGATATTAAAAGAGCATTCAATATGGTTGGATAGAAGACTAAATCATTTTTTGATAAGGAGTCAAGATCTACAAGAAGTGTTTTTGCAAATCCATTTTTTTTGAAAAAAATGACTGGTATTTTTTCAATTGTGATTAAACAGTAAACAATCACTCAGATATTTTTTTGGGTTATATGCACCTTTGTTTCCTATTTTTGGATCATTTTGAAATTCATAATTTTGTTAATAATTAAGAAATTTATAGTATCTTTACTGATTGTGGTACTATTCAAAAGATTACAAAAAATTACATTTTTGATGATGAAGTTTTAAGGAGTTTTTTTAATTTTTTTATTTATAAAAATAATATTATTGTGGGAAATCATATTTTAAGGATTTTTTTATCATTGTTTTGTAATATTCCTTTTATTTCATGAATACAAAGGGCGAGGTCCAATTTTGGTAGGCAATCAAATTCCCTCACAAGCAAAACAAAATTTATCCTCTCCTTTGCTTGACTCACAATTTAACACTCTTGTTTTCCTCATGGACACATTTTTGGCTGAGCTTGTCATCCATTTTTATGATCTTTCACTGTCACTTATGTAATCATTGCACATATTGCTTATTTGTGGATGCATTCTCGATTGAGTTCAGCATCCATTTCTTATGAGCATGCATGGTCATTTATGCCTTTAATGCAAAGAATTCACTCATTTCTATGCCAACCACTTTATTATTATATGTATTGCATGATAGTAAATACTACACTATATTGTGCATTCAACAACCTTGGATAGTCATCTTGTTGCTTTGTGTATTACGTGATAGGGAATACTAAACCAAATCATGCAATTTGACAACATCGGCTATATCTTTGTGGTTTATTGTGTAGATTTGTACCTATAGTTCAATGTACCTGAGTGCAAATCTACTGTGTAGTATCTTATTTGCACTGTATGTATCATCTGTCTTTGGTACATGAATTGAATCTTTAAGATTCAACTCTATACTCATGTTTATGGTTGTCTTTGGCCTTACATGATATCTTAAGATTTGATGGGCTTTATTATGCATAAAATTTGGTGCCCATTGTATATGCACTAAAGTGTTGATTGTATACGCACTAAAAGATAAAGTGCCAATTATATGCACACTAAAGTAATAATTGTATACACACTAAGACATCAAGTTCTAATTATATTCACACTAAAGTGTTGATTGTATACACACTAAAACATAAAGTACCAAACCTTTGTAATTGGGGGGGTTCTTTTTGATAGTTTCAGAGGAGGTTATTTTGTGCCTTGCCTTCTTTGTTGCTCATTCAATTTCTGCTTGCACTACATCATGGATCATAATATAGTTTCACTTCTCACTCCATTCAATTATCATGACTGGAAATCTAAAGTGCAAAATTTTCTAAGTAAAGGTTTACACAGGATAACCATGAATATGAAAACTGAACCAAAACTTGGTGCAGATAAAATTAAGTGGTATAATAGGTGTGATGAAGCATATGGTATTTTGTGTTTATTTATTTCTCCTGACTTACTCTTTGACATTGAATATGCTCAATCACCACATGAGATTTAGAACACCTTGGAACAACTCTTTAGGAAGCAGGATGTAATGAGGGGTCATGAGCTAGAGAATGAGCTCATTAGTTTAACTCTAGGTAGTTTTGACACTATAGAAGATTTTTTCACCAAACTTAAATCACTTAGGTTGTAATTAAAATTGTGTGGCATAAAGAAAAAGGATGAATAATTGATCCTTTATATCCTTTCTAAGTTAGGTCCTAACTACTCAGTTTTTGTCTCTACCTTTTATGCTACAAAATGTGCCCTAGGAACTGCATGGAGTATGCCATCCTTAGATGGTTTTGCTAAATAATTAACTAGGGATCAAGATAAGCTCATCCAAATGGGTACATTGAAGTCCTCCAAATCATATGCTTTGTTAAGTCATGACAAATCAAAAATTTCAATTAATAAGAAGAAGAAACAAAACAAGAAGGACCAAGAGCAACGATGGGGTCAAAAATCAGATACTAAGCCAAAAGTATCATATGAATCCTCCTCTTTAGGTGTGAAATGAAAAAAAGAGAGGATCACATGTGTTTATTTTAAGAGAACTGGGCATGAGGAAATAAAATGTATGAAGAAACAGATTGATCAACTAACAAAGATGCTTGAGAAAAACAACATCAATATCCCTAATACAATCAAATCAACCTCATTAGTACATGAATATTCTAAGGAAAAATAAATTAGTGAGGGAAAAGGTAAGGGAAAGGCCCTTGTTGTAGTAATATCTTAGCCATCCATGTGGGTGATTTATTCAGGTGCCTCACATCACATAGCTTCTTCACGAGACTTGTTCTCATCCTTAGAGCCATATTCTATGTTATCTATTCTAATAGGTGAGGACACTTCTATTAAAGTTTTTGTGAGAAGATATATTGAATTTAATGATGGAACATTTGAAAATGTCTTGTGTTTCATCACTGTCAATTACTCTCCTATTTGTTTATCAAATCACCCACATTCGATTAGGCAAGAAACTTGAGTTTACTCCAGATTCTGTTGTCATTAAAGAGATGCATAGTAATACTATAACGTCCATTGGAAAAACAAATAACCAATCAAGGTTGTACACCTTCTCAAATTTTGATCTTGATTAGCCATTTACTACATTACTCACTCACTTTGATGGAGTGAGAAAACTATGGCATGAGTGATTTGGCCATCTAAACTATCGCTACTTGGAATGACTCAGTTGACAAGATATGGTAATAGGATTGCCTCATGTTCATTTTTTTTAATGGTGTTTGTGATGGTTGCATGCTTGGTAAACATCTCGAAGAGAAATATGACAAAGGCAAATCAGGAGAGCCACTCAAATTTTGGAGTTAATTCACAGTGATGTTTCTGAACCATTTTTAAAGCCTTCATTCAACAGGGCTAGGTGCATGCTTACCTTCATAGATGACTTCTCTAGGTATATTTGGGTGTATTTTATTCAAAAAACTTTTGAGTTCTTTGACCATTTTAAGGATTTCAAGGCTCTTGTTGAGAAACAGTCAAGAAAAACCATTATAATTTTGTGCACTGATAATGGTGGTGAGTATGTTAGTCATCACTTCAAGAAATTTTGTACTTTATAAGGGATTGATATACAATGAATAGTTCCATATAGTCCTCAATAGAATGGTGTTGTAGAATTTAAGAATAGATCTTTAAAGGAAATGGCAAACTGTATGATACACTCCAAATCACTTACACCACAATATTGGGTAGAAACCATTGATTGTGCTTGCTATATCCAAAATCATGTTCCTCATAATGGATTGAAAGAGATCACTCTTTTTGAAGCTTGGAGCAATAAAAAACCTAAATTTAAGCACTTTAGGGTATTTATATCTCAAGCTATGGCTTGCATTCCTAAAAAGAAATGTAAGGCCATGGAATGTCAGAGTAGGACTTGCATATTTGTTGGGTATGTAGAAGGTGTTAAGGGATATAGGCTTATTCATCCTACCATACATGAGTTGTTCATTGAGAGGAGTGTATGATTTCAAGAGGGTCCATCAAAATCCACACTTGACACTTGTCCCTCCTCTTTGGACTCTCTTGGATATGATGATAATTCAGATGATTTAGATCATCTAGATCAGATACCTATTGATGAGATTCTTCTTCCAATTTAGATGATGAGGATAGTGATATAGATTCACCTCATTTCATTCAAATTCATATTTTTAAATTTAAAGAATCTCCTCCTGATTCTCTGACTTTGGGTCCTCTTTGGGCTAAATAGACTCTATAGAGTGCAGGTGATTGGGTTGGGGATCTATTAGATGTCAGATGGACTCATTCACAATTTTAGGGTGTTACACATGTTTTCATTACTTGTGATTTTGATCCACAATCATTTCATGAAATATCTGGCATTCTTGAGTGGGATACAGCTATGCATGAAGAGTATAGTTCCTTAATTAGGAACCACACTTGAGATCTAGTACCCCTTCCTAAGGGAAGGAAACTTGTTCAATATAGGTGGATCTATCGAATAAAATTTGTAGCAGATGGGTCAGTGGATAAGTTCAAAGCATGATTGGTAGAAAATGGATTTTCACAAGTTCTTGGCATAGACTATACTGAAACATTTACTCTAGTCACTAAAATGAATTCTATTCAACTCACTCTTTCCATTTCTATAACTTCTCATTGGGATGTTCATCAGATGGATGTGAAGAGTGCCTTTCTTCATGATGACCTTGAGGAGGAGATATATATGAAGAAACTGCAAGGTTTTTTGGAATATTCTTCTTTAGTGTGTAAACTTCAAAAATCCATCTATGGCCTCAAATAGGCCCCTCAAGATTGGTATGCCAAGATGGATTCATTTCTTTTCATAGTTGGGTTCACTATCTGTAATTCTAATCTGAATGTCTACATCTTATGATAGAATAATTCACTCTTGATTTTGGTTCTATATGTGGATGACCTATTGATCACAGGGAGTTATTCATCCTCCATTGCATTAGTGAAAACTACTTTACATGATAGATTCTCCATGAATGACTTGGGTTTGTTACATTATTTCCTTGGTATTGAGATTTCACAATCTAACTCAGGGATTATCATTGCACAATCTAAGTATGCTCTTGATTTGCTTGTACATTTTCACATGGATGGTTGTAAGCTAGCTCTGACTCCCTTTCTTTCTGGAGTCAAACTTGAGGTTGAGTTTTCTTCTCCATTGGTTGATGCTACCTTGTATTGATAACTTGTTGATAGCCTCATATATCTGATTCACACTAGACTTGATATTTTATATGCAGTGAGCATAGTCTCAAAGTTTATGCAAACATTGCATGAGCTGTATTGGAAAGCAACCAAATAGATTCTCCACTACATTCAAGGTACTCACAATTTTTGGATTCACTATGGAGAAGGCATTGATATTAACTTGATTGGGTACATAGATTCAGACTAGGCTAGTGATATTCAACATCACAAGTCTACTTCAAGATATAGTTTCTCATTTGGTTCAAGACCAATTAGTTGGTCTAGTAAGAAGCAAAATGCTATTGATTTATCATCTACTAAGACTGAATACAAAGGGTCTATCAATGCTACTACTAAATTTATTTGGATTCAAGGTATTCTTACTGAGTTTGGTATACAATTTAAATGACCAACAATCATCATTTATGATAACCAAAGCACCATCTAGAACTACAAGAATCTTGTCCAACATCAGTGGACCAAACACATCGAGATTCATATGCACTTCATTTGGGATCTCATTCATGGACAGGGCATTGATTTCAATTTCTTCTAGACTATGGAGCCAATAACTGATATCTTCACCAAACCCTTCACTAAGAGTAAGTATATTCACTTGTGTGATCTTCTTGGGGTACAAGATGCATCAACATCATCTTTAGGGGGCCTTCTAGTCCTCTTCTTCTTTTCTCTCTTTTTTGGGGGGGAGAGTTTTTTCGTATGGGTTTCCTTCTTTTCCTCCACTTTGTGAGAGTTGCATTGTACTTGGGTACCTCATCAGGCCATGTTGTCGAGACCCAATTTTATTTACCCACCTAATCTATGCTTAAGGGGGGGTATTAGTGTAGGATATTTTTTTCCTTGTATTTATTATTATGGATTATTACTACACATGTATTTAACTTGCTTAGGTGTAATATTGAGGTCACGTAGGTGTCATAATGAGGTAATTAATATGCACATGTACATGTGAAAATTGTAGTCAAATTGGTGGGTAAGGATACCCTTGACATTTATCCACCACTATTGACATATTTCACATAGAAAACACAAACCATTTGGTAAATGTCTTGTGTTCACATTACCAAATGTTTTGCCTCTATGCCTCCATTTTAATTATAAATACGCCTCTCATCTAAGATATTTTTTAATGAGTCATGAATGCAATATTATTATAATTATGCTCTATTTTGATTTCAGTCTCAACAATGAAGTTATACTTTCATTTGATTTGCATTTGCAATTCATGTGTTCAATTTTATCAGTTGGATCTAGGAAAACTCCATCAAGTGCTAGATGGTTTTTTGATTGAATTATTCAAAGCTTTATGGGAAATCATAGGCAAAGATTTGACTAAGGTTGTTGAAGAATCTTGCTCAAACAAGACTATGCTCAGGGCTCTAAATTATACTTTTCTTGCTTTGATTCCTAGAAAGGAACAAACTTCTAATCTGGGGGATTTTCATCTGATAGTTCTTTGCAATGTGATTTGTAAAATAATCACTAAGTTAATATCTGATAGGCTAAAGAAGATTATGGACAACATAATTTTCTAAGAAGAAGGAGGATTTGTGCAGGGACATCAAATTTTCGATGGAATTGTTCTTGTTCAAGAAGTTATACACTCACTGCATCATTTTGGAAGAAAGGGCATGCTTATTAAATTATATATGTCCAAGGCTTATGATAGAGTTCCTTGGCAATTCCTAGATCAAATATTGGAAAAAATTAGTTTCTCAATTGAATGGAGAGAGTGGGTTATGAGCTATGTTTTGATAGCTTCATTCTCTATTCTTATTAATGGATCCCCTTCAGTGCCTTTTACAGTGTCCATAAGTATTCGACAGGGTGATACTATTTCTCCATTTCTATTTATTATGCTTGTTGAAGGTCCTGGTAGAATTTTATAGAGAAAAAGGAATTAATGCCTTTTAAAAGTTATTCATTTGGGTGCAGAGAGAGTATCTCATCTTCAATTTATAGATGATACAGGATTGTTTGGCGAAGCTACCCTATCAAAGATTAGAATGATCAAATATACATTAAATACCTACATGGAGGCTACTGGGAACCAAGACAATGATTCTAAATCCAAGGTGGTGTTATTTAACATAGATAAAGGTATACTAGAGAATATTCTATCTATTTTAATCTTCACTCAGGGCACTCTTCCTTTTGATTATCTGGGTATTCCCCTTCACTACAAGCAGTTAAAGGCATCTAATTGGAAAGTTTTAGTTGATAGGATGTTTGCTAAAGTGAATCATTGGACCCACCATTGGCTTATTTTGGAGGAAGAATGACTCTTATCCAATCAGTGATCAAAGCTATGCCCATTTATAGATTCTCTATTCTAGCTACAACTAAATGATTCCTAAAATAGGTGGATACAATGATGAGAATTTTTTATGGGATGTTCCACAAATGGGATAATTTGTCAACCTAAAGCTCGAGGGGGTTTGGGTTTTCAAAAAGCAATGCCTAACAATCAAACTCTTGTTGGGAAGCTTTACTAGAGGTGGATTTATAATAAGGAGGCTCTCTTTAGTAGAGTTTTTACTAGTAGATATATGGGCTCTACTCCTTTCATGACATTACTCGTATCACCTTGAAGGGGTCCGGTTCAATTATTTAGAAAACTTTGAAAACTAGAGAACAATTGGTTAAATCTAGACTCTTTTGGAAGTTAGGGATTGGAGATAAAGCTAATTTTTGAATGGAATCTTGAGATCAACATCCTCCCTTAATCATAGATTTCCCAAATTTACTACGCTTAAATCAAAGTCTTGAAGATAAAGGTTGGATCAAGGTGGCTTCATACATTTCCTCTAAAAAGATTACAAAGTTCTCTATGTCACACTAGAAGAATCTGGAAGATTGGCCTGTCTTAGTTCCTAGTCATCACAAATCTCTTATGAGTTATATTCTTAGGAAGAGGTACCTATAAAGAAAGGAGGAAGAGAATATGATTTCTTAGGGATATGAGAATATTGGTATCTATACAGTCTAGGAAGGGTATGATACTTTGCTTTCTCCTCAAGAGATCATACAAGATGTTCCATGGGATAGAATTTGTGTTGCTCAAGGATGGCCTAAGATAAATTTCTTTTCTTGGGAAGTTATGCACAGGGGCTATCTTACTTATGATAACCTTATGAAGTGAGGTTTTCATGGTCCTTCAAAATGCATCATGTGTAATTATTTTGAAGAGACAATTGATCATCTATTGTTTCAATGAGTTTTTGCTTGGGAGCTTTGGACCAGTTAGTTACATCTCTTTAAAATTTAGTTGCAATTTCAATTGAATCTCACAAATATATGGGAAACTTGGACACAAAAAAATAAAAAATTGCTCTATTTAGTTGGGATGGTTCTTAGGTCTGAGTTTCATTTGGTAGCACATTTGGTTGGAAAGAAATTCCTAAATTTTTCATGAAGAATTCAATCCATGGGAATTGGTTTGGAATAAAATTGTTAGTAAGGTCTCTGAAACTGTTCAGACTCATCATATGGCCAAGAAATCCCAGAAGCAGAAAGGGACTTCCAAGCCAAAGACTCTATACAAATGGAAACCTCCTCCCAAGGAATGGGATAAGATAAATTCAAATGGTGTTGTTAAGAATAACCCCATGGGCTGTTAGTCTGGACTTTCTTAGAAGAGACTTTATGGGCAAAATTCTTCATTGGGAGCTAGAGGGTTTTGGAAATGCAACTAACAATGAAGCTGAATCATTAGCTATCATGCAAGGTTTTCTAAATGCTTAGAAAGAAAGGGTTCGTAAGCTCATAGTTGAGTTTGATTCATAAATTATGGTGAGTTTATTATATCTAAATACTAATTTTGAGTTAAAGGCTTGAAGATTTACAATCTTGTGACTCAAATCAAATCTATTTGACAATAGTTTGAAGATGTCATTCTAATCTATATTACTAAATATCATAATGCTATTACTGATTTTTTTAACTAAATATGTTAAAGAAAAAACAACAGAATACAAATTAGCTTCTAATCAAATAAAAAATATGTTAAATTGATAGGTAAAGAACCAAACGATTCTTGACTTGACAAATACTAATTTATATAAAAATTAAAATAAAGTTGGGACAACCTATATCTTGAAATTCTATGTAACCTGATCTTTAGAAGTTACTTATCTTCTCACGATTTTTAGGTTCACCTTTTATGGCAACCCTTTGTTTGTACTCAAATCCATTATCCATATCTGTAATTGATCATCCATTATCTTCATAACCTGTCTCACTCACCCATGCAATGTGTTTTAGTTCATTAATCAAAAATTTAAGTTATGATGAGACAAAGGTTGCATAGTAATTAGTAATTTTTTTTAATAATAAAATTTGTTGATAGGTATGTTTATATATAAATTTATAATTTAAATTTAATGTAATAAATTGGTATAATAAAAATATATGGTATAATATTATTGTAAAAAAAATTTGATATTAAAAATTTATATTAAAATGTAGAGAATTCATGTAATTTAGTTTGTAAATCTTTATTTAATAGACATGTTTCTTCTTTGTGGTTTTGTAGTAGTTGTTTTACCAAATTATGTGGTTAAGTTTCTCAACGTTAAACATATTTATTTATAGATTTTTTTCAAAGAGTCTTGTAAGATACACTATTTTTACTCATCGCTAAGATGGAAATTATAATAATAATTCCTCTCATTTGGTTGTGAGCGTGAGATCAAATTCTTATACTCCTCTACAAATTTACAAATTATCCTAATTTAACGTGAGACTATCGACAATCTTGTGCTATTTCTAACCCCGTTGTTAATGTGGAAATGTGGGTTGTCTTCATAAAGGACCCACCATGCCATGCCAAGTTGATGGAACATTTTTCACAAGAAATGGGATGTTAGCTTTTATCGCTAATCAAAAATAAGGAAATATTGTTACCGAAAATCGAGATACAAACGTGGCATTAATTAAATAAAGGGAGACAATTTTTTTCTTTTAATTAAAATATGAAATATGAAAACATGCCATATATATTGTACAATAAATGTGGTAATCCATTTATTTATGCAAATGAATAAAATGTATACAAAGCTAACAAAGATATGTGTTTATTAAATGTTGATGTATTGAAAATGAGCATGTTTCATTTGTAATGTACACTAGCAGCTACCCTCATGCTGCAAGAAAAGCCAGAGGTTAAATAAAATTAGTTCTTTTTTGATTTACTACATCGATAAAGTAATTTTTTTTTGGTTAAGTGTTTAACTTATTTTTCACTAATTTATAAATTTTCTTGATTTTAATATTTTTAAAATCAACTGTCAATTTTTTTTATTACATTTGTAGAAATATAAAATAATATTTATTATAATTTTTATATACATTAAAAATTTATTAATATATAAATTATATAATTTACATAAATATTATATTATATTATATATATTTTAATATTATATTAGTTTTTATAATAAATATTAATGATGAGAGTATTGAAGCAATCAAATGTATTGTATGTAACAATAGTTACAAATATCTCTTTTTTTGTTTGATTGTATATAATAATAATTATAAAGCTAGAATTCTCATGAATAGTGTAGAAGAGGTAATTATGTCAATCTTTTTTCTCTGATTTTTGAAGATTATTATATTTGCTTTCTTTTATTCTTGCATTAGAAAAGTGTATAATTTAATAAATCTATAATATATTTTAATATTATAAAAAATTATATAATCTGCATTTTAATTTTTTTTTCAAATATATATTTTACTATTATTTTCACTACATAATTTGTATTTTGAACATGTAAATATTATATTTTATAACATATATTTTAATAATATAACAAATTACATAATTTATATTTTAATGTTTTTTTCAAAAAAGAAAAAAAAAAATGTAATATATACATGCATTTAATTGTTTTTAAATATACATTAAAATATATTATATATGCATTAAAAAATTATGATATAATATTACAACATCGTATTATATATAAAAATGTATTTAATTTGGGATTGAATATTACAATAATATATTATTTATAAGTTTAATTAGTTTATGGGATTTTTAAGTGAACATGTTATTGATCCACATTATGTTTAAATTAATATAATATATTATATATGCATTAAAAAAATTGTGATCCAATATTATAACAATGCATTTTGAAAAATTTGGGCAAGAAAAAGATTTAAACAATGGTGGGCCTAAAGCTCCTGGAATTGGTTACGGACAAAGAACACCTAGTGACCCAGGCACAAGGGGAGCTGGATGCAGATAAAGGGCCTGAAATTAAACCTTAGAGTCTCATGGATGGAAAGCTGAATACCAGAAGGTCCAGTAGACTGGCAAGGGGCAATACCCATTTGGTGAAAATTGTGGATTATTCCTCTACTTCAGATCTGGGGGAGGAAGTGGGTATTTCAAAAGCTAAGCCCAATTCAAATCAACAAATTGACAAGGAGGGAGCCAGTCATTCTGAGGAGCTGAATGAATCCACATATGACTCAGAGAAGGAGGAATCCAAGGACACTTGTGATGATAATAGTCAAATTACAAGGGAGCCAGAGGAAGTTAAAAATGGATTGCGCTCACTCTAGGAAAAATGAAAGTGTTGACTACTGTTTGCCTGAAGGTTGTTCATCGTACCGCTTCTTCTCTGATGATCCTATAAGAGGCCCCGAATGAAGATAAGGACATTGAAGGAAAAATCACTAACAAAGAGGAGCTTCTTGGTTTTGTTAAGAATGACTGGAAAGACTTGTTTAACAAATAGATCTTTTATCATGGTTGTTTTCTAATCTATTTCTGAGTTTTTATCAACATTTATATATTTTTTGTTAGTCTGTTGTTTATGGCCTTTGCCCTGTCCTATTACCCTTTGAGCTTTTTGTACTTAGGCTTTGCACCTTTTTTTCAAACTAATCTTATCAAAAATAGTGCATTTTATATATAAATATATTTAATTTATGATTGACTATTAAAATAATGTATTATTTATAAATTTTATTAGTTTAAGGATTTTTAAGTAAACATGTTATTGATGCACATAATGTATTATTTATGAATTTAACTAGCTTACAAGATTTTTATATGAATATGTTATTGGTTCACATAATATATGGATTTTCAAATATTAGATATTGTTTTCTTAATTATTTTAGTTATCATGTTTAAAATGTAAATACTTTAAAAACAAACTTTTTGGTGCAAGAAATGTATGGAAAAATTGTATATGTGTATATATATATTAGTTTTTTGGGTAAGTTTTTTCTTTTCATTTATAAAGTATATAATAAATATGTCCAAACTTCATAATAGTTCTTGGATTTACATTAAGATTATGGAGTACATCTTGTTTTTTTGTTATAGTTGAAGTGAGTATTTAAACTTTTGCAAAATACATACTATATGGATTTATAAGGAGGCATCACTCATGATACAATGTCAATACCGTGGTAGAAGAGCCATCAAGTTAAAAAAAAGAAGTGGTCAATTAATGGTCATTCTTTACTAATAATAAGAATTGGTAGATTTAATTCTCATGTAGTAGGAGGGTTCCCCATCATACACTTAAAAAAAGAATATACTCCATCAATGAAAAAAACACTTAATAAAAAAATCATAAAATATATATACATTTCTTCCAACCGTAATTTACATCTTTAAAAAATTGCATATATAAATAATAATAATAAAATTATTATTATATATTTTTATATTATAATTTATAATATATTAATACATTATTATTTGAATTTGTAACCTTCATTCTAAAAATACACATTTTTCATTATATTTAAAACACCTACATATATATTTATATTAATTTTAACTCTTATAACCAACATAAATATAAATAATTTCTAAAATAAATTAAACTAAAAGGTGAAGCATATAACTTCATAGATTCATTTAATCGAATAATTTTAACCAATTATTATATATTTCTGAATGTATACTCATTTTTATATATAATTTTCAAAAAAAACTCCCGTGAGAGTCTTATTCCACACAAGAAACCATATGAACCTGACATTATTATTCAGTTCTCTATAATTCTATGACCTATGTGATTACTTTATTGTTGGTATCAAGTGACATCTGGAACAACTGAGCATACTTGTCAAATCATGCTAAATTGAAGATTTTTCATGCTGTCCTGTATCGAACCTGCAACGCATTTCATGTTTGTTCTATGCCTGAATTCGTTCCTTCATTGCAATTCCTATCCTCCTAGCTGACTGTCGGTGCCCCTTTGGCTTTGTCCAATTTTTTCCCTTCTTCGGATCTTCATACATAAATAATTTTGATGGTGGATTTGGCATTCATTCTGACCACTTGAATTTGCTAGTAGAAGCGTCAGTAGCTGTGCCAACGGTTAAAATGCAGTGTTCCGGATTGCATTGGTGTGAGGTGTGGTCCATTCACAATATAAATCCCAGATACGTTCAGAGTATTTGTAATGTGAATGACATTTGTTAGGTCAAAAGTATTGAGTTTGATTACTTTTCGGGGGACTGTACTTGATAATTTAATGAAAATCTCTTCATATTATCGGGTCTGTGATATGGACATAAGAAAATTGAACTCGGTTTCACCTAGGAAACAAACCCTGCCGTTCACTTTTCCATTGCTGGTCTTTTCACATATCCATCAACTTTTCTATTGCTGGTCTTTTCACATATCCATCGACTTTTCCATTGCTGGTCTTTCTATATATTCATCGACTTTTCCATTGCTGGTCTTTTCACATATCTATCGACTTTTCCATCGCTGGGCTTTTCATATGTCTTTTTTTTTAAAAAGAAGGTAACCAATCTCAATACTATTTTAATTTAATCTAAAACAAACATAATTTTTGTAAAAATTATATATTTTAGAAATAAGCTTTCAAGTTTGAAGGCTCTCCTAACCGTTTCATCGACAATGCTTTGTGCCACTCTCTTGCAAGATGAGCTTGATGTGTTTTCCTCTGAAAGCCATTGGATTTATGCAGAGTGTAGGAATGCATCGAACCCTTTCCATGAGTGTAGATATTTTTGCAAGTCTCGGTGCTCTTTAGGGTCTTTTGTCAATGTTCCTATTCTGGTCGATGCTTCCAAACTCTCTGACCCTCTCCCTTTCATTTCTCTTCATCTTGGTGGCATCCCTGTGCTTTTCTCTGAGGTCCCTCTAGAGCCAGTTATCCCCAATTATGTTTTTCAGGGTATGGAGCTCGATTTTGAATGCATCTAATTGTTTGGTAACTCTGTGGGCACCTTCCTTTTGTCTGTTGATCTTTCCAATTGGGCCTCTATTGTCTGGAATTCCATTGTTGCTCCTTCCTTCACTATCCTAAGCTGAGGTTTCTTCCAATTGGTTCAGAAGGCCTTCAAATAGATATTTTGTTTGGAAATTCGGCCCTTGGTTTTTTGATAATTTTGGTTTCTTTTTTGGCCTCTAGTCCCCTTTTTTTTAAACTTGGCTAAGGCTCGAATCTTGTTTGTTCCTCTTTGGATCACACTGTATAATCTTTTGTTTGTCCTTAGAAGAGAGGAGAACATCAAATTGCTAGTTAATAAAGTGGGATCTTTTGTGAAAGTTGACAAATCCTCTTGCAAACACATATTTATTAGAGCTTGTGCTCTCCTTGATCTTTCAAAACTTATTTTCCATTTAGTTCACTTGAACTCCTCTCGAGGTTCGTGGACTCAATTTCTCACTTATGAAGGTCTTCCTTTCTGATGCCTCTGTTGTAATTCCCTTAGTGATCAAGCTATTGGGTGTCGTTCTAAGTCTCATGGGTTAACTTCGTCCCACTCTTTTTTATTTGGAAGAAGGATGGTGTTCTAGATCAATATTTCTTATGGCGCAATCATGGCAAATTTTTTCATCTTCTTGCTTCCTCTCAACCTTATTATTAGGTTGGCGATATTCAAAAGTGCAAGTCTACTTCAGGATATAGTTTCTTACTTGGTTTAAAACTAATTAGTTGGTCTAGAAAGAAGCAAAATGCTATTACTTTATCATCTACTGAGGTTGAATACAAAGGGTCTATCAATGCTGCTACTGAAGCTATTTGGCTTTAGGGGATTCTTATTGATTTTGGTATATAGTTTAAGTGACCCAAAATCATCTTTTATGATAACTAAAACACCATCCAGACCTGTAGGAATCTGATCCAACATCA
Organism: Torreya grandis; assembly: GCA_037957365.1. Classification (NCBI taxonomy): domain Eukaryota; kingdom Viridiplantae; phylum Streptophyta; class Pinopsida; order Cupressales; family Taxaceae; genus Torreya; species Torreya grandis. The sequence continues at coordinate 3,027,319 of JARHVA010000780.1, read as the reverse complement.
GTGGACCAAGCATATCAAGATTCATATGCACTTCATTTGAGATCTCATTCATGGACATGTCATTGATCTCAAATTTTTCTAGACTATAGAGCAAATCACTGATATCTTCACCAAACCCTTCACTGAGAGTAATTATATTCACTTGCACACTCTTCTTGGGGTATGGGATGCATCAACATCATCTTCAGGGGGGCCTTCTAGTCATCTTCTTCTTTTCTCTCTTTTTGGGGGGCGGGGGCCGGGGGGGGGAGTTTTTTCCTATGGGTTTTCTCCTTTTCCTCCATGTTATGAGAGTTGCATTTTACTTGGATACCTCATCAGACCATGTTATCAGGACCCAATTTTGTTTATCCACCTAAGCTACGCTTAAGGGGAGGTGTTAGTGTAGGATATTATTTTTCTTGTATTTATTATTATGGATTATTCCTAGACATGTATTTAGCTTGCTTAGGTGTAATATTGAGGTCACGTAGGTGTCATAATGAGGTAATTAATGTGCACATGCACATCTAAAAATTGTAGTCAAATTGGTCGGTAAGGATACCCTTGACATTTACCCACCAATATTGACATATTTCACATAGAGCACACAAACCATTTGGTAAATGTCTTGTGTTCACATTGCCAAATGTCTTGCCTCTATGCCTCCATTGTACCTATAAATATGCCTCTCATCTAATATATTTTTTAATGAGTCATGAATGCAATATTATTATAATTCTACTCTATTTTGATTTCAGTCTCAACAACGAAGTCCTGCATCTATTTGTTTTGTATTTGTAGTTCATGTGTTTGATTCTATCAGTTGGATCTTGGACAATTCTGTCAAGGGCTGGATAGTTTTCTGATTGAATTATTCAAATCTTTATGGGAAATCATAGGTGAAGATTTGACTAAGGCTGTTGAAGAATCTCACTCAAACAAGACTTTGCTCAGGGCTCTAAATTATACTTTTCTTGCTTTGATTCCTAGAAAAGAACAAACTTATAATCTAGGGGATTTTCATCTGATAGTTATTTGCAATGTGATTTATAAAATAATCACTAAGTTAATCTATGACAAGATAAAGAAGATTATGGACAACATAATTTTCCAAGAAGGAGGATTTGTGTAGGGACGTCAAATTTTAGATAGAATTGTTCTTGTTTAAGAAGTTATACACTCAATGCATCATTTTGGAAGAAAGGGCATGTTTATTAAATTAGATATGTCCAAGGCTTATGATAGAGTTCCTTGGCAATTCCTAGATCAAAGATATGTGTTTATTAAATGTTGATGTATTGAAAATGAGCATGTTTCATTTGTAATGTACACTAGCAGTTGCCCTCATGGTGCAAGAAAATCCGAAGGTTAAATAAAATTAGTTCTTTTTTGATTTACTACATCAATAAAGTAATTTTTTTCGGATAATTCAATTATCATTTTTTTTTATTACATTTGTATAAATATTACATAATATTTATTATAATTTTTATATACATTAAAAATTTATTATTATATAAATATTATATTATATAATATATATTTTAATATTATATTAGTTTTTATAATAAATGCTAATGATGAGAGTATTGAAGCAATCAAATGCATTGTATGTAACAATAGTTACAAATATCTCTCTTTGTGTTTGATTGTATATAATAATAATTATAAAGCTAGAGTTCTCATGAATAGTGTAGAAGAGGTAATTATGTCAATCTTTTTTCTCTAATTTTTGAAGATTTTTATATTTTCTTTCTTTTATTCTTGCATTGGAAAAGTGTAAAATTTAATAAATCTATTATATTTTGTAATATATTTTACTATTATACTAAATTATATAATCTACATTTTAATTTTTTTTTCAAATATATATTTTACTATTATTTTCACTACATAATTTGTATTTTAAACATGTAAATATTATATTTTATAACATATATTTTAATATTATAACAAATTACATAGTTTATATTTTTTTTTTTTTTTTTTAAATAATAATATATTAGAATGTAATATATAAATGCATTTAATTGTTTTTAAATATATATTAAAATATATTATATATGCATTAAAAAATTATGATATAATATTATAACATTGTATTATATATAAAAATGTATTTATTTTGGGATTGAATATTACAATAATATATTATTTATAAGTTTAATTAGTTTATGGGATTTTTAAGTGAACATGTTATTGATCCACATTATTTTTAAATGAATATAATATATTATATATGAAGTAAAAAAATTGTGATCCAATATTATAACGATCCACATTATTTTTAAATGAATACAATATATTATATATGCATTAAAAAAATTGTGATCCAATATTATAACAGTGCATTTTGAAAAATTTGAGCAAGAAAAATATTTAAACAGTGGTAGGCCTAAAGCTTTTGGAATTGGCTATGAACAAAGAACACCTGGTTACCCAGGTTCAAGGGGAGCTAGATGCGGATAAAGGGTCTAGAATTAAACCTCAGAGTCTCATGTATAGAAATTCGAATATATAGTTGCACATTCCTTCTAGTTTTTTCAAAATCTCAAATGGATCTCTTTCAAAATTTCTATTGTTGAAGTATTTTAGATATTTTGGTTGGCCTTGATTTATGTGCCATTGTACTTCTACATTACTCAGATCTATAGGTGATCATTACTTTGGCTCTTAAGTAAAGCAGTCTAAGAAACCTAAATTACTCTACTACATACCAAAACAATTTTTTAGACAGCCATTACTTTCCTACAAACCAAATCAAGATTTTAACATTACTTTACTTGTAATTCTCGAAGCTAAGCAAAGTAGTCTGGAAAACCTGAATTACATTGAAAAGACCAAATTGGGTTTTAGAAGTGTCATTATTGATCCCTGTCAGAAGTAAAGCAATATGAGAAGTATGGGTAAAGTTTTCCCAAAAATCCAAATTACACTGGCAAGACCAAATCAAGTTTTAGAAGGGCCATTCTTGATCCCTGACAACTTAGAAGTAATCATACTTCATGACCCCAGTGATTTAAGCAATCAAACTTCACAACCCTGGCAACTTGGAAGTAATCAATCTTCACAACCCTAATGATTTAAGCACTCAAACTTCATAACCCTGATAACTTGCCTAGATAAGTCATCAAGCTTTTGACCCCTGACTACTTACAATTCATGTTCTCCAATAAAGTAGGTCTGAAAACCCAATTTATACTATTGTAGACCAACTTGAGTTTTCAAAGGGTGACTATTTGTCTAGTGAAGTAGGTTTGAAAACCCAATTTACACTACAAGACCAATCCAAGTTTTGGAAGGAGTCTTACTTCTCTAAAATCTTGAAGTTACAACTGTTCAATAACCCAAAGTTGCAGTTGTTCAAGAACCCAAAGTTACAAATATTCAAGAACCCAAAGTTGTAGTTGTTTAAGAACCCAAAGTTGTATTTGTTTAAGAACCTAAGTAATCAAGCTCTAAAACCCCGCATGACATTCAAGAGGGTGTCAAATTTCAAGTGAAAGGTAATGAAGAAATAAATTAAATTTTTTTCCATTTTTGGATTTTTGGATAAAAAAACACAAGCTTAAGAAAAAAATCCATTTTTGGAAAGCATCCAAGAATATGTGGGAGTAAGAACTTGTAAGTGGTATAACTTTCAATCCGTAGCTCCATTTTAGGTGTTATTTTTTTGAAAGTGCATAGTTTTTTAAGATCTACGCATTGGTGGTGGTGTTTTAGAATTTTGTAACATCCATTTTTTCATGGTGTAATGTAATAAATCTCATTTCATCCTTATTATACTCTTTTTTGGATGCATTATTGTTTGAATATGACATCCCTCTAATTCCTTATATTTATGCACCTACTGCTCAAGATGCACTTTCGATTGAATCTGATGTTTATATAAGTGTGTTTGTATTTGAAACATTTAGGGAGGTCATTGTTGATAGTTATAAGGGGGTATTGTGTTATATTATACATATTTATTTTTCTACATTATTCTTTACTTACTGCAACAATCTTTAACTTTGCACTATGGATTCACTCCCAATTAGTCTGCTTACACCATTTAATTATCATGAATGGAAACCTAGAATGGAAATCATCTTGTAATCCAAGGTTTACCACCAAACTATAATGGTCACTAAGACTAAACCTATTGATGTTGGAACAAAAATCAAATGGTTTAATTGTTGTGACAAAGTCCATGGACTATTGTGTCTTTAAATCTACCCAAATCTACTCTTCCACATTGAATATGCCAAAAAACCTAATAAACTGTGGACCACACTATCTAAGCTCCTTCGAGTGTAGGATGTGATGAGAGGACATGCAATAGAAAATAAGCCCATCAGATTGAGCCCAGATGACTTTGATACACTTTAGGACATATTCACCAAGCTCAAACTTTTGAGATTGTAGTTGAAAGCATGTGGAATTAACAAGAAAGATGAATAACTTGTTCTATCAATTCTCTCTAAACTGGGTCCTAAATATTCTATATTTGTGTCCACTTTTCATGCCACTAAGAGTGCTCTTGACACTACATGAAAGATGTTGTATTTAGATACCTTTGTTACCAACATGATTTAGGAGAAAGACAAGTTGATACAGATGGGCACAGTGAAGTCATCTAAATATCACACACTGCTTTTTGAGAAAGATAAGGCTTCTAAAAATAAAGAGAAAAATCAAAGTAAGAAAAATGATGAGAAGGGTGAAAAAATTTCTACCTCCAAATCAAATAATATGACCTTTTATTCTAGTCATAAGCCTAATAAAGATTAGATCAAATGTGGACATTGATCAAGTAAGCATGATGAGAGTAAATGTTTGAAGAAATAAATTGACCACCTTACTAGCCTTCTTATTCAGAATAACATAGGTATTCTAGATTCTATCAAACCATTTTCATCAACCCATGAATCCACTAAGGAAAATGACTCTCGCTAAGAAAAGGCAAAAGAGAATAACAAGGGTAAATAAAATGGAAAATCCTTAGTTGTATTTGTGCCTCCAAATCCTCCTACATGGGTCTTTAACTCTGGTGCTTCACATCACATGGCCACTTCACAGATTGAGTTTAGTTCCTTGGAACCATATGACATATCCTTTATATAACTAGGTGACAACACTTCTAAAAAGGTTCTCAGGAGAGGGTATATTGAAGTGAGTGGTGGAGTAATCAATAATGTTATAAGTGTGCCCTCACTCTCAACTAATCTCCTATCAGTCTACCAGATCACTCACCTTGGTTTGATCATGTGATTTGAATTCACTCTAGAATCAGTTTATATTAGGGAGTTACATAGTGATATTATTTTGGTTATGGGAATGGTCAATCATCAGACTCAACTATATAGCTTCCATAATTTTCTCCTGACTCTCTTTCATATTCTTTAGATTCCTCTTTTGACTCACTTATACCTATTGACACTTCTAAGCCTAAGCATTTTTTTTTATATTGATAACTCTTATTTTGTAGATGACTAAAGTAGTGAACTGGACACACCTCCATCATCTCCTTATCACCTTACAAATATTAAAGAGTTAGTACTTGGTCTACCTACCTCTAGTCTACTTCCAATATTTTAAGGAAATGGTCTACTGATCCAAGATACATCAAACATTGGGTATTCTCTTGCATAGTTATGGAGGATTCTACAAACCTTATTTGCCTCTACTTCTAGTGCACCATCTTAGTGTAGAGTAGTTGACCCATCTACATCACAGTATGAGAATCATTCCTTTTGTAATAATTACACCTTGGTTGAAGATCCATTAGGAACTTGGCGAACAAACTCACTATTTCAGGGTGAGCCACTCTTCACTACATCTACTTTTGATTCATAGTCACTTCCATGCATTCTTCTAGGGAACATTAAGTGGATACAATGAATTGTAGAGCTTAGTGTGGATTTTTAGCTCTTTTTTCTACTTTACTCTCTTTTGGGGAGGAATTGTGTTCCTATGAGTTTTCTCCTTTACCTCATTTTATGGGAGTTGCATTGTGTTTGCGTACCTCATCAGGCCTCATTTTTGGGACCTAATTATTCTACCCACCTAAGCTACGCTTTAGGGGGGTGTTAGTGTAGGCATTTTCCCACCTAGTGGTTTTATTTACGCATCTTTTTAGCTTACTTAGGTTAGTTGATTAAGTTATTAGGGGTCATTTACCTTTAAGTGGGTTCTAATTATGAATTAGGGTTTTACCTTTTTGGTGACATAATTTCACCCTATATGTACTTTCTTCTTATTCCAAGTTGGTTAATTCAACATTTATTTTGTATAATTTTCTTATTTTTAGAGCTCTCATTATACCACTATAGAAATTTTACATTCATCATGTGATCACTATTCAAAGATCTTAGTGAAATCTATCATCTCAGATCAAATAATCTGGGGAATATTATAGTAATGAATTTTTTGATTACTATTCATAAAATAGAATTCATAAACAAAGGAAGGTTCCAATAAATCCATAGTAGAATGGAGTTTCAAAAGGGATGAATAGGACTATCATGGATCATGCTAAGAGCATGAGGTTGCATGCAGGACTACCTCTTTAGTTTTGGGTAGAAGCAATAAACATAGTTGTATATATTATAAATAGAGGACCTTCATCTACTTTGGATGGAAGCATACCTAAGGAATCTTGGTCTGCTAAGAATGTTGATTATTCATTTCTTATAATATTTAGTTTTGAAGCCTTCATTCATATTGATAAGGATGATAGGACCAAGTTAGAGGCCAAGTATGAAAAATTCATCTTTATTGGTTATGGTGAGGATGACTTTGTTTTATGGATTTGGAGTCTTAAGGATAAAAAATCTTTCAATATAGGTATGTTGTCTTTAATGAAAAATTCATGTATAAATAGTAGTTGCAGGATCAGAAAGAGGATTTCAAAAAAGAGTACATAGAATTAGAGGACATTACATATTATAAAGTGTCCAAGCAACTAGTTCAGGCACCTACTCCACAAGAACCCCAAAATCCTATGGTGAGAAGGTTTTATAGGGTAAGAAGGGAACCTAAACATATTTCTCCATCTCTTAATTATTTATTAATCACTAACAATGGAGAGCTAGAGTGCTTTGAATAAGTAATGCAGGTAGATGTCAGGAAGAAGTGGGAACAAGTAATGGATGAGGAGCATCAGTCTCTCATAGAAAATTAGACTTGGAATTTGGTAAACCCACCTGAAGGTAAGAGAGTATTTCAAAACAAGTGGGTGTATATAATTAAAGAAGGTGATGGAGGCAATAAAAGGTACAAGGCATGGCTAGTGGTAAAAGGGTTTGCACAGAAGAATGGAATTGATTTCAATGGTATTTTTTCCCCAAGTGGTAAATATGAACTCTATTAAGACCATTCTTGGAATATTAGTAGTCAAAGACTTGCACTTAGAGTAGATGGATGTGAATAATCCATTCCTTCATAATAATTTGGAGGAGGACTTTTATATGGAGCAGCCATAGGGATAAGAGGTCATAGGGAAGAAAAACATGGTGTACAAACTGAAGAAGAGCTTGTATAGCCTGAAACAAGCTCCATGATAGTGGTACAAGAAATTTGTCAATTTTATGATGGAGTGGGGATACTCCAGTTGTCATTCAAACCATTATGTATATATCAAGAAGTTTTATGATGGTTATTACATTATCATTTGTCTTTATGTGGATTACATATTGGTTTCAGGTAAGAATATGCAAGAAATAAAGGTACTCAAGGAACAACTTAGTAATTATTTTTATATGAAGGATTTGGGAGTAGAAAAAGAAATTCTTGGTATGAGAATATCTCAGGATAGGAAGGGATAAATCTAAATTTATCCCAGGAAGAGTACACTAAAAAGGTCTTGGAGAGGTTTAGTATGCAGGATGTTAAACCAGTTAGGACTCATTTGGCAGGTTTCAAGTTATCAAAGGAGTAGTGTCCCACTATAGAGGAGAAGAGAATATAGATGTCACATTTACCTTATTCATAAACTATTATCAACTTTATGTATTCCATGGTGTGCACTAAGCTGAATATTGCCCATGCAGTGGGAGCAGTAAGTAGGTACATGAGTGATCCAGGTAGAAAACACTAGAAGGTTGTAAAGTGGATCCTTTAGTATTTAAGAGGGACCATGGGGATAGTTTTAAGCTATGGTGTATTGGACACCACTTTTCATGGTTATGTATATTAAGACATGGATGAATATTTAGATAGTAGGAGGAGTATAATAGGATATTTATTTATTGTAAGTGACATAGTGGTGAGCTAGATTTCATGACTACAAAAACTTGTGGCTTTGTCAACCATAGAGGCTAAGAATGTTGTTGACATGAAGGAAAGAAAAGAAATGATTTGGTTATATTAGTTTCTCAAATATTTGGGGCATAATTAGGAGAAAGGGAAGCTATATAATGATAGTCTTAGTGGTATACATCTAGCAAAGAACTTTGATTTCCACTCTAGGATGAATCATATATAATTGAGGTACCATTTCATTAGGATAGCTTTGGATAAAGAGAAGTTGAAGCTGGAGAAGATTCATACCAGTTTGAATCTTATATACATGATGAGCAAGGTGGTCACAAGGGAGAAACTGAAGCTATGTTCAATTTTAATTGGCCTTCATAATTGATAGTGAAGGGTTGAGAAGCTTGCTCAAAGTAAATTAGTCTCCAAATGGGATATTATTATGTTGTGGAGCCTATTTATAAATTACAATGTATTTCAAATAATATAAATTTAAAATGTGCTATACACTCTTTATGTATTCTCATTGGGGTTCAGGGCAGTAGCCCCAAAAAAAATTTGGACCCCCTTAATGGGAAACCAATTTGGGTTAACTTGGCCCATGGTTTTGGTACCCATTGTTTAATAAAACTTCTATGTTGATGTATTATGCATACATGGATATTTAGTAGGTAATAAATTATGAGAATAAGGGTTTGATAAGGAAGAATAGAGTGTGTGAATTTAAGTGTGAATTCAGGAAGGTTTGTTGAGCATAGCTCTAAATAATATTTGTGCATTGTAATTGTGAGAATATAGATTTGAGAGTGAATTGTACTCTTTTGGATTGTAATAAAATGTAAGCAAGTGTTTCTTGGTGGATGTATCTCACATTGGGTGAACCACATTAAATCCAGTCTTCTTGTTGTGCATGTTTATTTCTATTTTTTATGCATCTCTGTTAATATATATTATTATTGCAATTATGTGAAATTGTTCTGCATCAATTTTTGTATTTATTCCTAACATAATTTGCAACACTTTCCTCCTGATGTATATATAATATAAAAGAGACTCTTCCTATGCTTTAGGTCCTTGTCTTTGCATGGTGGCTTTAACAAGACTTTCTTTACCATCAATGCTTCCCCACACTCAGGTTGTTCTAAGTGTTCAACTAATCTTATTGACTCTTTGTTATTGTGTGCAACATGTTTGATGGAATATGGCCTTATAATTCATTCTCTTTTCACCAAATGTCACTCATAGGCATAATGTCCTTATTTTCCACACCTATAACATACTCTTAAGAATCCTTTTCCCTTTATTCATCTAAATCTGCCTCACCCTCGAGACATATAAAATCTACTTCTTCCTTATACACTTTTTTATTCACATGATTACACTACTCCTTCATCATGGGAATGCATGTTACTCTGTTTAGGTGTTTCTACACCTTATCTCTATATATTTATAGTGATACTTCCTCCTCCTCCTCACATGGCTCTACCTCATGCACCATTCAATTTTCCACATGACAACTTCTCCTCCACCTTAAGTTATTATTGGTAAGCTTCCCCAATAATTTATATCTAAATAAATATTAAGTATTCTTGTATCCCTAAGCACAACCTATTCAAGTATCATGTGACCATTTAATTTCCCACCTTACCATGGCCAAATCTAATTGTAATCATGTATAATTATTTGGTATACTCTTTGACTGACATTTATTTTTCCTTCAAGTTATATAGATTCCTAAATAACTTCATTTGTTAGTCTCTAGGCAAAAAAATTACCTTCATTTTGGAAACCATCCTATCCCACTTGGTTGTCTTATCTTTTCCATTTTTTCACCACTCATTGTACACCTCCTTCCACCATAGCATTACATGCCCTTTCAAATTCATTTGCACCATCTTAATGCACTATGGTTAATTGATGTCCTCATACTCGAATTAATTCTCCATGTCATTAATCTAGTTGACAAATTTCTTTAGATTCAAAATTCCCAAAAAATAGGGTAGGCCTATTTTTGTGCCCTTGTCGATGCATGATATGTCTCTCAAGAGCCTTTCCCATTAATCTTCAATATTTTCCTCTGCATCTATTTCTCCTTCAATGCATTCAACTATTTTGACATGTGGTGTCTTTATTTCATCATCACTTTCATCATTCCTCAGAATGACCCCTCATCATCAGTCTTCCTTGACAATATCCAAGGACATTTATACAACATGAAACACATCTAGGATTTCATCTAGTTTTCCTAATATTGTTACATATATGGATCATCTACCAATAACTATCTTTGACATCATGTTATCTTATGATTTCATAAGTTACTTTTTTAATTCTTATGCTTAAAATCCTACATAGGAAATCTCCTTAACCCTCAGTCAGGTTTGAAACATGCTATGATACCAAACTAGTGAAGGTCCTAGGTTAGGTTACCAATTAAGAGAATTTAACCCATGTAGGGAGTGATTCACTCATCCTCATAATATCAAAAACATAGTTATATTAATGTAAGAAGTTAATTTCATTGTCTCAAAATAGAGTATTACAATATGCAGCAAGAGGTACAAAAAATTTTGTTATCAAGTTGCTCTAAGAAACCTTAAGACTATATTATCTAAGTCCTCAAAATTATACACAAGGAAACTCTCATGGCCTTAAATATTCTCTCTCTCTATGCCTTAGTCATAAATTTCTTAAAATTTCTCCTTTTATTCCTTCACTCCTCTACTTTGATTCTCAACTAATCATTCAATAACCTTGAGTGAAATTTGACTACATTTATTTATAGGTTTTATTGGGATGATATAGAATCTTATTCACACAAAAAATTATAACTAACTTAAATATATAATATTTATGAATATTGGATGGTTTGGATATAATATTAATTTGGTTCAGTTCCTTAGGTAATCATGCCACCAAATCCCAACTAACCAATTTTCTTGCCTCAAGTTCTAGGTTTTAACCATTCTTACTGGCATAGTCAAATTAAAATTTTCATGGTTATGTATACATGTAAAAGTGATGTAGAATATATTTAATTTATTTAAATTTAATTTTTATCCACATGTGTCCAAATATTTCATCTATACATGTTATAAAGAGGTGCGTATGACTCTTTCACCAAAGACTCATGCACTATGCCATCACCTTTTATTCCTCAAGCATGCTTGTTCACTCAATCTCAACAAGGTAGTTCTTTTGTGTTTCAAACTGATGCACAAATTTTAAAATTTAGTATCCAAAACTAGCATGTTATCACTTATATTCTTAGCCTCCTTTTCTTACCTTTGCATGCCCCAAAATAACACTAGTCTCCAAAAATTACAAGATTTTTTATCTTAGGATGTTCCTGCATCACATAGGTAGGATATTATAGCTGAAAGGGTTTCCATTTGATCATCACTCTCATCATTCCTCAGAATGACCCATTATCATTTGTCCTCCTTGACAACATCTAAGGACATTCCTATAACATGTAACACATCTAGGATTTCATCTAGTTCGCCTATTATTCTTGAAGCTATGGCTCCTCTACCAATAGTTATCCTTAGCATCATATTCTCTTATGAGTTCAAAATCTACTATTTTTATTCTTATGCTTACATTCCTATGTATAAATCTCCTTCACCCTCAACAGGGTTGAAAACATGCTCTGATACCAAACTAGTGCAGGTCGTAGGTTAGGTTCCCAATCAATATAATTCAACCCATACAGGGAGTGATTCACTCACCCTCATACTATCACACAATCAAACACATAGTTATAGGAACATAATAAGTTAATTTCATTGTCTCAAAATAGAGTATTACAATATGTAGCAATAGGTACAAACTCTTTTGTTATAGAGTTACCCCACAAAACCTCAAGATTATAATGTCTAAGTCCTAAAACTTGTACATAAGGAAACTCTCATGGCCTTGAATCTCCTCTCTCTCTATGCCTTAGTTATAAATTTGGTAGAGTTCCTAATTTTATTCCTTCACTCCTCTACTTTACTTCTCATCCAATTCTTCAATAACCTTGAGTAAACTCTGACTACCCTTATTTATAGGTTTTCTTAGGATGATCTAGAATCTTCTTCCAACAAGGAAATACAACTACCTTGAAGATATAAAATTAATGACTATTAGTTGTTTTATATCTAGACTCAATCTAGTTTAGTTCCTTATGTAATCATGCTGCCAATCCTAATTAACCAATTTTCTTGCCTTAAGCTCTAAGTTTTGACCATTCTTTATGGCATGGTCAAATTAAAATTTGTGTGGTTACATAGACATGTCAAAATTATGTGGAATATAGGTAATTTATTTAAATTTAATTTTTATCCATTTACTTGTGTACAAATGTTTCATCTATACATGTTAGAGAGAGGTGTGCATGTGACTCTTATGCCAAAGACTCCTACACTATGCCATCACCTTTTATTCCTCAGGCATACTTGTTCACTTAATCCCCATAAGGTATTTCCTTTGTGTTTTAAAGTGATGAAAAAATGTGAAAATTTAGTATCCAAAACTAGCGTGTTATCACTTTTGCACCTATTCTCCTTATCTTACCTTGGCATGCCCCAAAATAACTCTAGTCTCCACAAATTATAGGATTGTTTCTCTCTTGGGATGTTCCTTCATCACATAGGTAGGATATTATAACTAAAAAGGTTTCCACACAATGGAAATCATATAAGGAAGCCTTACTTACAATCCATAGGTTGAAGATAACATACAAACATGAATGGTGCTACTCTACAATAATCAACACATAGATTAGAAATCATTATCAGATTATATGAAAAATAGAAAGGTCAACAATATCTATAAATTTGGTTAAACATATATGTTTTGAATTTTTACTTATAATAATAATCCCCTTTAAATATCATAAGCATTATTTGAGGTTTATAAATATGGAAAATTTAACTTAGAATAATATTTAAGACCCAATTCTCACCCAACAAGTTAGCCTACATATTTGTTACTCAAAATCAAGGTTAGATTTAGTTCTCCATTTAAATGAGTTAACCATCACCTCCATGAGACATAATATCAAAAGGAGTTTGATAACTAATATAGTATAAGGAATAAAACTATCATGTCTCTAACAATATTCTATAAGCTTTAGATGTGAAAACAAGAACATTAACTAGTTGCATTCAATATATCTTTTCCTTTATTCTCATATTTTGATGTTAGTGAGAGAATAATTCAAGACCATCCAGCATCCTAAGTTTATTGTAATCTCACAAAATTACCATCTTAAATTTATATTGTTAGGATTATCGAGGAAGCCTATATTTTCCTAATCATCAAGCACTAATGAAGTCCTCACAATAATAATCTCTCATCAACTAAGACTAATTCAACCTCGAAGATATTTTTCATTAAAGAAAATGATTTATTTAGTTATAGTCACATTTAAAAGATTCACTAAAAATTATAAAAAATCAAACAACCACCCATTTATATTATTAGGGGCCACATATATATTATCCTTACGTCCTACATGGTTAACAAGGTAGGGAAGTATGCTTAGTTCACAAGAGAATGCTCCCTAATTTTTAGCCACTATTTCCCATGTTCACTCCACAAGATACCTACACATCGGCTTATCTACACCTACATAAATATTTCACCCATTAGAAAATTAAAGGTTATTCATTTGTGAAGGAAACCATACTCCCCCACATAGGCTCACAAAGAACACTCTCATAATTACACATGCGGATAATATGGCATCCACTAACTATCCCATTCATAATTCTACTTTACAAAGGGTTAATAAGATACACTCTTACAAAAAAAATTATGGCTTGTTTAATCTTTCAAAGTCCAAAAAAAGGTAATAAATATTTTATTTCAATACACCTTCAACTTTATTACTATAAACTATCTTCATTAGCCTAACATAGAGCTACTAAAAAATATATCTACATAATTTTCATTTTAAGTAAATATTTTGAGTTGATGCTCTAAATTTTTTTCCTATAATATCAAAGTATAAGATAGTAACTGAATTGTTTTTATATGATAGTATGGACTAAAAAAAATTCCAAAGTAAATGACAATAAAAAACTATTTTATAAATCAATTTCAAGCTAGTAACATGAAAATGAAACACTATTTAACAATAAATTAACTGAATAGTTTTGAGAAAGAAGGAAATGGACGGCAATCAGATACCAAAATACATGTACAAAGAACAGATGATTTGACGGATCTATCAAGACAAATCGTTTGCTATCAAAGGATAGAAGAGCGATGGGGAGATGCTGATGACAAAACTGTGCTAGAAAAAGGTGAATTCTTGGCTGAAGCTGCAAATAATTTAGAAGAGGGAGATATTCTTCTATCTCAATCCAGGGAGATTCAAGTTGACAATGATATCCCTTTGGATGAGCTTCCTGTGAATTATAATGGAGAAAACTTAAAGCACATTCTAAACCAAAGAAAAAGGGGTGGAAAAAATACCAATACTAAGGGGGTAAAAACAAGAAGCAGTAAAAAAGACCAGCAAACAAAGGCGAAACATCTTGCTTATAATCTAGATAAATTTGGAAAAAGAAATGAACAACATTTAAAGGTGAAACCGGATGTTGGTTCTCCTAACAAGCCCGGAAGAAGACCCATAAGGAAACCTAGAGAGCTAGAAAGTATGCAGAATATTGCTGATGGCAGACAGGCAACTATTTTGGATTTTACCCCTAAAAATAGATATTATATCATTACTTGGGATATTAGGGGGTTGATTATTTACTAGAATTTGAGGTTATCCTTGTATAACCTGATTTTGTTGCTACTATTTAGTAGGTTTTAGGATTGCTTTTCCTGGTGCATGGTATTGCTTTATCTATTTTGATCCTGTTAAAGGGCTTCAGTGTCCCTTCAAAACTTGTTTTTACCTTAATCTAAAACAAAAAATATCAATAAATTTATTCTATGATCTTGATTCAATTATAATATAAGATAAAACATAAATAAATTGCCTACACATTTTATCTATGAAGGAAACACTAGATAGTTGTATAGGTAAATATTAGTTTCAAAATAAAAAATATCATATCAATTCCAAGTTAATAAAGTGCAGACAAAA
The DNA here is from genome assembly GCA_037957365.1 of Torreya grandis. Classification (NCBI taxonomy): domain Eukaryota; kingdom Viridiplantae; phylum Streptophyta; class Pinopsida; order Cupressales; family Taxaceae; genus Torreya; species Torreya grandis. The sequence goes on along the minus strand of JARHVA010000780.1, from coordinate 3,012,015 downwards.
ATACCATTAAACTAATTCCCTGAGCAAATAAAAAAATATTCTATAAGTTTGATCATACTTTCTAAGCTAAGTAAATTACAAATGTTTTTTTTTTTTGGAAACACACTATAAAAAATCCTAATCTCATAAGAGAAAAATAAATCCAATGGACTAGCTGAAACATGAGGATAAGAGTGAAGTGGCCACTAGAGTCACTTATGAGAAGAAGAAGAGTGTCTTGAAAAATGAGAAGAAGAGAGAGACAGTAGCCCAAAGAGGCATGATAAGAGAGATGTTTCCAAGTGAGAAACAATAAAAAGAGATAGAGAGGAGGGTTCTCATTGAAGATGATAATAAGAATATAGAATTTCCAAGAAGAGCACATGAGATTGAAAAAAAGAAGAGAAGATGGACAATGTCTATGACAAAGACATTCAAAGAGACTATGTGGTCTCTCATTTTATATGCTAACATTGCTTTTAAGTTTGTGTATGTAGGTATGAATAAGAAATTGGATAATTCTAAGCATGAGGGATCAAATTTGATGAATAATGGGCCAATAATGTCACCCATCAAGTGGAAAGAGGATGACAAAGAGAAAGAACCTCTTGAAGGAGACAAGAAGATAAAGATTGAGAGCATTCCACATGTAGAAGATGATGAGAAAGAGGAATATTATGATACATTTCCAATCCTATCACTTGAAACAAGACAAGAGGCATTTAAATAAGATAGGAAGGTCACCCAAAAAGACTTGAAAGTCATCCATGAAGACATAAAAGAAGACATAAGCTTGCAGAAGTTGCCTTTGGAGGTAAATGAGTGTTTAAACATTTATTTTGATTTCATATATGAAGAAGAAAATGATGATATTCAGGTTGAGAGAAAGACTGATAGATTACATCCCTCAAAATGAGAACAATAACATGGATTTGTGTGGCCTAAGTGGCTTAAACAAGAAGGTAAATATAAGGAAGAAGAGAACCTCAAACAAGAGGTCAAACAAGGCAAAGGCATAGGTGGAAAACAAGCACAAGTATGGAAACAAGGGACAAATGGAAAGGTATACCAAGTTGGCATGGTAGAGAATAAAGCATAAATCATGAGAGTGATAAAAATATAACCAAGTGGAAGTCAAAGAAGGTACAAGGCAACAAATGGGTGATAAAAAGCATGATAAGAGCACAAGAATATCAAGTTGCAAGTATGCTCCAAGAAAGCATGAAGGTTGAAGAATATAGATAGCCTACAAAGAAATCAAGGGAGATAATAAAATCAAATAACATGTGAACAAGAAGATAATTATTTTCAAGATGTGTTTTCAAATGTGGTTTATGATGATATGTTTGAAGTTGACTCAAATAGTGAAGATAACTTGTACATGCAAACAATGGCATTGATGAATGGGTGTGTAACATGGAAAGATGAGAAAGAAATGCCTCAAAGATTGCTTGATAATCAAGGTATGTAGCATGATGATATTGATATGACTCTCACAAATGAGGGGGTATAAGGAGAAGATAAAGAATGAGCTGCCTAAGACAATGAAGAATAATGTAAACCAAAGTTTGATGAGGAATATGAAGAGATTGATGCACAAACGTTGCAAGAAGAGATAAGAATGTTAGAGGACATGTTCATTCCATTAAAGAGGCTGAAATAAGGTGAAGTATAGTAGTTAAAATTTAAGCAAGAACTCTAAGAAATATTAGCAGAGGAGCAACAAAGAGAAGTACAAGAAGTTGTACAAATAGGCAAACAAGCAAGCAAGGAAATGGTATATGAACAGGAAAACAAGGTGAGATATTCATTTGGGAAAGTTAATGATAATTTTAAAATTTCTAAGTATGGAAATGGATAGCCAAAGACTGGTCAAGTCATGTTATACTATGATATGGATGAAAGGAACAAGAAGTTGCTTTTGCAAGTGAGAAAGATGGTAGGAAAAGGCATCAAAATGTCAAGAAGTTTGAATAAGAGGTAGTAAAAGATAATATGGATGAACAAAAGATATATATTTACATTCATGAGAGGCCATTATATCCTAAGGAAGAAGATGAAATCATGAACAAAAAGGTAAATTGATGAGAAAACAAGCTATGAAACAAGCATGAATAAGGAGATTAAACACCAAAGGGTTGTATTTGAGTATGATGAGGTTCATAGTGACTTGTAACAAGTGAAATATGCAGCAAATAAAAATCTATAGTAGTTGGAACACTTTCTACAATTGGAAGATGCATGGATAAGAAGGCTAGACAAAGCCAATAAAAGGACACACAAGAGTTTGGAAAGCAAGGAGGAACTAGGAATGAAGAACATTAGTCAAGAAATAATGAATTACCCTCAAAAGATAAATTGTAATTCAAGAAATAAAGATGGAGGCTCAAGTTTTTTCCCTCCTAGGGAGTATGATGCAGGAGCATCAAGCTAAAGAACATCATTTTTGAAATACTGTCGTAACTGGTCAAACATTGGTTAACTTTGATGTCAATGAATGTAAGGGACCTTCTTAAATCCATTTAGGTCCTTGGATTACATTTGGATTCATAGAGGTGTGTAATAGAACTTCTAGGTGTTTTCCTTCTAAAACAGGGAATTTGAAAATTAAAATGTTGTAACTAAGGATAGGAAGACCAAATGCATGGTTTGAAGTGGATAAGCGAATGAAGTGGTATAAGGATTCATGTTAAGAATGTTTTAAAGGTTTAATTCACTAAGGTGATAGTCGTCAAGAATCAAATAAAATAAATGGACTCCAAAACCTCACATTGAGGGAGTTGTGTAAAAGAAGTTAATGTAACTGCCAAGAAAATACTACGTTGAAAATGGGAAGAAAGATTAATTTGGTTAGAGGTTGGAGTAGAGAGATAAGAGACCTCCAATAGAGGAGTAGGAGGGTTAGATAATGAGAAAAGGCAGAAAACCCTCACAAGAAAGATGACAGGTCCTCTTATGGACTGTATTTTGTAATCAAGTTTAGCAAAGATGAATAAAAGAATAGTTGTTTTTGTAGATTGAGACTCTTTGAATGAGTATTGTATTCTTGTCTCTATTATGGATTGAATAACTCTTTATGACTATAGGTGTAGATACCCTTGTAAAAGTTGTAGAATAGGGGTTAAAAAGAAGCAGACAGTCTTATGAGGAGAGAAATCACTTTCACTTGAAAATGGTGGATTCAATGGGAGGTCTGATCATTAACCTAATCCATATAACCCTTTATATGTTATTTGTGGTATCTGAAAGTGTATAATTCATGGGTAATAACTCAATATGGGAGAAGTTTGTATATCATCTAGTTGGATGTTATAATTTCTAATGAGGATTGCTATGAGCAGTTTATAGTTATAAAGTCTTAAAAAAGGTATGCACATTGGTATATATTTCAAATAAGTATTTAGTGTGATCTAAATGGGATTGATAGCTCTAGTGACCATTTGAAAACCTAACAAATCCTACCATACCCTTTTTTGCAGTCAAAGAGAATCTATTTTATGTGCTCAAGAGAAGTAAATAGAATGAGAACTATTGATTTGAGAGTTGGACTTTGATATGATAAGTTATTTTCACATATATATGGGTGTGTAAATCATTATAAACTATATAATAGTTATTGATATTTGTTCACAAAACATAGACCCCTATTTTGAATGTATATTACCCTTGTTTATACAGTCAATACTCAAAATAAGTGTGAATGGTCTATGGAAGATGTCGGAAGGTTTTGAGAGGCCAATTGTGGTTTGTAATAATGTGTAGGACCATCAAAAAAGCTCTATGAAGGAGGAATTTATCAAGAAAAGAGAAAAGATAGTCAAAACCCCATGCACAATCAAAGAAGGTATGCACAGTCAATTAAGAATTTGAGGTTTTAAGTAAAGAATGTATGAATGGTAGATTCTATACCATTGGCAAAGTTATAAAATATCAAAATATAACTTCTAAAGGAAATTTTATTATTTTAACCTTTTTCAAACTCAAGATATTGCATTTCGTAGGCTCTTGGGCCTATGTAAGGTGTGACAAGCCCTAAATTAGGGTTTGTGATATTAAAAGAGTTTCAAAAATTAAAATTTTATGAAATTTTGTAATATTTTAAAATTTAAGGTTTCATAAAATATTATCTAAGTTTTAGGGTTTTACGGACCTTAGAGTATGGATTTGAACCATTGTGTGCATGGATTAAGGCTAATAGGCTTAATTTGGGGACATTAACAAAGGAAGAGATAGTTGTAAGTAGACTCATTTCCTTAAATTTGACAAACCTATAAAGGAGGATAGAGGGTATTTATCAATGGTCTAACTTTGGCAAGAGATTATATCGATTTGGTAAAACAAAGGACAAATAGGAAAACATGGCTACAAGCCTAGATAAAGCAATTGTGTCCTTGAGGTATAAAAGGAGTGGAATAGTGTGTTGAGCCTCATAAAATGGGATAAGGTAAGTGATATGAGGTCAGATAGGACCATCTAGTATAAAAATTTGAGGCCTTTATACCTTTATCAAGAATTGACTCTTGAAACCTAAGGGGTGATTGCCTAATGAAGGCACAAAGCAAGATTGAGGAAGGAAAGATTTGAATAGGATGGATAATGAATGTGAATGTGATTAAGGAGACTTACCATAATAAGGAGATGTTTTTAAAATTAAAATAAAATAGGTACTTGTGTCAAAGAAACCCTTAATCCCAAGGGGCTAATAGAAAGACTGAACTAGACATGGAATATGATGAAGATCAAACTATTAAGTGCATTGTGACTAGTTGGGTTTACAACCAGATGGTGATGTTTATGAGGAATTCTCCCCATGCCTCTACATCAACTATTCTCAATTACTTAGTAAATTTATAATATTCAAATTGACTATTATGTGCTTCAAATTGATCTCAAAGTCATGATCCAACTCATTGTAATGTCATTCCACTAATGTGGTATAATAGGTATGCAACATGGGAGTTAAGATTATTTATTATAATATTACATGGAGATAATTCCATGTGGTATATCACCTAATTGACTTGAAATTTTTAATATTTTGGGTATGACCATCCTCAAGCAATAAAGTACCGATTCATCCATCCGTGAGTGTTCTTTGATTATCTTTTGGAGCTTCAAGTAATGGTTAGTAAAATAATGTCTCTCTAAATGGGATGATCTCATGGATATGATTATTGATAAATTTCCATGAGATAATTCCATTGGTGTCCTTTTATGTGGGTTCTAGTTGACATGTGTAGGTAACATAATGTTAATAGGAAAAGGAAGAATGGCACTGATGGTGATAGAACAGACTGTTTTGATGTTGTTAATAGAATTGGTAGTAATGATGGATGACAATTATTACCTACTTATAACATTATCACTATAATTTTCATTTTTTCCTACTGTTAAGACTATATTTGGGACCAAAGTGGACATTGAACTTTCTCTTAATCCCAAAAGAAAGTGGATATCAGATTTGGACAATATATTTATCATGGGTCTAGATGCGGCCAATAGAAGAGCTTGTTGAAGCATTGTAGTACCATGCTTATTTTTCACTACTTTTTTGGAAATATTTGATCTTGGATTAAGGAATTTCTAGTATTGTGAACTTTTGGATGTTGGTCTAAAAGCATATGATACTTAAAGATGTAGATAAGATGGCATTTGAGTCAATATTGGATGTTGATCAAAAATGGGTATTTGGTCATAAATCATTATTTGATGGATAATGGATGAAAGGTCCCCATTTGATTTGAATAAGAAATGGTATGATTTGGCTCTGAAGGGACATCTTAACATATTTGTAAAGTTAGCCTTTCAAACCTGAATAGATGTCAGTTATGTATGAGGTATTTAGCATCTGCCATCTCTTGGCTAATGAGATGGGGGATGTTAGAATTATAATCAGTAGATGGGGGGTTTGATTAAAATGAAGGGTTACTAGTGATATAAGGATATTATTTCAGAATGATTTGATATTCATTGATAACAAATGGGGTGGAAGAAGTGTCTTAATTTTGAAAGAATTAATCTGTTGGGTTCGTGAATGTATGGTTATTGGTGAGGAAATGTGGACTTAAATTTTGGGATGAATTAGATGCAAAATCAAATGATTGAGTTTCATTATTATAGAATGGTTGACTTTGACGGGCGTAGAAATTAGAAAGTGAATTAGGATAGAACGTGTTTGGATTTGACTAGATTGGGTTTTGAATAGCGAATGTATTTTGGTATATATGACTATTATAAAATGGTAGTGAAGGTGGAATAAAAGTTTGACCTAGGGTAACATTATGATTAGAACCATATGGATCTATGTACATAGTTTGATTTGTGTTAGGTGGTATTTGATAGGGGAATGAAGTTTGACTAGGAGAACAATTTACAAAATTTTGGTTATTGTATCCAGGAAATTGATTTGACTCTATCCCCATATTAAAGTTCTAATATTGTTCCATAGGTGAATATGGATAGGAGATGGATTTTTGATGTGGAATGAATTGGGTGTTTGGAGAATTCAAATAACCATCCATGTTTTGACTCAATTGATTAAGGTCTAAGTTTAAGTACATATTCAAACATGGATTTTGATTGGCGTGATAGTTGATCTGATTAAAAGGTGAATTTAAATCAAAATTGGGTGAATTGAATTTTGAATTATAGTATGGTCTATTGGGATTGTGATTTGGGATGAAATTGGGTGTGTTATGGTTCCAAGATGCCATGATTTTTACAATGGGCAAAAAATATTGACAAAGCCTAAATTTAACTAGAAGTCTAATCAAATGATTTTTCAAATAAGACACATACCAAGGGTGAAGAAAGAAATAATAAACAAAAATATTTTATTCTAATTAAACAAACAATTTTCACAAAAAAGGGTAAAAAATAGGTATAAAGGTCGTGAACAACTTTTGGACTTTTCATTGTCACTCACTTGTTTATGCTCTCAATTGTAGCCTAATGTTTCAAGGCACTAACCATGGAAGATCCTATTGTTACCATGGCCCGCTGAATGTAGTTTTAAAAGTGTGTGGAAAGTTACTTCTTGGTGCTAACTGTTAATCGATGCACCAAATTCAAATGGAAAAAAGGTTATCTTAAGCTTAAGGTATATAAGATCTTATCTAGGGGGAAATAAACTATGGAAAAAATTGATAGAGTGGATGTAAACTATTGGGTCTTATCCCAAAGTTCCCAACATAGTTGTAGGGGTCTCAGTGTGGTGACAATCAACAATATTATATTTTGATTTAGTTATTAAAACCTTCGGTATTAGAGAATGAAATCCCCTCACATCACAGTGTGCTTAAAACACACAACCGCTTAGGCAATTAAAATAGTTGGGTCTTGATTTATGTACCCCACCAATAAACAGGGTTTGGCCTACTGCATGGTGGTGAAATCCATAGTCAATAGATTCCCTAAGAAAATAGAAAAATAAAAAGTAGACACCCACTTCTGATTTCCATGTTTCATCACTAGTGTAACACTAAGGAAAGAGCATACATGGATATCACTTAGATAACATAGATAAACTATGAAAACATTTCTAATTTATAGGTATTGTTACCAACGTAATGCCAAGGAAATATCATACACATATTTCAAAACCACAAAAAAAGATACTAAAAATGAAAGTGATGTAATTACTAAGAATTTTGAAAAATAAAAACAAGAATGTCAAAAATAAGAAGAAACGGCTTTTATATTGATTCTTTGTTGATCCTCTTTAGTAAGCATCCTACAAACAAGGTGTTACATTGTTTGATTTGGCTGGAAAATGAGATAACCTGTAATGAATCAGTGAAAAACCATAAAAAATAAGCAAGAAACAAGTCTTTGTTACAAAAACATTATTACATAGTTAAGTCAAAAAAGCAAAATTAAAAAATGACAACACAGGAAAAACACAGAGAATAGAAAATAGAAAAGACCATGCTTATTAAATAATTTTGTTATGTAAAGTAATGATTTTACTGTGAGAACCGATGAATTCACTATCAACAAGGATGAATTCACTATGAGAAATGATGAAATTGCTACACACAAAAGTGATTTCATGAGAAATGATGATTTGTTACAAGGTTTGATGATTTCGTTGTAGAGCATAATGATTTCGCTATTTTCTTACAAAAATTTTGTTTCCAAACAAAAATGTTGTCAACCTAAAAGAAGGCAAAAAACACTAAAAATGCAAAAAGAAGGAATGATTTTGTTGTTAGGTCCCATAATTTCACTACTAAAGTCTTTGAATTTGTTGTTACATAGGAAAATGTATATAGTCAAATAGGAAAAAACTAAAATAACAACTTGTATCTGTACTAGCATGAAAAGAAGTGAGATTAAATGCAAAATGCAAGCATAAATAATAAAAACCAGAAGATAAATGCTATTTAAGTGTAAAATAAGAAAATGATAAGAATATTAAAAAGATGTGGATAAGTCCCATCAGACATACCAGAAATGTATGAACTAAAATTTAGATATGTAAAGAAAGTAAACTAATCATAATCTAAGCTAAAATTCAACTAAGCTAGAGAAATAAATAAAAAAACAACAATCAAAACTTCATAGTTTGAATACAAGAATCCTCCATTGTGATGTGTATATGATTTTCTCTTTTAAGTATGTGGTGCTCACTCCTCCAATGCGAAGAGAGAATAGATAGTGTTTTGGTGAAAAAAGATTATTTTTGTTCACTTTGATTTGTTTAATATGTAAGGACTCTAGATTTTTTGATTTCAAAATATATGATTACAATTTTGAGTATGATTGTGATGCTTGAAGATGGAGATTTACAAGCTTATTTATAGAAGCCTAGAAAAGGACCCAATGGTGGAGGATCATTTGGAATTTTTCAATGCTCTAAATGATCAATGGTTGAGGATGAGTCCTCATCCATGAGGATGGAGACCTTTTCAATCTGGTTGAGGAAAGAGTGGGTTTGGTTAGCTAACTCAACAAGACTTAGTCAATTTTTCTTAAAAACTTAGGGGAGGAGTCATAAGAGGTGGAGAACTTTGTGGATTTGGTTGGGATGAGGGAGTAAAAGGTGGGAGAGATTTGAATATGTAGAAAATCTAGATTTAAATATTAAAAATAATGATTTAAAGGTGCACAATTAACTTATTCAATATTTTTGAATTATTCAATTATTTGATTTTAGGAGGATATGCTATTTACTAATTTAATAAGAATGATTAAATAGATTTAGGTGAATTTTGACACTAAATGAAATTTAGGTGTCTATAGATTGAAATTTCCATGTTTGATTAAATTCTATAGCTTTGGCTATTAGGTTAGATAAATTTAATGTGTGCATCGAGTGTGTAGGAATAGGAAAATTTAAAATGAAGGAAAAAGATTCTGCAAATCATGGTTATATCACTAATCATTTTTACCCTTAAACCTTTATAAAACTCATGATAAATAATCATTTGCCTAGTTTACAACCTTTGTTGATGTAGCATTTGATTAGGCAAGCAGCCTTTAACTATGGTTGATGAAACTTGTTATCATTTGGCCCTTAGATCTTGTATCTAACATCTAGAATGTCTAGTAGTCGATTGGAAGATCTTCCATTAATTTTCTTAGTACTAAGATCAAGTGGGGAAAAGAGGTTAGTTAGTCTTAAGAGAAACCACAAAAGCTTGTGAAGCCACCATGCACCTTAATTGAGCATGGAAAAGAATGTCCCTTAATGAGGCATGGGTTGGAAAGCGACTGGTGGTTGGTTGATTCTCAGATGTCTATATGTAGGATTTAAACTCCCTTAGTTGGGGACATTTTGCCAATTTGGAAAGAAGTTAGACTTTGTATAGGAGAAAAAGAAGTAGCAAATAGGAACAACTAGTTAAAATAGTTGAGTCTAGATAACTGGAAGATAGTCCCTAGGCAGTATGAAGGTCAATAGGTGGGCTTCCTAATAACTTATATTTTCTATTATTCATTTAGAAGAAATGATTATACTATTTGTTTGATCTTCTTGATTTTAGGGGAATAAGACCACTTGGTTTATTCTGCTTGTTTTATTATTTTTCCATGGTTGCATATTTTTTCCATGCAGTTATTTCCCTAATTGAGGGCCTTGGAGATTTTGTGTTCCTCCTCACTTGAATTAGATGTTTTAGCTTCTTTCTCAAAGTGTATTAATGTTGTTGTGACATAGTGCAGTGGTTTTCTGTGAGAAGCGTGTTCACAGTGGAAGAATGTCAAGCCCTCCTATGCTAGACATGGTGGTAGAATGCTTGACCCTCTAATGAATGTTATTATGGAAGTTGTTAAACCCTTTAATGTTGACACTTGATAGTATTTTCTTATCTCTCCCTTGACTATTGTATGGAAGCAATAGAGTGAGTTATCCTCTTGCTACTCTAACATATGGTGGGCCTTGTTTATGTTTTGAAAGCTTGCATGCTAGTTTTATCTTTTAATTTCTTATCTTCACTTGAATGATAATTGGAATGCTTATTTTATTTATACTGGGAATGGGATTATCTTGGGATAAGAACTGGGAATAAGACTGTAGGAGTTGCATGGTCTTTCTCTTATATTAAGATACCCTTGTGTATTTATCCACCCTTGCCATTACCAAGTGATATAAACATGCTCAGAGTTGGGATTCTCAAGCTTGGGGGTTTCTAGAGTAATAACTTATTGATGACAAAAGTTTGGGTAGTGAGCCTTCCTTGTTATGGTTAACAGATGCTCGGGATCAGATGAGGACCACCATTGAAGACTCATTGGTCCTCCATTATTTATTCAGGGATTGAGATGTGATATTGCTTATATAAATAATTATATGAAATCTTATGTATTTTTAATACTTTAGTAGCCAGCCTGCTTGTAATATAATTATAAAATAAAGAGTTTGGATAATGTTTTCACCATGGATTAAAATATATAGTTTTCTATTTACTAAAAATTTGATGTTAAACTGATTTGTATCTATTATGAATACTTGGATTATAGGACCTTGGGAAGGGTCAAATATGTATAAAATATTCTTTAGCCTTTTGAGTTCTTTTAATTAAATTGTTAGATTGTTCTTCTTGCTTAAATATTTGTCTTAAGTGGCTTGTTAATAAACATTGTCCCTCTCTCTATGATCTAAATGTGATGTGATTTGATGAATAACACTTATCTTATTGAGAATAACTCAAGTATATAGATATGAATTTGTTACTGGAAATGATATTATAGCTTGCATAAATAGTCAGAATGTTTAACTTCTTTAGTTATATTTCTTGCTTGAGTTACTTTTACTTCATAACAAATTATGTCATTTGACCTCTTTTTCACTTGAATGGAATGAAATAATTTAAGACCCATGACCATTCAAATCATTTGACTAAGCCTTTAAATAAGTCCCCATTATGAGTGGATTCCCTATTAATAATTAATTTTTTAGTAAAAATTAGGTCTCTCAGATGGTTTGCATATTTAGATAAACCAATGAGAATATTGGTTTAGAGTCGAAAGAGTATTTTGCCTTGGCACTTTCTTGTTCAATCACTTAGGAGATGATGGCCTTGATTAGCATAATATATTATAAGAAAAGAAGACTCTATCTGGATTAAGTAGTCATAAGTAACTTGTAAAGGAATTTCTATTGCCTTAGTGGATTCCTAACTCTCTGAGTCATCTATGAATTTCACTCTGACTCGATCCTTGGTTGATTTATGACTTCGACTACACCTAGTTTGCCTTTGTCTCAGCCTTAGCTATTCATTGAGTTCTTTGCATAGCATGCAACCTTAGTCAATCCCTTCTTACAACTCAATTATCTACTTGAACATTTCCTTCATCACTTTTAAACTTGTCATTATGCATCTTTTTTCCTTACCTGAATAATTTTTTGGCCTTTTATTTCATGATTTAACATAGTTAATTGGGAAATTTACCTTGTGCAATGTTTGCCTTAGCTACTCAATTGATTCCCTGCATAGCTTTGCTTTCATAGATCTTGTCTTAGTTATTCATTGATTTCCCTTATGCAGTGCCTTGCTTTATAGTTGTTTAGTTGGAATCTTTTGCTCCCTTTTTGCCTTAGCTGATTACCTAGTTTATCCTTTATATTTATAAGTTTGCCTTGGTTAATTTTGTAACTTTTTTGTGCAGTGATTTGGAGGAAGCCATGTGTTATCATCTAGCTAACTTGGGAGTGATGTCAATTTGGTATGTTATACAATCGGTGTCAAGCAAGTAGACTAGCAGGATGTTTACACTTGGCATCATTTTAATGACCCATGATCCCAAAGATGATCATACAGAAAGCTTACCTTCAAGTCAATGAGCTAGAAGGATGTTACCACATGGCATCATATTGGTGACCTATGATCTTAGAGATGACCATATAAGAAGCTTGCCTCTAGACCAGTGGGCTAGCAGGATGTTGCCACATGGCATCATCTTGGTGACACATGATCTTAGAGATGACCATACAGGAATCTTTCCTTTGGGCCAGTAGGCTAACAGAATGTTTCCATGTGGCAACATCCCAATGATCCACAGTCCCAAGGCTGTAGGTGCCATGCAAAAGTCTATCAAACCACTAGGTAAGTGAGAGGACACCACATGGTAAGAGAGGTCTTTAAGAGTTCAAAGAGAAGCTAGCATGGCCTTAGATCCCATCAAAGATACCACATGGATGTTGATTATGTTAGCTCTAACCTAGGTTGATTTTGATAGCCATTTTAATGTCATAAATGTAATAATCTTTGGTGCAAGCTAGCGAATGGATGAAGTGCTTGGATGAATGGTTAGATATTTTGACTTCTTAATTAGTGCCATGCACCTGATTGTGAAATGGTGGTAATTATAAGAATTTATGAACATGAATATAGGATCGACATGAATTCTTGTATCTACTCATGATTTTTGTTTAGATATTTGTGTTTCAGATTGTGTCGTGCCTATTGTCTTAAGATAAAAAATGGGCATGAAAATAATTTAAACTCCAAATCCTATTAATGATTCTTTTTGATGATTTAGGCCTCTCACATATCATACCAACCTATTATATCCCTTCTTGAGCATGAACAATCCAAAAAAATTAAAATAACCCATTTTCCCTCTAACTATGTATGTAAACCCAAGAGAAAGATTTTGAGGGAATTTAAATTTATTTCAAGGATTATTTTTGGATTGATGGAGATATATATAATTTTATTTGACCCTATAAAGTGTGTTTTAGGCTAAATAATCAAAAAGGATGTGAAATAATTGCCTTCTATTTTGATTAAGTCACTAAACATAGACTTATGATCTCTGTAGGCTAAATTAAACATCATCAAGACATTAAAAAATATGAATGAAGAATTAAAACATGTCAGTACCTTAAAAGAGTTGAGGGACAACAAGAAACATTATCAAAAGCCTATTCTTTATTCATATATCTTCAAAATACATACATAGTCTCTTTCAAACTATCATAGACTACACATCAAACTTAAAGATCTACGAGCTCTCCTCATTTACTCATCCTTATCCTTGTCTTTATTTTCTCCTGCCTACATGGTATGAATCATTTAACTAAGTGTCTAAACTTATCTTCTTATTGTTTCATAGTCTAAATATCTCTCAACAAACTAAGACTTATCAAAACATGCTCAATTTGGCCTATTTCTTACATTATGCATGCTTTTAGTGTGGGTTTATACATGATTTATGATGGGTCAAGACCTTATATATATTAAGGACATATTATATAACCTATTCGACTTCTTTACCATAGGGACAAGACCTTACAACATGCCCATAATCTTCAAAACTCAAAGCATCAAATTCAAATAATAAAATTCTCATTTTGGTCAGAAAGTATAAAATAAGCTTTGAAGACCAATATTGGTACTCTTACTGATTATAACACTTCTAAATTTACATAATATGATCTTTTACACTTACTTAAGACCTATCAAGCTAACATTGACCTATCAAACCTAAACATGCTAAAATTTTTATAGTTCTTGATGATGCTCCTATATTAGGAAGTTATTAGGGACAATAAGGGAGTGATTAGAGATGATGATGGATGATGAAGTTATGATTAGAGATGATTAGGGATGGTGAGGTTCAATTATAAAGTGATTAAGGATGATGATGGAGTGATTAGAGATGATGAGGGACCATGAGGGTTAATGAGATAGCAATTAAAAATGATGAGGTATGAAGAGGAAGTGATTAATGGCATTTAAGGACAAAGAGAAAGTGATTAGGGATGATGAACAAGTGAAATCAACACAAAGTGGTCATTTGATGTGTGCAAGTCATTAATGTGACCTATGTCACCCCAATCACATCACTTTGGCTTAAATTCAAAGTAAGTGGTTTGTAAAATTTAATTTTTACAAAACTAGGAATCCTAAAAATGCCAACAAGTAATTTGGAAGGCATAAAAACCTTTAAAATGACTATATGTTTATCCAAAATGGACATCAATTACAAGTGTTATGCCCTGAAAACCCTAGGTTCAATATTGAGACCCTAAAAATGCCTAAGTACTGATCAGATTAGATTTTGCAAAATTATATCTCACATCATAAGGCATTTAGCTATTAGACCAACTCTATCAAATGCAAAGTGGCCGTAATTTTTTATATTTACTAAAATAAATTTAACGTATAAGTATACTTAACATTTATTTTAGTAAATGACCCCTCGCCCCCCCCCCCCCAAATTCTAATTCATCCCCTTTTTGAATTATATCCCCTTAAATGCTTTCATTGGACAATAATGCATGCGTGCGATAGCATGTATGTGTTGTTGTGTGTACTCATTATAAAGTGTAGACGTTATATTTATTTAATATTTTAAATTCTTGTGCTTTTGTTAATTCAAATTTTTACATGCAAAAATGAGTACGCATTATAACATGTATGTGTTCTAGTCTTGGTGTTTACCGAGCTTGCAAATCATAATGTGTGCATGTTATGTTAAAATATACATGGAATTGTTTCCCAACTCTCTGCACTTACCCATCAATAACAACTATTTTGAACCGATGCTGTAAAAAAATTCTTGTGGTATCAAAAATGTAAGATAGTCACTAAATTATTTTATTTATGATAGTATGCACTAATTTTTTTTCCAAAGTAAACGACAACTACAAACTATTTTATAAATCAATTTTAATTTAGTAACATGAAAATAAAACACTATTTAATAAATTAACAAAAATTAGCGATAAATTTATCCTATGATTCTACTTCAATTTTTATACGAGATAAAAGATAAATAAATCATCTAGATATTTTATCTATGAAGGAAACACTAGATAGTTGCAGAACTAATCATCAATTTCAAAATATTTTTTCATACCAATTCCAAGTTAATAAAGTGCAGATAAAAATACAATTAAATAAATTCTTTGAGCAAGCAAGAAAATATTCTATAAATTTGATCATACTTTTTGATCTAAAAAAATTACAAAAACCACTAATAAAACTATTTGACTATTAAATCGGTCATTTTAAACGGTTTAAAACTATTTCAAATATCACATTCGATAATATTTATTTTACATAAATTTCAAATTTATTTTTATGAGCTAGAAAATGTACTAATAAGCTATTTGTGAACATGATTTTTAAATCCAACTCATTTTAATCGCAGTTATCCGAAAAAAATTATTTAATAATTAATCTTGTAATTCTAATCCATTTATAAGGTAATTCAAATCCCATAATTAATAAATTTAAATTGTGGGTATATTTTATTTAAATTGTGAATTACTTTTGTTGACTTTATTGAAAGTAAAATAACACTTATTTACTAAAAATGAATTGCATTGTGATTAAAAAACTTGTTTGTATAACTATAAAATATTTCAAACTAAAGAACAATTAATAAAACACTAAAATTCTAATTATTTGATTGGTGATGAGTTTCTTTATGAATATAACTAATTGAAAAGGGTGCATATTTATATTTTAAGCGTCATATTTATTAAACATTCATACCATAATTTAAATTTCTTGATGTATTGTTGCCCTGTTTCGCATTGGACTTCTTTGAAAATATTGGCTTAATCCTTCTCTTCAATGTGTTTAACACATTTGCAAGGGACATCTAGAAATGATAGCCTAAAATGATATAAAAATATTATTTTGTAATACCCTAAATCGCAAATCAAGCTATATTAAAGGATAGAAAAACTCTAAGTTAAAGGATACCAAAACCAGAAGTTGATAAATCTTGCATGACTATAAATTTATGCAGTATACTTAAATACATGAAAGATGTATACACTTCTTAGACATTTATAAGATTGTATCATTTATCACAAAACAAATTAAAAAAATGGTATATTTTCAACACCATTAAAGAGCAATAATTCATTTTGAACATAGTAATGTGGCTCATATTTAATAATATATCAATAAACATTCTGAAAAAATGGTTTTTGTGATTATGTGATTAGTTTATCTTATAATAGATAGTGTCGATCATTAAAAATATATATTTCTTATTTATTGATGAAATAGTTTTGACTTTTTTTGTGATTGAGGGTGTTCTGTAATTTTTTAGTATGGTATTATCATTGTATTGGACTCAGCAACTTGATGCGCTATCATCTGAGATTTATGGTTCAATCAAAGCTCAAACTCGTGACTTAATGATCACCATTACAACGATTTACCGTCGAAATATAACCTCAAAAACATTGATGAAATAATTATATTGTAAATTTAATAATTATTTTTTATATTTAAAAAAATTAATTATATTTTATATAAATAAAAATTGTTTTAATAATTTTATAAGACCAAACAATCTATGAAATTAAGAGTTGCAAAATTATAAACCTAAAAAAGATGTCAATATTTTCCCTGGTGATAAAAATGTGACTTGGACTCTACTGAACATGAACATATTCCAGTAGAACGATGTTTAATTGATAATTATAAAAATGACTTGATCTAGTTTTTATGGTAATGGTGGTGTCTAGAGACTAATATACTTAAAAGGATAAATTGATAGCTTTCTCGGAATCATCCTTGCTAGCAAATTACCCTTACTTGGGCATGGTTTTCCAATAATTTAATTATTAAAAAGTTCCTTCTTTCCAACGTCGTGTTATAAGTTGTGAACGACAACTTTTGGTGCAAATTGTACACAATCTATACATATGAAATAATATTACTACACAATTTCAATACATAATATTATTCTTATTTATTAATATTCAATTCATTTAGAATATTTAAATACATTTAAGGTACAATTTAAATTGGATGATCATAAAGATGGAAGATTATATGTTATATAGTTTAATGATCCCTTACAAAATAAGAGTTAAAGATTAATTTTCAAACATACAAATCTCTCCCAAAATTTTTCCTTCTTTATTTTCTCATATATATTTAATCACGTGATTTGTTCTCACGAATCATTCTCATATAATATGTTATACTAACTCATATAAAATATAGTTGTTTAAACATGAGTATTAATAGTGATTTTTTTAACGTTCCGTCTTTAGTGTGAATAAAAAAAAATAAAATTATATTATATTGTAATTTCTGCAAGCTTATGATTTGGATGGTTCTACGAGCAGTTGACCAACAACCAAAATATGATGGTTTTGACGAGGATTGACTAACACCCTCAAATCAAACAAAATAGTTTTGAATAGGATTGACCAATAGCCTCAAATCAAACATGATGGTTTTACATATGGTTATACAACTACTATAATATCATGATGTTGTAGTACTTTATCAACGCTTATCATTTTCTTATAGTAGGGAAAAATATAAAGAAACTATGGTCACGTATTACATCACATGAACATGAATGCTTCATTTATTCTTATGTCTTAACAGACCACAACTAATAACAAACACACAACTAAAAGCATGCCACAATATCATTATGCAACTCCATCACTTGTGGTTAACGAGAAGATACTGGAAGTCCTCCTTTTTCCATTGCTTCTATACTTTTGAGTGTCGTTACTTAGTAATTTACAATTTGAAGTTCAATTGAATGTCATCTTTGATAATACAACCCCCCCTAAGACTGACGCATTTAACATAAGGATGTTGGTTACCCTGAAAATGGGTTCTTTACATAAGATAGGTTCTTTAACACTTGTGACATACAAAAATGATATCTTGGACTGGACTTAATAATAAACTCAATAGTAAAACAACTATAGAAACTAAACAGATTATTTTTTACGAATTTTTGATGATTAATGTATAATTTTAAGCTATAAGTATAATAAACATTAACTACAACTATTATAACTCTAAAGATAATAAAACTCAAAACTAACATTTGAATTCAACATTTAAATAATAAGATATTATTAAATGCTAATATTTAAAACTCGAACTCCAAACTAAAACCATCACCTACAAATAACTATTGATATAGATTTGGACCCATGCTGTGAAGTTGGGAGCTCAATGGTACAGGGGAGAGTAGTTGAGCTGGTTAGGCGAAGTGCTAATTAAATTAGATGAGGTATCTTGATTTGATGTTGAGCCAACATCGGATGCCACATAGGGTGTCTTTATTATGTAGAGGAGCCTCGTTGGTCTAGAGTAGTCCAAAAATAGTGCCTAAACTTACAATTACCTCATATAGCTACAGCATATGTGAAAGCGAAAAAGGTGAAAGCGAAGATCTAAAATTGCTTAATATTGCACATAAAACTTTGACTTGGTTGTTAGAGTCTAATGAGAGGAGCATCTATTAATGGGTAAATGCACTAAATTGGAGGACAAAAATGGGTCTTCTCATGAATATGATTTTTCTGAAATTTTAGAAATGTGAACATTTACAAATAATTAGAAATGACTACACTCAAAATTTGAAGATGGTATAAAAACATGAATTATAGCATATCGAGTCTAGTTTCCAAAAGACTATTTTTTTCAAAAATAGTTAAGTATAAATAGGTCTAACATCTAAAATTTGAAGAGGACCTCCTATTTTTTAAGAAAATTTAAATTGTACCATTCCGTGCGACCTATCATTTTGTGAGCATCATTAAATATTATTAGAAACCCTTAGATGAATATTTATATTAGATCATCTAGTGTGTTACAAACTTTTTATTAAATTTTTTTAATAAATATTTTTTTAATTAATTTTCTAATTAAGTATATCCTTAAAATTGACAAAAAATGGATAGCCATTCATGCGACCCAATCTAACTACCTTTAAAAAAGTGAAATTTAATTTTTTTTTGAATGTGTGTAGAATTAGGCCTAGTTTGTTACCATATAATTTGTTTTGCATTTGGATCAACAAAAAACAAAATAGATAAACATGAATAGGCATGTATCGCTGAGGCATGTAGGGGCCTAAAAAAAGTGTTGTTAGAAATAAATATAGTTTAAACCCTTAAAATAACCCAAAAATTATAAAAAACATACATTTAGAAAGAGGACAATGTGCTTGATGTAACGGTAATAATTTTTTGAATATTGATATTAAAATCCATAGCATATTTGACGATTAAAGTTGAAATTTGTTGGTTTTTCCTAAAACTCTTGGTCTCGGCTGTAGATGCACAATCCCAAGCCTTTGGTTCAAAAATACAAGCCATTTCCAAGCCTAAAGGCTCAGTTTTCAATTTAAATTCAACTAATGTGTATGCATTGCTTTGTTATAAGTTCAAAACCAACTCCACGAGCATTTGGGAGTTTCATGTGAAGGCAACTTTATCCACAAGCTTATATTTACTACTCTAAATGTTAAGTATAAGAAATTAAATTACATTTAATTTATTATACTTTAAATTAATTTTAGTAAATATAAGAAATTAGGGTCACTCAGCATCTGATAAAATTGGTCTCATAGTTGCATGCCTTACTGTGTGGAAAATAGTTTTTCAAAATCTAATCAGGGTAGTACTTAATCATTTTCAGGGTCTAAGTAATAAACCGAAAGATTTCAGGACATAACTTTTGCAATTGATATCCATTTTTGGTAAACATAGTCATTTTTCAGGTTTTTGTGCCTTCTAGATTGATTCTTAACATTTTTAAGAGTCTTAAGTTTGCAAACCACTCACTTTGAAATTGATGCAAAGTGATGTGATTGGGGTAGCATAGGTCACATTGATGACCTACACACATCAAACAACCACTTTGTGTTAATTTCACTTGTTCATCATCCTTCCCTCATCCTTGACCACTTTGTGTTAATTTATATTGTTACATTTAATTTATTATATTTTAAATTTATTTTAGTAAATATAAGAAATTAAGGTCACTTAGCATCTAATAGAGTTCATCTCATAGTTGCATGCCTTAGGATGTGGAAAATAGTTTTTCAAAATCTAATTAGGTCAGTACTTAGGCATTTGCAGGGTCTAAGTATTAAACCTAGAGATTTTAAGACATAACTTTTGCAATTGATATCCATTTTTGGTAAACATATAGTCACTTTTTAAATTTTTTTGCCTTCTAGATTGATTTTTGACATTTTTAGGAGTCTTAGGTTTGTCAAAATTGAAGTTTGTAAACCACTCACTTTTAAATTGATTCAAAGTGATGTGATTGGGGTAGCATAGGTCACATTGATGACCTACACACATCAAACAACCACTTTGTGTTAATTTCACTTGTTCATCATCCTTATCTCATCTTTGATCACTTCCTACTCATGCCTCATCACCCCTAATCACTCTTTCATCATTATTCATTATCCCTAATCACTCCCTCATTAACCCTTACTATGCCTCATCATCCCTAATAACTCACTCCTTATCCCTCTTCATCCCTCATCACTCCCTCATTGACCCTCATCATATTTAATCATTCCCTCATCATCCCTAATCACTCCCTCATTGGCTCTCACCATCCCTCATCATCCCTAATCACTTTCTCATTAGACTTTACTATCCCTAATCATCGCTTCATCATCCCTAATCACTCCCTCCTCATCCCTCATCATCTCTAATCACTCCCTTATTGACCCTCACCATTCCTCATCACTTATAATCACCCCCTCATTGCCCCTCACCATCCCACATGATGTAGAGCCCTATTGCATACTCTTCTTGTCTAAGCTCTTTGTTAATAGTCATGTATCTTTCACTTTGTCTTTTGTTGCTTGATCTCTATCTTTAGTCCCTAGACACATTTCAAATTCACATCTATATTTTATTCATTTCATTTATTCTCCACCATTATTCGGATGGTCTCACTAACTCTTTATTTTATTCTCCTTACTCAATGCATTCAATCTCTCTTACTTTAAGACTATCCCCCTTACTCATTTTTATGCTTTATAACAACTTGTATCAAAAATTGTCTCTAGTTCCTTAGGCTTTAATAGGGCTCTGAAAAACTTCTTTCCACTCCTTTGAGTTCTCTCCAACTTCTTCTCAACCCTACTTAACTTCTCAATAAAATCCTCATAGTATACACTACCTCTTACTCTGTCATATACTCTTCTTGTACGAACTCAAATCATCAAATCAACCTCATTTATGGATATCTTGTAATATTTTCCATTTATTCACAAAGTTCCAAGCTTTGGTTCATCTATTTTATTACCTTTTTTGGCTCTTTCTACTCTCATATTAGGTCTTTAGGTTTCCTTTTACCCTATCTATCACAAAGTCCTCAATCATCCATACTTATCCATACTTACACAACTTTAAAACATTATATTATCTTTGTTCATGTTAAACTCAAACTTTTCACCAAATTTCATGAATTATTAACAGTTACAACTCCTTAAAACTCACTTTGAAAGTATAAACCCTAATACAAGGTTTGGACTTGTTTCACAAACCTGAGAAGGGTCAAAATGAGATTTCAATCTTCCAAAGGTGTTTCCAACGACTTTGACTATTGGATTAAGTCTGATTTGACCCTATGCACATTTTTTAGGTGTTATATTTCCCTTTTTAAGCTACAATAGATTGACTTAACCAAATTTGAATAGACTGTATACTCAGTCATAGGTCTATAGTAATTTAAGAAAAGGTTATTTATTCTAATTCATTCCAAAAAGGGTTATAAATCAACATTAAGGTTGAAAATCCTATGCACAATGTTTACAAACTTCAAAAAATCAATGCCTTCCATCTATAACACTCAATTTTCTAATTTCCACGAGATACCACTTTGACTGTGTTAAGTTTCTTGATGATTACAGGACTATGTTAGTTTTATTTTTGCCCATCCAAATTTATGAAAGCTAATTGAAAAACTGTAAGACTTCATGATCATATGAGAATCAACTCACCAACATATACATTTTAATTTTCACTCCAATACATGCATATACCTTCTCACACAGATGTATACTCAAAAATTTTGCTCATAAAAGATAGGGTTGTATTGTTTAACATAGAATGTCCTTAGTAGAATAACAACATACAATGTTTAAATACTATTAAGTAATTATTATGTCAAGTTAATAATTACTCATACATTCCAAAATCCCACCAAATAGAATCTCCTTTTCCATAAGACTCTAACCTTCACTCAAATTTCAAGGCATAATTTGTAAAAGCACAAGGTATACAGTTTGTAATTTGAACATTCAAAATATTTGAAACTCAAATGAAAAATTCTATTATCACCATCAAATAAAATGTATTTTCAATTTACCACTCACAAAAATATCAAAAATAACTTGTTACTAATCATGTTTCACGATCATGCACACTGTCAACTATCTTTGCACATATTCAAGAAGATGTAGTGTTTATTTGCTTTCTTGTTTGCAAATAATCAAAACTTGTCTTTAATCACTTTTTTGGGGTTCTTTACATTCATCCTTTTGAATCTTACCCCCTCTAACTCTCTTTAATTTACTCTAAATACAAAATAAGACATGGACAAGACTCTTATTACCAAATAACCACCAACTAAATTCTAACTTATTTTGTATGTTGAGAGTGTCCACACCAAAGTCTAATGTCTAACCATACCAAATTCAACATTGGACTTTTTGAAATAAGATTGAAGTCTCTATGAAAGTTCAAAAATTCAAATGAAAGATTTGATAGGAAAGTCTAATACAATTCTAATTCAAAATTGACACAAAACTAGAAACTTAGAAAGGCCCCTACAGACTTCTTATGACCTTGACCACCTTATAAAGACTCTAAACATGTAAACTAGATCACTATTTATATTGAATAGTGTTTCTCCTGCATCACCTTATCATCCCTAATCATTGTTTCATCATACCTCATCCCTCATCTCCCTTAATTACTCCCTCATTAATACTCACCATCACTCATCATCCCTAATCACTCACTCATCCTCCCTAATCACTCCCTCATTGACCCTCACCATCCCTCATCATCTATATTGACTCCCTCATCATCTCTACTCAATTCCTCCTCATCCCTCCTCATCCTTAATCACTCCATCCAATACCTTGATGGTGGTATTTTGTTGGAGTTTAACAATTTTAGAAGATACAAGTGGAGAGTTGAGTGCTAGCATAAAATATAAGACATAGTGATCAAAATGATGTGGAGGAAAATTTGAAACACAAATATTTGACACCTATGAAAAATATGGACCTATTAGAAATGATGTAATTCACAATTGAAAATCTACCAAAAAAAGAGAATAAAGTAAAACCACCATAGCACCAAAATGGGTAGTAAAAATATGAGGATCACCAAGCTATGCAATTTCCTGAAACCAATCAATTACTTTTCATATGAGGACATTTTATGATTTGAATAATTATATTTAAGGCATTCTATTTGTATGTATATTGATTGAGTCATCCTACTAGAGAGTGGAAAATAATTTTTAAATGATTAGAACAAGTAGTCCAAGACTGGAAAGTGGTGCTTAATTCATAACTTGAATATTCAATCCAATGAAGAGTGTCACACTATAAGATCTCTACTTGCACATCTAGAGAAGTGGGTACAAGTTATCTATCATTATAAAAAGCTGGGTAGATAATAGATTATGAACCCAATGATATGGTCGGTACTAAAAATATCCCACTTCACCCAACAAGAAATAATATGAATTAAAAATATTATTTCATTAATAAATGTAGATCAATGGTGAGATAATACACTTCATCATTTCTAATGGAAGTCAAAAGAATTTGATTTTTCCCAAATCATATTTTCAAAAATTAAACTTGAAATTTATACATCATCCATAACCATACACTAGTGTATGGTCTAGTGTAGGCCTTGAGAAATGGATCACCTAGTAGTGTCACTTGGTGTACAAAATCAAACTTTTTAAAGATGCAATACTTTGTGACATCTCACCATTATAGGTGTGTGATTTTTTACATGTGG
Source organism: Torreya grandis (assembly GCA_037957365.1). Taxonomy (NCBI): domain Eukaryota; kingdom Viridiplantae; phylum Streptophyta; class Pinopsida; order Cupressales; family Taxaceae; genus Torreya; species Torreya grandis. The sequence goes on along the minus strand of JARHVA010000780.1, from coordinate 2,987,786 downwards.
TCAACCATGTATTTACCATTGACATGTAATCTATGAAGTAAATCCTTAAAATTTTATGATAGATTGTCTGGTTCTGAAATACCATATATCGTAGTTAGCTCATAAGCTTTCAGTCATTAGTACCAGGAAGTGCAAGAATATTATCAGTTTTAGTAAGAAGTATACTCTTAATGGTAAGAATTAAATGTTTAATGACATCCTTATGTCACCATATCATATTGTGGTTTATTTAAAAATAACAAAGACAAAATAATTTAACCATAAACTAGACGAATACAAGGATATCTCTTAGTCACCTAAATAAGTTCCTACATATTATACACTAAATAATGTTATTGATTTGATCCCTTGACTACCTCTACCTCAAACCTCTTTATACAACATATCATTTCTAGATAATGAATAGATCAGGTGGTAGATCCATAAAATCATGGATAATGGACACATCATGCCCAAATCATTGCCTTATAGAAACCCAATTGTGTTTGTGCCAAAGTTGTGAATCAATTAAAAAAATATTAATAAGATTAATGTGAAGAAATATTATCCTCATTTAAATATTAATGAATTTTTATGCCATATCCATGGTTTAGAAGTCTTTTCCAAAATTGATCTTAAGTTTGGGTATCATCATATTTATATTAAACTTTTAGACATTTGGAATATAGTCTTAAAAACAAAGGAAAGATTGATTAACTAGTTGATTATGCCTTTTAGGTTAACTCATATAACGAATTCATTCAGTTCAAGATGTTGAGTGACATCCTTAGGCCCTTTACCTATGCCATTTTATAATCTACCTTGATGACATCTTAATCTTTATAAAACATGGGATGAACATCTACACCATGTTAAACTAGTGTTTCACATTTTTTAGAAACATATTTTTGTGATAACGTGAATAAATGTTCATTTTTCATGCAAGAGATAAAATATTTGGGACACATTACACACACAAGGAGTGTATGTGTGAACCTAACCAATATTCAAGTTATACAGGAATGGGAAACATTAAATAACTTTTTATCTGATTCAAATCTTCTCAAAATTAGAAAATTATACAAGAGATTTGTCTTTAATTTTTATCTTTTGAACCAATCTACCAAAGATGGAACCAAATAAAGTTTCATTTATTTAGTTTCACAATAAATATAATTCAATTAACTAAAATTTAAACTCTATTTTGTGTTAATAATCAATTTACTTGACTATAAATTTGGAAGATTGTCCAATTCATCCAGTAATAAAATTGACTATCATAAATGGGTATTGACAACACAAGTCCTATAAAAGAGTTAATTTATATTATAATGGATTAAATAACATATGATTGGAATCAAATATATCTTTAGATTATATACTTATACCAAATGATGAGGGAGCGATTAAGGATGGTAATGGATTTTGAGGGTCAATGATGGAGTGATAGGGATGGTGAGGGATGGTGAGGGTCAATGAGAGAGTGATTAGTGATGAGGAGGGATGAAGAAATATTGATTATGTATTATTAAGTATGAGAATTGATTGATTAAGGATGATGATAATAAATGAAGGAGTGATTAGGGATGATAAGCTTGAGTTATTAGAGATGAGAGATAACTAAGGTTAATAAAGGAGTGATTAGGGATGAGGAGGGATGAGTAAGTGATTAGGTATGATGATGGATGAGGAAAGAGTGATTAGGGATGATGAAGGATGTGGAGGGAGTAATTAGGGATGATGAGAGATAGTGAGCGTCAATCGAGGAGTGATTATGGATGATAAGGGAGTGATTAGAGATGACTAGCAATAGTGAGGGTCAATGAGGGAGTGATTAGAGAAAATGAATAATGATCAGAGAGTGATTAGGGGTGATGAGGCATGAGTAGGAAGTGATCAAGGATGAGGGAAGGACAATGAACAAGTTAAAATAACACAAAGTGGTTTTTTGATGTGTGTAGGTCATCAATGTGACCTATGCTACCCCAATCACACCACTTTGCATTAATTTCAAAGTGAGTGGTTTTCAAACTTCAATTTTGACAAACCTAAGATTCTTAGAAATGTTAAGAATCAATCTGAAGGGTAAAAAAACCTTAAAAATGACTATATGTTTACCAAAAATGGATATCAATTGTAAAAGTTGTCTTGAAATCCCTAGGTTTAATACTTAGACCCTGAAAATGCCTAAGTATTGACCTGATTAGATTTTAAAAGACTATTTTTCACATCGCAAGGCATGCAACTCTGAGACCAACTCTATCAAATGCTAAGTGACCCTAATTTATTATATTTACTAAAATAAATTTAAAGTATACTTAACATAAATGTAAACTTATACTTAACATTTATAGTAGTAAATATAAGGTTGTGGACAAAGTTGCCTTCATGTGCAACTCCCAAATGCTTGTGGAGTTGGTTTTGAACTTATAAAAAATCAACACATACATGTTTTATAATGCTTATGCATTCTATAGTACACTATATAATACGTACACATTTTATAATGCATATGCATTTTATAACGCATATGCATTCTATAGTGCACTATATAACATGTACGTGTTTTATAATGTGTATGCATTCTATAGTACACTATATAACATGTGCACATTCTATAGTGCACTATATAATGTGTACATGTTATACAACGTATATGCATTATTTGAATTTTAAATAATGTGTACGCATTATTGTTTTTTCAAAACTACATGTGTTGTGGTTCAGTAATTACTGAGCCATAATTTCAATAATGTGATCATGTTAATTAAATAACACGATCACATTATTTAATAATGTGATCGCGTTACCTAAAATGTCCATGGGATTTCCCCCCAACTCCGTGCACATACCCTAATGATTTTTAAACAAAACTCTAACCTAATCATTAAGAGTCTAGTAAAAGGAACATTTATTAATGATTTGTTAACAAAAAAACTCCAAAACTCCATTTTACATAGCCTTGTAAGTAGATGGTGAAAATATTCAAATCCATGTTTTGATAAGAATCAAATGCATGTAAGATATCAAAAATATGGTTATAATATTGATAAAATGAAATGGTGTCATTTCAATTATACATCCATGCTTTACAACTCGAGGCCACCATTTCACACTAGAGAAGAAGACCATGGATGTCGATGTAAGGAGTTAGGATGACTTTGATAACCAAATACCTAAGCCAATGCAAATCTTGAGAAGCATTGAACATAAATGATATGATGGATGTTTAATGTATATAAAGGAAAATGAATCTAATCTACAAATCAATCCTAGCTTGGAAAAGATAAACGACACTAGCCCTTCCGCTTGTTGGTACATTTAGATAATTGGGGTCATGACCAATATAGATTAAATAGACCTAAATAAGGGGTATCTTTCCACAACAATGTCACTAAAGAAGGTTCCAAAGCCTCTGGTTAAGCAACACCATGTAATAACCCTAGCTAGGTCATATGTTTTCTTATTTCACAAGTAAATAACAAAGTAAAGTAAAATCTAACCTAGTGTTCACCAAAGCTTGTGGCTCAAAATGGGGATAATAAACATAAAATTAAACATGCATAGAAGAGCTCTACTCAAGTTAATGTAGAAGTAATCTTAATTTATAGAGAGAAAAATATAATCTAACAAATGAAAATCTATCTACTTTAATAAAGAAAAGAAAGATTTAGGAATACTTAACTTTGAAGATGAACCCATTGAGCCTCAATCTCTCCCTTGTCCAAGGTGATTCGTAAGAGTTTGTTGTGTATGTTGAAGAAAATAAGTATGGATAATAGACTATAATTTAGCCAAGGACTTCCTAATGAATCCCAAATTTTCACAAGACAAGATTCATATCTCCAAAGGAAGTATGAAACCCTAAGCAATGGATCCTCAAGTATAATGGTGTATAAGCAAAAGTGCAAATAATGATTTATTCTTTGTCTCTCTAATGAAAATGGCAAAAATAATGTGTATATATAGTTGGATCTAACCCTATACTCTTCCAAAGTTTTAGTCGATAGAGTTGGCCCATTCAACCTTGTATAGATTTTAATTAATAAAAGTGGATAGGTCCTAGATTGGGTTGGATGAGGCTGACCTAATCCTGTAACGTGCTCATATATTTTATGTATAAGGTCGACCTAGGTTAACTTTATTCGATAAAAGTCAAAAAGAGTTTTTAGCTTAGGTAAGGATTGTTTGAGGCGGTGAATTTCTTGTAGGATTGTGTAAGGGAGGTGTCAAATCTTAGGAAAATGTATATGAGAGGTTTGTATTGGTTACAAGTGGTGGTATAGGGAACAACAATCTTGCAAAGCACCAATGGTCTGCCCACCTTTTTCTTGGTCCACCCTTTAAGGCATTCACTCAAATAAATTGACACTCGATAGGTTCTTGTAAGAGAGAAAGTATCATTAATTGATAAAGTTTAAAAATATTATCTATATATATATGCCCCACTCAAAACTCATCACTTGTCATATAGTTGTAATATGAGATGGTACTTCAGAAAAAGAACATAACAACACACAATGTTAAAGCTAATTAAATTACAATAAGTGAATAAGATAAATGAAAAGACATAATTAAAAAATGCATACCTTTATTTACCTTAGTGTTGTAGAAGAGGAAGGAAATGAGATAAATGTGAAGGTGTCCAATGTAGGAAACATTAGATGAACCTGTCAAATAACCAAAAAATTGAAATTTTTGATAAATATACATGTGATGTATGGAAAGATTCTCTATGATGTCTGGATTCCAAATCATCTTTTGGTTCAAAAAAAATAACTAGTAAAAACAAAGTTATGGGCGAAAAATAGAATCTGGTCGAAAATAATTGACAGGTGAATAAATTTGAATAGTAAATATAGATATGGTGAAAATTAATTTAATTTTTATTTTTACTATTCTAAAAAAATATTACTCTGAGAGACCCAATTTGAACCTAGAGAGCGACCATGGTGAGGAGATGACAGCTTCAATGGGGAGGACGCCTAGTAGCCATGGTGAGTGAAGCTCAAGTAAGTGATTTATTAATTTCAAATTTTTGATAATTTTAATTGAAACTAAGCTAGATATAAAAAATAGTTGTTATAAAAAATGTAGATACTAAAAATGACCCTAAATTTTTTTAAAAGTAAACTAGGGGTAAAACAGGGTAATGGGTAAGAAAGGATTAGACCAATAAATACCTAAGGCATTTATGGTAAATGGTTAAAAAGTCACCATAAACTAAAAACAAAGTCATATATGTCAACTTAGTTTTCAAGGTGATAGAAAATAAAGAGGATGACTGTATAGCACTGGGCTGATTTAGTATCATTGGGGGTGGTCACTTGCATAGTAGGGGGTTGATCTAGTTGGAAAAAAATAAATGGCTGACATAGTACATTCTAGCTAATTTAGTACGTAATATATGGCTAATATAGTCTGTTAAAGGAGGCTGATTGTGAGGCAAATGGATGATATAGTATGCTAGATATAATAAAGGGATGATTTAGTATCAAATGATTATGTCTGTAGAAATGGGTTGACTTTGTATCAGAGGGCAAATGTAATATGGCAAAAAGGTGATAAGTCTGATTTAGTATCAAATAAGTCGATTATGTAGGAAAAAAATAATAATATAAATAGGTTGATGGAGTGGTTAATTTATAACTTTTTGAGAATATCTAAGAATGTATTTTATTATTATGACTTTGAGATCTAATACATTCTCTATTATTTGATATTTTACAAAGGCAATGAAGATTTTGGCACCTGGTATATGCATCTTGGCTACCAAATTTATTGGAGTGGTTATCAGACATGGATCAACCTCTATTGGTTACCTTGGGATTTAGAGGCATCATGGAAATGAGGTGGATACCACTGAGTGTTGATCTCATTATCATGTTCTTAGGAGCATGGAAGTGACTGACCAACACTTTGCAATGGAAAGTGGATGGGGACATGATAGAGGTGGACATCACCTTAGAGGATGTCCAAGCCTTGCTTAGACTTCTTATCATTGGGACTTTGATTATATATGATATGCTAGAGGTAGAGGATGAGATAGAATCCCTAGCCTAGTGGGTGATAGGCTCGAATAGGATTTATCCTGGTTTAAGTGTTAGCTTATTTGATGTTTATATGTCGACTATTTCAGATGTCTATAAGGCATTGATAGGGCTTGTGAAAACATGAGTGTTGTGTCACAAGTTAGATGGCAAGGTATAATTATACATAATAACATCGTGTTAGTCCATCCTAGAGCAGGGTACATTATACGATCTTGATTCTATCATTTGGGAACAACTCATGCATGATATGTATGGGATGTTGACATGGGGGTAGAAGACAATGGACCCCATTATTTTTTTGAGTGTGTGGATCTATGAGAGATTCTTTATGTATCATTTGGTTGGGTTGCCTCATATGGTCAATGATAGGTTACCTCAGGTTGTACGATGGAGGCAGGACCATGTAGCATGTGGCATGCCCCAAGTTCCAGCTTTACAAACTATTACATAAGGTCAGATAGTGTGGTAGCCTGACACTAACATTATTGCCATATGGCCATCTTGGGTGATTATTATGATTGGTTTGACACACATTCAAATCACAGGCCATTGCACTTCATGGGTGGAGCCATATCTAATAGCTCATGTACCCAAACAACTAGGCCTACCACATCTAGTGGCCCCTCATGCATATTGGGCATGACATGCTAGAGAGATGAGAGGGAGAGGAGGCATAGGGGTGCCTATCTAGATACCTATCATTAGGCCTTAGCGAGAGAGACCATGAACATGGCAGGTATGGTAGTAGAAGGTGGTGAGGCCTAGTACTAAGGATATTATAGATGTGGATGTTACATGTGATGATGCAAGAGTGGAGGCATAATAGGGGAGACAACAACTACCTCAATCTCATCAGAGATAGAGGCACTGTCAATGAGAGGAGACATAGGTGTGAGTAGTCACATAGGGTGATCCTACATTATTTATGGGACATAGTTGGTTGATAGAGAGGCCACTGAGGAGAGGGCCATGATGAGCCCAATTGGTGAATTTTAGTTTTGCACTTGTGTGAAGGTAGTAGATAGAGGAGGTATTTGGCAGGCAAGCAGATGGGGAGACCATGGTTGGTGATATCGGTACTGGTGAGAAATGTTTTGATTTATTATGTTTTTGATATAGATCACTAGTTTTATTGACATTTATGTATTTATTGATATATAGATGGATTGAGATATATATATATATATATATATATATATATATATATATATATATATATATATATATATATATATATATATATATATATATGTGGGATCTAATGTATATTTGGTTTATGTTTTTTAGGTATTGCATTAAAGGAGATCAGATAGGGAGCCATGATTGTGGCTGCACACCAAGATATTTTGGATGGGGTGTTGTCATATTATGAGTCATCCACCTTGGTTGATCCTATGTACCATCTACCCCAATTTATGTTAGTTTCTTTAGACTTGTGTGGGAGGATGATCAATAGTTGAAAGCACGAGGAGATGGCTCACAACCACCTGTAGGAGTAGGATAAGGAGAAGCCCAATCCTGACAAGCATTGTCATAGGAGTGAGTTGTTCATATGGTGACCACTATAGCACTTAGATGCATGTAAGCCCAAGTGGCCAACCTATAGGTTCAAATTGATGGCTTGAGATCTCAGACTACCTCACTATAGCTCACCATTTAGAAGGGTCAGTCACAATCATCCATGGGCAATGTGGCTAGGCCAAAGGGTAGGCATGATGGAGTACAACCTTAGAGCTATAGATATTGTATTTTATACTTGTATTATATAAAAATCATTATATATATATATATATATATATATATATATATATATATATATATATATATATATATATATATATATATATATATATATTAGTTGATAATTTGTACTTGTATGTGGATGGATGTATGGATATATTTCCTTTCTAGCATATGTATTTTACTTTCATTGTATATGTTATGACAAATGTGTGATGTATGTTTTATTTTCTATCATTATGTGATACACATGCATGGTTAAAAAGAAAAGCAAAATGATTTGGAAAAATATAAATATTAAAAACAAGTGTAATACACACTATATCATGATGGGAAACATGTAAAAACAAAAGATGAATAAACATAAGAAACCAAAATGGTAAAGTAATAGGTAAAAAATATTTTCAAATCATGTAAAATATTTACACCAAATTAAAACAAATAAAATTCATACTATATTAGTTTGGGAAGAATGAAAATTTGTAATAAAATGGAAAACATGTGAAAACCAAATGGTATATAAAAACAAATGAACAATAAATTTAATAGCTCATACTAAATCAAGATGGGAAGTATGAAAAGAAAAACAAAATGTACGTATAAATAAAATTAATCATACTAAATCAAGATGGGAACTATGATAAATTTAATAAAATGGTTGTAAACATGGACGCAATCAAAAAATGAGAAGAAAAAACTCAAGTGATTATTAAGCAAGCATAAAACATACTAAATCAATATGGTAAGTATGTCAATGACGTGTAAATCATAATGTAACATAAATTATCTCAAATTTGATGCATGTAATTTTATTTTGACTTGGTTATAGTATGAACCAGTTATTAGAATATTTTATGAGGAGGGCCTAGTCCTATCCAAGGTCTTACATTTCAACTCACAAAGGGAACACCAATGAGGTGGAAACAAATATAGTAATAATTAAAATATGTTTTAATACAATAATTTAAGAGGAGAGATTAGTCCTATCCATGGTCTTACACTAAAACTCACAAAGGAAACCCCTAGGGGGGATGATCAATTAACAAAACAATGTTTCTCAAGGGAAATATTAGGATTGTGGTAATGAAAGAGGGAATGTTAAAAGCATGACATAGGCATCTATGATAAAACCTTAGTAAACATGAGGAATACAAGGTAAAAAGGAGAGACCTTAAGAGTTTAATGACCGTCAAAATACAAAGGATACGTGCTCACAATAAGAACAAAGTTGTGTGGGTAAATAGTTAAGATACTAAGATCAACACATGAAGGTTATATGAACAAGGAAATTAAAATGGATCTACCTTCCCACAACATGTTCTCCATTCCTCAAGACCTCTTATAGAGTTGTCATTCTACTATGAAGATTGAGTACTTGTATGAGAAAGTATGTAGCATTTATGTGTGTTTTTTTGCTCTCCTATCCCAATCTACTAGCCTACCACACCCCAATGGACCTTGGCTCTATCATGAGGCCAACTTCAGAGTTTGATCTTTTATTAGAAAATATAAGATGTACTATGAATCATGTCTTTTGGTGTGATTATAGTTTTGAATTGTATGTTATCTTTTGAATCATTACTTTTGTTTAAATAATTTGGCCTTTAACTTTTTTATGGCTTTTATGAGTCCTCCATACGGATTTGGAGAACCAAATATGTGTGATAAAATTGATACACACGAATGAGATTTAGACTTTGGTTTAAAGGAGGCTAAGTAATTAGAGATATGACTGACTAAACACTTAGGCTTACATATGAATCAACATGTAATCTCAGGTTTCAACCATATGTATGCTTAGTATGTGAAAGGGTAATAAGGGAAGAAAGGAGATCCAAAATAGTTCGGTGTATGGTAGTAGTAAAATGATAAGCCTTATTTGCTAATTGATCATATGGTAGAGATAGAATACCAAGGGAATCAAGGTTCTATAACGAAGTCACAATAATAATTATCTAATTTTTTAGTGTAAAAGTTAGCAAATAAAAAGAATCCATGAAAGAAGTGAAATCGTAAAAGTAAGTTTGAATTCATGAGAAGAATGATAAGAAGCCATAACAAAAATGTGAAAAAAAATGAAACCATGTAAAACACATAAAACATAATATAATGGTCCATGTGAAATAAACAAGTGAAATCAAATTTGACACATATTCAAGTGTATAAGAGATATAAAAATGGATTACTAATCCAATCCAAATCATAAATTAGAACATTGTGAAATAAAACCATGTCATGTTCACAAATATTGATATATTTGACCACAAATATTATCCATAACATCCAAAACATCTCTATGAAGCTGAATTCTTATGTTGGTTAGAGTCTCATCAATCTTCATAGAAAGTTGTGCAAAGACTTCCTTCCATATCATCTCAACTGAAATGGTAGATGTAGTAGATGAGGAGTAATGCTCATGTGTATCTCTTGTGTGGGATACTTAAGGTAAGGAATGAATGTTTTGATGGGAATATTATATGTGGACCTAGAGGGAGGTGCAACCAAAAAAGAAGAATGAGCCTTATTGCATGGGTGACATGTATGAGGAGGAATAATTGGTGCTGGTGTCAACTATGGAAAATCATGAAGATGTTGCTAGAGCACTTGACATCGATTGATATGATGTGTATCACACTAATACTAAAGACATTATACTTCCCTATATTTAAGAACATACTCTGGTAATAGCTTATGAGGAGGTATGATCTTTAGGTTGAGCAATGGTTGGGCCTAATGTGTCAATGTACTACCTAAGTTTTCAATAATGGGTATAAGATTGGTTATTTATCCCATGAAAGAAACAAATACATTTATTAGTAGATGGTGGGGCTCTACTAGCTAAAGGGATGGAAGGAGAAGCTTGGGGTTGTTAATAAAAATGGCAATCTTTGGACCAATGACTGACAACTTTGTGAATGTCATAATAACATTGTTCTACCCATTGTGTGAGTAAGGGATCAAATTATGGTAAGGGAAGAAGGCCATCACTAAGGAAGGATGGGGTTGGAGTAGAAACTAGACTACTCTCATTGGAAAATAAGGCTATCTATGTAGTGGGTCAAAGCACAATGGATAACATCTTTGGAAGAAGCAAACTATAAGGGTCATGGCATCTGGGAAAATGATAGGGTCCTATCATGGCATGATCCATGAGCATATTCTTAAAGGGATCTATTATGACTGGAGGCATACCATGTGAGTGTTCCATCTCTACCCTATGAACAATAGTGGAAAAACTAGTATTAGATGTTATAAAATAAGGAATGCTAGAATAAAAAGGAAAAGATTGAAATAAAGAAGAGTGATATCGAAAAATTTTAGCATTTCTAGCTTGGACAAATCTAGTTAATAATGGGTCATGGAAAGCATAACCGTCATCATAGTTAGGTGTATGCAAGTCGATGGTACATGTAGGAATGATTTTGTCATTGGAGGAAACATGATGAATAGAGTGTCTAGTTTTGGTTAAGATAATGGGTATGTCATCGAAACGTAGGTAACAAGATCGAGGTTGAAGAAGAGGAAGTTGGGCAATGATGTGAGGGGATAGATCAAAGGTTTTGATCTTTAGGCTTATCACATATAACTCATCATCATCGAAGTCTAAGAGGTTAGGTGGAATATTCCCAACTAATTTGGGGTGACCATTATAACCTCAAGTGGAGTTGACTAGATAGTTGAAGTGTTGGGATTCCTACAATGGGACACTATGTAAGGGTTCAAGGGTGGGTTTTTTAAAGACACTACATTCTTACAATTATTTAAAATTCTAAGGGTTTGTGTCCCCTTGAATCTTGTAGATAGGTCCATTATGAGGGAATTTGACATATTGGCATGCGGATGAAGCAATTTCTCACATAAAATGAGTTTAAGGTCAACCGAGTAAAATATTGTAAGAAAGTAGAAAGTTAAAGATCATAACTTTCACATGTATAGTAATAAGAGGAATGGTAATGGGAAGCCAAACACAATAGAGGGGAGGGATTTTCCTTCTGTCATATCCTTGACATGTACTATATGTAGATTTTAGGTTACATTCGTAATATCCAAGTGTCTTAATGAAGTCAAATGAGGTAACACAAGTGCCTAAACCTTAATCAATTAAAGTACATTTAACTTGGATATCACTGATTTAGATGCTAATGAATAGAGGAGGATCATCCGCATGAAGCAATATCTCTTCAAGAATCATGGAAGTGATAGGTAACTTAAGTGAGAGAGAAGTGTCCATTGTTTCATCAACATAAATGGACATCTCTTCACATTATTGAAGTATACATCTTCATATCCAAATAGGGTAGATTCACAATGAAGGAGAGAGATAAAAAATTTGGTAAAAAGTAAAATTAATTGGTAGGATACAAGGTCAAACCAGTCAGTATTGTCTTGTAGAACAATAAATAGAATAAGTTATAAAAGACACAATCGAACTGGTTGACCATGTTCTGTAGATGGTAAACTAAGAGAGTATAAAAGACACATAGTTGGATAGATTAATTGTGTGTTGAAAAGAAATATAATAAGTAGTCTATAATATATTGGGTCGAATAGAGCGACTGTGTTCTATAGGAAAATAGAGATTGCAAGAGACACATTCGGGCAAATCGACTATGCACTGGAGGTAAAGACAGGTGTTGAAAATTATGATTGTAGATGATCTAGTGTTTTTGTGTAGAATACTTTAAAGAAACACACAAACAATTGTATTGATACATTTGATCCAGTTATGGCACATAACACAAACCTTGTACCAACATTGTCTAATACAAGTATTGCAATACAAAATAAAATTATCAGAGAGCAAGCAGTAAAAATAAAAATGTTAATCGAAGTGGTCATTCGTGAATGTTTTAAGTTATAATAATTTTTAAAATAAATGTGATAGAGATTTGGCTATAAGAAGGAACTATAAAAGCAATCTAAGAATGGTTTCAGGTAGTTGAGGTTGAAAGGGAGGTATATTGGTGATGGTATTGGCTTGATATTTTGGCCTACCCCATCACTTCACAATCCCATGGTGATAAGGGTGTTAGGTAATTTACCAATATATACCATCAACCATGTATATATACTTGGCCAAAAAACCAATTTGACTTCCCCCTTGGTGATGAAATTTAAGTAGGTAGAATTTTTTTAATGTTTTTTTATGTTATGTGGTTTGGAAGTGTGTGAAAAATAAAAATAATGTGACTAAATCGATAAATTAAAAATCTCCTATTTATTCTATATATGTCTCTAAGCAAGCAAGCAACAAAAAATAAAAATTGAATTAATTACTAACAATATAGGTTAATTCCTTTGTTTTGAAGAGTACATAGTCCATTTAGGCGACCCTATATGAAAACAATACATAATAGAATCGATAGGGTCAATGGTATCTATTGAAGCAAGAGCTATAATGATGTAGTTGAATGGGTCAACTGAGTCTTCTAGATAGGAAAGCAAGCTAAAGAACTGTGTCAATCCCATTGGCCTAGTTCATTATAAGGTCATAATTTTATAGAATGAAAATTATGAAAAATAGGATTGTAAATGAAGAATAAAAATGACTAAGAAGGTAAAAATAAACATGTCAGGTACCTAGAACAACAAACATGCTCTGATACCAGTTGTAAGAGAATCCAAGAACAAACACACATGTTCTGATCCCACTTGTTAGGATCTTGCTCCTCAGAAAGAGCACAATATGATTACCAAATATAAGCAATTAAACATGCGAAAATAACCAGAAGCACAAGTAACTAGAATTCACCAATAGCACAGAATATGAGAGACAATACACTATCTTGTATTAACACTTTACAAAAAAGAATAAAATAAAGAGCCACCACACTCTTCCACCTTATAGAGGCTTCCCACACCTCAAGTGTACAGTAATTCTTCTTCAAAACACTCTCCTACCAAAAATGGTCCCAACAACCAACTCACAAACAGAATTGGTGTTCACCTCTCCAACCAGTCGGTAATAACTCTGTCAGTTCACCAAGCACTCTATAGCACTTCAAGTTGATCTCCCATGAACCTGCAATCTACAATTCAACAGACCATACTCACACATGTAGATTTCCTATGAGCTTGCAACAACCTGCAACTCAATGATCTTACAATGGAAGGAACTTCCTTGCCTTCCTTATCAGCGCATAATTACAATACATGCCAATGGGTCTATAAATAGATCCCAGACTTAAAAAATAACTTAGACTCTTAATTTAGACAATTATTCACGTAGTTCAAGACTCTAACTGGCCTTTACATGCAAACACTTCGTTCACTTAACTAACTGTCCGTGAAACGAACAGTTCTGGAACACACAGGCGACCGACGTCAGTCCCTACTTGCCTGGTGCTACCGATGTCGATCGACATCTTGCCGTCGCCGATTGCCTTCTGCATTGGTCACGACCGATGTCGGTCATGCTGTCAACGCCGGTGCTTATCAAACTTCAGCAACCATTTTTTCTCTATTTGCAAACTTGAAGCTTTTAGCTCCACACCCTAACAATCTCCCACTTGGAGATAAATAGCTGCAACCTGTACCTGTACCTATACTCTATCTAGTTTGTTCCCTTGGCTTTGTATCCCTCCTCAAGATCACTCTTGAAGACCAACCACCACAAATACCTATAGTGCAAACCCTGTCATCCAAATCACCTGCCACATCCACATCTACAAACCATGTAGAAAATAACTTGAACCTGCATAGCATGTGCACCTGCTGCTGGTCCCTCTAAGAATCCACTGAACTGCCCTTCAGTACTTCTCTCCCGAATTGGCTCCTAACTTGTGACAACTCCCACTGCTTGGAAAAACTCAGGTTTAGTACATACCATGCACTTAACCTCATTATGTGAATCAAGAACCTGTTATGTGAACTGTCCAACCATCGGCGTGCTAACCGGTCTCACACAATCATCCTGAAACAAAGTCAACATATGACCTTCCATGTCTCTAGAACACACTCATGCCAAAGAATATTGCTGCTCCTAGATTCTCCATGACATCCCTCTGAACTAGCTTTACCTTTAGTTCAGCAATACCCTGTATATGTAATCCTGCAACAAGCACATCATACAGTAATAGGATAATGTAGCTAATATTATCCAACCTGGTAAAGAGAAACACAATGATCAAACCTCCATTGCCCTGTAGTGTATACAAGACCATATATCCTGATCTTCCGTCTCACGTATCCATTTCCGCTCTTCTTCATCCTGAACATCCATTTGTCTCTCAGTGCTTTCTTCCAGCTGGCAACTCTACCCAAAACACCTGTTTGGTTCTCCTCCAAGGAATCACATCCTCCATCCATGCCAAGCTCCCACTGTTTTTTGGATCTACCTGTTCTGCTTCTTTAACAACTTCCTGGTTCTATACCATAAGTGAGCAACAAGTAGTGTAAAGAAGAGAAATGACGAATTTAAGAACTTACTTACACCTTTAGTCCTTCATATGGGCGCTTGAGACTCCTTGACAGCTTGCTGTCCACCCAAAATTCGTCTTAGTAATCGATGTCGATCACATCTCAGTCTGCACCCGATCGATGTCAGTTTCGTGTGACTGCCTCCTTACCGACGTCGGTTCCCCCTGACCGACGCCGGTAGTTATCCACCCTGAGTCACTGACATCGGGCTGCACATAGTCGATGTCGGTCCCTATCTGGACGTCGACGCTGATTTTCCTGCCGACATTGGTCTCTGTGTTTTTCTAGTGAGAACTGACTTTTTTCCACGAGCTCTTTTTGGATCAAACCCTTGTCCAAATTACCCTTGCTCTGCTCAGAATTCTTATGCTCCTTGTGCTGAACTCTATCCGTCACCTTCTCCTTGAAAACCAAGGCTTTCCTACTCTTGTCACGAACATCAGATTCCTCAAGAAACGTAACCTTCTTCTTCTGCATACAGAAATCATGATCCATGCCTTCTAAATCCGAAAGCATACCCTTTGACTCAAGAACATGCATCTCTTTCTTATCTATGTGACCAAGCCTATTAAGCCACATCTCTGAATCTATAGCTAAAGTAGATAACCCAAAAAGAGAATCAGTAATACAAGTAGATAGATAAAGCGTACCTACTTTCTTACCTCTAGCTACAACAAGTGCACTCTTGGCAACCTTCCAAGAGTCTGTTGTGAGAGTCACTGTGCAACCCTCATCACCCAAACTTCTTATAGAAATCAAATTTCACTCCAGAACTGGGACATGCATGACCTCCTCTAACACCCATGTGTTACCTATCTGCAATTTCAGCTTCACTTTCCCTTTGCCAACCATCTGACAAGGCTTACCATCCCCTACACAAATTTCTTCAGAGTCTCCTTGGACATACTACTTTATCCAAAGAACATCCCAGAGCATCTTGTGCAACATAATCTGCAACATCTGCTTCTTCTTCATGTCCTTCATGTTGATCTGCACCTGATCTGCAATCTCTCTTTAAGTGCCCTTGCTTTCCACATTTCTAGCAGGTTATTCTACCATACCTGGACTTGGATCTCCTGCCTATCTTCGACCTTGATCTCCCACGCTCTATCTTCTCTCTTTACCTTCCTCTGCCTTCAACACTCAAAGCATTCCCTGATGATTTACCTGTGTTTTTCCTGTGTATCTCTTCATTCAAGATCACACTCACAACATCATCCACTTTTAAGACTTTTGAAGCAGACACAGTATTAGAAACTCCCATTACCAAACCTTCCCAACTTTCAGGTAATGAACACAAGATTAAGAGAGCTCTAATTTCATCATCAAAAACAATATTGACTGAACTTAACTGGTTTACCAAACCATGGAAATCACTAAGATGACTATGAACAGATCCACCTTCCAATATTTGCAAATTAAATAAATGCTTCATAAGAAATACCTTATTAGAAGCTGAGGGTTTTTCATATAAATTTGCCAAAGATTCCATCAACTCCACCGTTGTCTTACACTGTGATAAGCTGAAAATCACAGATGATGCAAGACTCAATCTAATAGATCCTAGAGCCTTCCGATCAAGAACCTCCCATTCCTCATCCTTCATATCCCGGGGTTTGCAATCAACCCCACCCAATGGTAAGTACAAATCTTTCTGATACAGATAATCTTCAATTTGCATCCTCCATAATTGATAGTTTTTGCCATTAAACTTCTCTATTCGTAGCTTATTGTCTTCTGCCATTGCTCAACTCCTACTCAAACAGAAACCCTATGAGTAACCTGTAATCAAAACACACTACCCAGATCTAATCCAATCTGTTAGTATCCCAACCAAAAGCTCTGATACCACTTGTCAGGTACCTAGAACAACAAACATGCTCTGATACCAGTTGTAGGGAAATCCAAGAATAAACACACCTGTTCTGATCCCACTTGTTAATATCTTGCTCCTCAGAAAGAGCACAATATGATTACCAAATATAAGCAATTAAACATGCAGAAATAACCAGAAGCATAAGTAACTAGAATTCACCAATAGCACAGAATATGAGAGACAATACACTATCTTGTATTAACACTTTACAAAAAAGAATACAATAAAGAGCCGCCACACTCTTCCACCTTATAGAGGCTTCCCACACCTCAAGTGTATAGTAATTATTCTTCAAAACACTCTCCTACCAAAAACGGTCCCAACAACCAACTCACAAACAGAATTGGTGTTCACCTCTCCAACCAGTCAGTAATAACCCTGCCAGTTCACCAAGCACTCTATAGCACTTCAAGTTGATCTCCCATGAACTTTCAACCTGCAATTCAACAGACCATACTCACACATGTAGATCTCCTATGAGCTTGCAACAACCTGCAACTCAATGATCTTACAATGGAAGGAACTTTCTTGTCTTCCTTATCAGTTCATAATTACAATACATGCCAATGGGTCTATAAATAGATCCCAGACTTAAACAATAACTTAGAGTCTTAATTTAGACAATTATCCACACAGCTCAAGACTCTAACTGGCCTTTACATGCAAACACTTCGTTCACTTAACTAACTGTTCGTGAAACGAACAGTTCTGGAACACACAGGCGACCGACGTCGGTCCCTGCTTGCCTGGTGCTGCCGACGTCGGCCGACATCTTGCCGTCGCCGGTTGCCTTCTGCGCTGGTCACGACCGACGTCGGTCATGTTGCCGACGCCGGTGCTTATCAAACTTTAGCAACCACTTTTTCTCTATCTGCAAACTTGAAGCTTTTAGCTCCACACCCTAACAAAACCTAATTTTTTTTGAAGATGTTGATATTGTTACTTTTATACTATGTTGTTTAGATGATGACTTTGATTATGCTAATAGAGTCAACTGAGTCGACAAAGTCTAAAAACTTGTATGTAAATAAGTGAACTGAGTTGAGTTGATCGATCCCTTATTATTGAAGATGACCTGCACAGAGAAATACTGAGTCGATTGTAATGACAGTGTGTTAAACATGCACACAAAATATTAAATTATATCAACAGATTCAATCCAGTACTATAGAAATAAAAGTATATAATAGATGATAATAAATGAAGGTGTAACGAAAAACCTATAAAGGTTAGTTCACGTCAGGTTCATCAGAATGTATACAAGGGAAAGTGACACTGATCTAATTCAATCGTAGCTCAGAGAAGATAAATCACACTAACCTTTAACTTGTTAGTACATTTAGACAATTGGAGTCATGATTAATATGGATTTGTTAGACCTAACTAAGGAGTCTCTTACCACAACAATATCACTAGAGAGGGTTCCAAAGCCTCTAGTCAAGCAACATCATACAATAACCTTAGCTAGGTCCTATGTTTTTTTATTTCATAAATAAATGACAAAGTAAAGTAAAATCTAACCTAATGCTCACCAAACATTTTGGCATAAAATGGGGGTAATAAACATAAAAGTAAACATGGATAGAATAACTCTACTCAAATCAATGTAGAGGTAATCATAATGCATAGAGAGAGAAACATATAAGCTAACAAATGCAAATATATCTACTTTAATAAAGAAGAGCAAGAGTTAGGAATACTTACCTTTGAAAACGAACCCATCAAGCCTCAATATCTCCCTTGGCCAAGATGGTTTTCAAGAGGTTGTTGTGTATGTTGAAGAAACAAAAGATGGATGATGGACTATAGTTTAGCCAAGGACAACCTAGTGAATCCCAAGTTTTCAAAGAATAAGATTCATATCTCCAAAGGAAGTATGAAACCCTAAAAAATGGCTCCTCAAGTAGAATGGTGGATAAACAGATGGGAAAATAATGATTTACTCCTTGTCTCTCTATGAAACACAATCATAACATGCTCTCCAAAAGGAGCTACTAGTCTACGTTGACCAATCTATCTACAAAATTTACACTCACAAAGAAGAAGCCTTCTTAGGGCAGAGCTTATAGTCTAACATTACTAAAAATCGATGAGGCCCTGAGAGAAGACACACATAAAAATAATGAGATTAGATCCATACTTGTGATCACCAACACAACCAACAATTGAATCATTCAATCTCAAGACAGTTACTCGTCAATTCAAAGTTCTCACACTTAAATTCTAATAGCACCAATTGGATCTTACATGGGTTGACACTAATCATAGTAGTCTAGTTCAACCCCGTACTCTGAGTTCTTGGTTTAACAAGCCTATAAAAAGAACAATAAAATATGGCTCCGGAGAATCTCCACGAACTAAAAAATAAAATTCTAAGAGTACGAGTTGGTTCTTATATTAGTTGACACTAATTATAATAGTCTAATTCAACCTCGTCCTTAGAATTATTGGTTTAACAAGTCTATCTAAAGGACAATAAAATACAACTGAAGAATCTTTAAAAACTAAATAATAATAACATAAAACATAGGAGTGTAAGTTCATCAACCTAGACAATCATATACTAATATGGCATTTTTTCAAGCCAAGGAATAGGTAATTATGAGATCAAATTTTGCAACTATTTTTGTTTTGTAAAGTGTCAGTTATCCAAGTATTGCCTCACAAAATCTACAAGAGTTAAAACCATCATAGTCATTTATTAAACAACCTTGACACACTTGTTAAGTCAAAGTTTTTTTTTTATTTTTTTATTGAAACTTTGTATTTACATAGATTAGGTGTACAGAATACTCCTTTGGTTTAATGTCAAGGATTGAAAGGTATCCATTCTACCAAATTTGTCTGGGACACAATCCCAATATCATCCTATATATATATATAACCATCAAGAAAAATGACCCACGTCAAAAATTCCAAAGAAAACAGAAGTACATATTAACCACTAATATGACTGAAACAGGATTCAAGGCAACATATAAGGTTAACACACAAACAAAATTCCACTTGCAAATCATAAACAAGCTAAGGTGTGATTCCCTGTTACCCATTAATTCAAAGGATGGGCTTGATTATAAAACCATAAAATAATTCAACATACAATAAAAACATTATGATGTAAATCTTTTTAAATATATAATTATATACTTAAATTAATCAATAAAAAGTTAAATAAACAAAAGATTTTAAATTATTTATAAAAAGAATTATCCATTTAAAAAATAATAATTAATTTTAAATAAAATATATCTTAAAATTTAAATCAAATCACTTAAATCTCTCAACTCAATGAAAATTAAAAATGCAGTCATTGGATGCATTCCATCTAAACCCTCCATGCTTGCAACACTAATATCTCCCTAAAAATATTTATGGGAAATTATAAAATAACTTCTCTTATACTATTTTCCCATTTTGTATTAGAACTCAAGATTTTTGAAAATGAAAGTGGGCACTAAGCATGCCCTTCCTCCTCTTCGAAAAGCCATTTGTACATAACTGAGCTGTTCATGGCTTTTCCCTTCCTTGCATCTATGTAATTGCCTCTTTAAAAACATGTTTCCTATGCCAATATATAACAGTGCTATTATATATATATAGAGGTGTTATGCTCTTTTGGTATTTTTAATCCTTAGGTTGTTTTACACAGCTCTATCTATCTATTATTATTAGATCTAATAATTGGGAAGATGCTTATAAGTTTTTTCCATCCCGAATTGCCTTGTGGGGCTTGCTGGGGCCATGCAATATTTTCATTGTTGTGCCTTTGTATAATATAAGTGGATACTTTTTTTATATTTTAGTACTAAGGACCAACCCTTGTTCTTTCAATAATAATGAACAGTAATTTAGATATTTAAAATTGCCCACAAAGGGAATCCATCCCTGAACATTACCCAGAGCTCTTGAATTTGCAACCATGCTGATACAGTTATATTTTAATTTTATTTTAATACTCCTTTTAAAGATTTCTATTTTCATGTGTAGAAGTCTAATATTGTTATGAAAATGTAATTTTTGCTTCTTCCAGTATTTATGAAGTATTGGATATATGAAATTAAATTTTTAAAGCTATCTTATAACAACTTTCTAGTATCACTTAGTAGACATTAACCAATCTTTTTCTTAAATAATATTTCAAACACAGACAAGTACATGCAAATTTAGCCACTTGCAGTGTCAAATCAAGGAAAATCCCATCTATGTTTAAAATAATCACAAACTTTCAAAAATTTCAAAAAAAACTGTTAATATTTTATCGTTTTAATCTTTAATTATAATATAGAGTTCTTTCTTAAAATTTTAAAAATTTAATTTGACAAAGTGTAGATAATGTTTTCATTATTTTAAAATAATTAATATATAATTTAAGATAAATCTTTTTAAAATATATCTAGAAGTATGTAGTGTCATTTTCAAGATATTTATTCAACTTATATCACAAATATAATATAACATAGGTATCTTAAAAATGATATCTCTTTATATATTTTGCATAAATTTATGTAAGATATGTATGTTAATTATAAATCCCTTATAATATTTGAAAAGTGTCTATAATAAACAACATATCATGTTATATAATGAAAATAAAAATGAAAAATTATATTTTCTAACAAACACTTGGAGTTCTATAGAGGATAGATACAAAAGTTTGTAATGACCACTTATAAGAAAGTTCAAACATAAAATTTACCAAGATATTACAATGACATATTAATAAGCAATCATAATATGTAAGAGTAGTTCAAGTCGTGCGTAATTTTATTTTATATTTTGTTTTAATTTTAAAAACAGTAAGTAATAATTGTAGTGCAATTGGTGAGGATGATGATTGCTTGTATCCATCCACTAGGGTACAAATCCCTCTAGATACCCAATACGAAGAGTCAAGTGTTTAAGGCTGAGATTGTGTCCTAGGTAATTTTGATGGTGTGGATGTCCTTTATTCGTGGATGCTTAACTAAAGGAGCTCACCGATTTAGATGTACGCTTATTGGACATTATAAATCCACTATAAACAATGAGCAATATAAGTCAATGGCATTGCATCCTTATTTAATAAAGATCTTGTCGCATGCAAAAGTTAAGTTTTACATTTTATTTTTCCGTTAATTTGAAAAACTTCCTCTACATTTTGAGAGAGAAATATTTAAACATTTTTCATTATCTTATCTCCTTATAAAAATTTCAAAAGTTCGATATAAATTTAACATGCTTCTAATAAAATAGTCTTCTATTAAAATCAATATAAAGCTGTAAATAGAAAAGAACATACCTACAAATACATCATATTTATTCCGATAAAAAATAAAAAATCACAAAGTAATAGTGTCAAAGTCGCCAATGACATTTTCACTACTTTTTCTTTTCAATATCTAGTGTTGCCATTTTTAGCATGTTTAATTAATATAATTTTAAACATTCTCTATAAATGTCATGTCATTTTAATACCACAGTGTTCGAAAAAATATTTTATTTCAATTATAAAATGACGGTCAATTCAAACTCGCTCCACAATGTCAAGCATCCATAACCGTTGAAGGAGGTCATATGAAGAGAGAGCATATCCACTCTCTCTCAAATGAATTGCAGCGATATCGTTGTCAACATTAACAATGGGGAGGTACTTATCATAGAATGAACAATGTTATGTGGTTGCTCTTGAACGGAGTTAAGTGCAAACATAGACAAAATAAGCGGTGCACGTGGGAAGGGCAGTTGTGATTCCCCATCCATTATGGTCACATGGACATTAGTGTCTGATTTGGCCTACATAGAACAAAATGGCTATATATTTTTACAGAGAAGTGTGCACAACATTGAGCCTTCTACATTGAGCCTTCTGCATTGACGAATTTGTGAAAATCCAAGGGAGTAAAAAAGCTAAATGTTTCAGTTTTTTTTAAGTCAAGCAAGTGTAAAGACATGGCTTTTTGTCTAGGTAAGTAGAATGTATGTTTATCACTCATGGTGTGTGCCCAATGCCCAATGCCCAACTAAAATCCACCTTTTATTTTCTACAATTGGGTATGGTATCATGTCATCTCCATTGGTTATGCATCACTCGTTTTATTCGGAGTGCCCACTACAACAAGGGGGTGTTTTAAGACAATATTAAAAATAATATTTAATTAAATCATCTTAAGTTGAGATTTTTTAAAAAAATTGTGTATTGTCTTAAATATTGTCTCAAAACAGACGTCTCTAATTATCATCTCAAATAATTATCTCTCTACAAATTATATAAAATAATACTTATTTTGTCTCTCAAGAGAAAATATCATTTTTGTCTCTCTAAAGATCATAGAATACTACTTTTTTTACTCTCGAGAGACTATCATTTTTGTGTCTCTTGAGACAATATAAATTTAATCCCAACGATTATCTCTCTAAAGACAAGGAATTTAATGAAATAAAAAAAACACTAAATTTTTTCTAGTTTGACCAATGAATAAGTATCATTAATGCCACCAAGTGGGTTCACAAACATTTTATTAATATCAAAATAGAGCAAATACAAAAAGGTGCTTAAAGTCATTAACCCTTGACATAAAATGATACACTTATTTATTGAATAAGACGCCCTAATTTTATGTAGGTATCATCACATTATTGTGAAGCCTTTTTTAACCGACCCATTGCTAGAACCTGTTGGTATCCCCTTCAAGACATTGAATCTCAGTGTTGGACAAGGGTTTGAAATAGAAGAGAAAATAATTAAATCACTTTAACTCGCAAAATAAAATAAGATGTAACTCATAATATTAAAAATAACCATTTAAGCAACTTTAAGTACAACTCTGCATGTGTGTGCACGCGCACACATGTGAGAGAGAAAGAGAGAGATTCCATACCACACTGCCCAATTATAACATGATCACCTTCCTTCACACAAAACAAGGTGCAATATGTGTAGGTATGTTTGAAAGCCTCTTTTCATACCTGTGCCAACGCAGATTAATCCTTTCGCTCTTTGTATAAACTAGAGTATCAAAATAAATTGTTCATACCCTAATCATACCCTCATTACTTACCACCCCCCTACCCCAGGTCTTTCTCCAGCAACATATGTTGTAATTTATAACAAAAAAATTAATGTAGGAAAACAAGGTATGAGAACAACTTTAATCTACATATTTGTTTAGCACCAAATTGGAAAAAATATAACAAAGGCCCTACACATTCTTTCCATGAAAATATGAATTCCTTATGAACTCTTGGTGTAGTTGCAATAGAAAAATACATATGATGCAAATTTATTCACAACCCAGACCAACCCTTTGAGAGGCAAAGCAACCAAACTAACTATTTAGCCCCATTGCCATAGGATTCAAATTGCCCATCTTTTTTTTCCTTAATTTCTTTCCCAATCCCCATTCTTATACATAACCATACCTAGAAAAACAATGCCAATAAAGAACAAGCATGGACCAAATTAAAAAAGTAATAAAAGTAATACCCATAGCAGAGCTCCATCACAACCATCAGAATTAGGTAATTTCAATCCTTTCATCTTTTTTTTCACAAAAAAAGACCACACAATTGTATTTAAGATTAGAGTTTCTAAGCACTAAGAGAAGGAAAGCCATTCCAAAAAACCACATAGATGCAAGTAGGAAGGAGAGAAATCGTTTGAGAGCAATTAGACCCAATTCCCAATATGTAATTCCATGAAATAGCGACATAAAACCATGATGCGAATCAAAACAATATTCTGAGTAAAGGCAAATGAGGGAAGATAAAAGAAATCACAGTGATTGCCTATGAGTCTGGGGAACCTTTGCCTCCTTACTACACTACCTTAATCAGAGTTCCTCCTCCTCCTCTTAATGCTTTCACAACTACTTAAGAGATCTCAGATAATGAATGAACAAAGGAAGATGGTAGAAAAAGTAGAGGGGTGGGATTTCCAAGGCCTTCCCCACCTCATGATTACACCATTCAGGTCAATCTCATATAATGCAAGGAAAAAGGAGTCTTTATGTTCTAATAGGGAATATATGACTTTAAACGTGAACCCTAGTTTAGGCATACATCATGGGATATAAGACACCAATTTAGTGAAACAAGTCCAAGCCATAGCTAAGTTTTCTACTAAGGAATCAAGTTAGATGTTAGTATTGGTCTCTTATCTAATATACAAATCATATACAAGGATAGTTTGACCTTTCCAATATCAAAAAATATGCCTCCTACTAATCTCAAAAAATTATGGAGTATTTGATTTACTTGTTCCGATATACTTAGAAATTTTGAATAGTGGGAACAATATTTGTGATAGGAATGAGCTCAATGATGGTCAGTTAAGTTGTGTTACTAGACATTATTGGTAACTCATCCGGATATGATATGATACATCTGTGGAAGTAGGTTCGTCGGGGATTCATAGGGATGTATCTAGGGTACATCATTGGCCCTACGGATATGTCCCTGGACGTATCCAAGCATATCCGCAGGGTTAGGGCCATACCTTGGACGAACCCCCTATGAATATGCGCTAAAAAAGTCATTTGCAAATCAGGGCAGCACTGGAGGGGTTATGCAGTGGTGAAACCCTTATAATATGTAACACAAACTAAAATCATTTACCCTTTATCCACTTTTCTATCAATTAGTACTCATGTTGTCTCCAAATCTTGCACCCTAGAAGACGTTGTTCAGGCCTCCTCCAGATTTGGTCAACGTTGGGACATTTCCAGCCCTGTGAGTGTGCCTATAAGTGGAAATGAACCTCTAGGTTGAAAGGGCTAGCTCCATGTATTAGATTTTTGTGCAATAAAACTGTTGTAACAGTTTGTATGAGTGAAAAGAGTCAAAAGTTTGCATAAATGAAAAGCGTAGTCTAAGATGGTGATACACCAAGAATTAGTATCCACATGTATACCCTATACTTATGCACAATACAACAGAATGTAGTCTATAACTCAAGCTCTAGAAGATTCCAACATAAGTATTTCAACGTCGAGACAAAATGAATGAGATCACACAAGGTAAATAATTAGAAAAGACAATTTGTATAGTCCAGAAAAAGATTTACACATTTGCAAAATCTCATACAACTAGAATGCACTCTACATGCCCTATTGGATCAACTTTTTGCTCAAAAACATGAAGGACAGAGAACAAAAGGATAAAACATCACTTGTTGTCACTCTGTGTCTCTTGCATGCCCAGGCAAATGTATAGAACTTAGAAAGAAAATAGACTTATGCTTCTTTGCTCAAAATCAAGAAAATGGTGAAACATTCTAGCAAGGCTTCACTGTACTATTTATGGATGATAAAACAAGAGCCCAAGGGTTCTATTTATAACAAAAGAGGGAGGGAAGATAGAGCTCTTGGGAGCCAAAATAGAGGCCTCCAAAACGGTTTGCAGTCGCCATCCTAGTGAAACTGATTCTAGCTATTCTCTCATTCAGTTGTAGTTTGTCTTTCTCTTTGATTCACCCTCTTGAAATGATCAAGATCGCCTCAAAATCAATGGTGAGATGATCTTCCATAAGAAATGGCTCGAATCACTACTGCAAACCTTAGATTCCTCCTGAAAGCTCTTACATTTTGCACTATATACCCATTTGGGTTTTCCAAGTGACTTTACTTCCTACTTGCTTCTTCGGGCTCTTTGATTGCTTCTACTAGTAAAAGTTATAAGTAAAGCTCTTTTGAAAACCTAATTGCTTAAGACCCTGTCAGGTTCTTCAATTGATTTCACTTATAAAAGTCATAATTAAAGCTCTTTTGAAAACCTGATTTGCAACGTATTTGCTTAAGACCCTATCGGGTTCTTTGAATGGCTTTACTCCTTGTTTGAAGACTTTAGACATGAATTTGACATCCTATAACACGTCATCAAGCTACACCCCAACAGCTAGTTGGCCACCCTGAATTTAACGTCTTGCGGTACGTTGTGTCTTTGAATTCCAACGGCTAGTTGGGCACCCTGATTTTGACGTCCTGTGGCACGTCATGTCTTTGAATTCCAATGGCTAGTTGGCCACCTTGAATTTGATGTCCTACAGCACGTCATGGGGATCCATGGGTTGGGTTTATTGTTTCGAGCAATTTTCCCAAAAAAATATTTTGGACAATTTGTTCGAAGGAATTCTTTTCGGGATTTTACCCGAAAGGCAAGGGCTAGTTCCTTCGGGCACTTTTCCCAAATGACACTTGGGAAAGTGTCCTTCAAAAAAGCTCTGAAGGACACTTGGGGAAGGCATAGGTTCCCTTCGAAAAATTCCGAAGGGAATTTCTAAATGAAATGGCCCTTCAAAACTTTTTCGAAGAGTATTTCTAAAAGAAATGCCCCTTCAAAAAAGTCAAAGACAAAGTGCCCTTCGAAAAATTCTGAAGGGTCACTTGGACAACAAAGTGCCCTTGGAAAAAGTCCGAAGGGACACTTGGGCTAAAAAGTGCACTTTGAAACTTTTTTGAAGGTCACTTGGAAGAAAAGTGCCCTTTAGAAAAGTCCGAAGGGACACTTGGGCTAAAAAGTGCCCTTCGAAACTTTTCCGAAGGGAAAAAGTCCTAAGGGTCACTTGGACAACAAAGTGCCCTTCGAAAAAGTCTGAAGGGACACTTGAACTAAAAAGTGCACTTCATAACTTTTTTGAAGGGTCACTTGGAAGAAAAGTGCCCTTCAAAAAAGTTTGAAGGGAGACTTGGGCTAAAAAGTGCCTTCGAAACTTTTTCAAAGGGTCACTTGGAAGAAAAGTGCCCTTCAAAAGAGTTTGAAGGGTCACTTAGAAAGAAAAGTGCCCTTTGGAAAAGTCCAAAGGGACACTTGGGAAAACAAAGTGCCCTTCGAAAAACTCTGAAGGCACACTTGGGGAGGAACAAGGCAAGAAAGGACCTTTGAAAAAGTTCCGAAGGGCCACTTTCGAGAGGCAAGAATCAAGACCATTTCGGGTTTTTTAATTATTTTTGCTTATAAAAGTCATAAGACTTGCTCCTTGGAAAACCTGAGGTCATGCATCATTGAAAACCCGCAAAGCATTGGAAGCAGTAATTCAGATTCGTAAACCCGAATTACTCCTACTCATGAAACTTTTATAAGTCGAGTCGTTCAGAGAACCCGACTTGGTCTTGAGGAGTAACTCGGGTTTATGAAAAGCCAAGACTTGACTTATGAAGAACCCGACATACACTACAATGGAACCAAAACACTTTAGCATCCTTGACTTAAAATTTTGGACCTCTGAAATGCCCTATTCTTGCAACTGTTGTTCGGCTTTTCATGAAAATGTTTAAACAAATTGTACCAAGGTGAAATTTGATCAACATTCTTGGCGACTCTGAGAGGAGGCATGCCTGCTATGTCAAAGACCAGTCCCTTAAATCCTTCCATTAGGCATGGAGTCACGCATATAGGCACTTCAAAGAGAACTGAACAAGCTTTGGTTCAAAAACACACTAGCTGGGTTGATTATACACACAACATTGAGACGCACACCAACAAAGAGAAGGAAAACACACCTGTGCTACAAAGCACTTCGGGAAAACAAACACAACAAAGGAAACACACCAAAACAAAGTATATACAAGACATGGCCGACAAGGGTCAAAAGTAGGGCTTCAAATGGATTCCATTCACTAGAATAGGCAACTTTTCTGCATCCATTTTAGACATCTGAAAGGAGTTTCTTTGTTTGCACTTGTTGATGATGTAAGGACCACTCCACAATATCAAACTTTATATGTTTGCCTTTTTTTGCTCTATATTCATCCCATTTCAAGACCAAGTCATCTTCTTTGAACACTCTTAACCTTGCCCTTTTGTCAAAGGATTTCTTCATAAGAACTTGATGGTGTTCCAAAGCTTTGTGTGCATCATCTCTTGCATCTTGCAGCTACATTAATTCTGTCAATCTGACCCTCATGGGAGTGTTTTCAAGTAATTTCATTTGTTATGCAAGTTCCAAGGCAGATAGCTCTTGTGATATGTGTTGACGCAGTGAATTGCACCCGGGGTAGGAGGCCGAGCTTCTGCCTTCCACACGTCAAAATGGAAACTCCCCTCTCACCTGTGGGACTGGCGAAGCTGGAGGGGAGAGTCTCTAGGTAAGGGCTAGCTCCCTTTGATGCATCTGAGTTGTTCCAATAGATATACAATGGGGGGGATGAAAAGGGAGAAGGATTGCAAGAAAACAGAACTACTCTAAAAGACGTGATGCACCAAATGATTCGACCTACTCACACTCACACTTGAAACCATACAAACATATACGTACACATTAAACTGGCAAAAGGACCAGGCTGCAGGAAACTAACAAGGAGGCTTCAATGGAACACACAGAAAACAGGGACTCACCATAGGTGTTGTGGAAAGAGCACACTGTATAGTAGCTTCTTCTGTCTCTGCGCTTCCAGGTGCAGCTCTCCTTGTCACTCACAGGAATGGCACCTTATAGACACTAAGTGCATTGGTGTTAACCCTGTGAAAGCATTAGAAAGCAATGACTAAACACAAAACTAACACTCAGACACACAGAAATATCTAACTAGAATAGAGGTAAAAATGCATTTATTGATTTTAGGTGAAAATTTACCGGGGCTTCGCCTTACAAATGTGACAGATGCTTTTCCATATGACAAGTCTACAATATATAGAGGAAGAAAGGAGGCCTTTTGGCACCCTTTTTACAAATGACCCATGTGCATTCTGATCATTGGGAAGAGGAAAGCTGCTCCAAGGTAATGTCGTGTCGGCCCCTTGCTTCAAGGTGAAATTATGGGCCACGTCATTTGTCTGCAAAAGACTGCTCGTTTAAGGCATTTCACGGCTTGCCTACTCATTAATGCAGAACAGGAAAAAATGAGTTGCGATGTTCATCACCTGTTCGCGCCTCTTGGTAATCAATTGGCAGACACTGTTTCAACTGCAGATATAACTCACCTCCCTTTTGCCACCTGCGCTGCCTTCTTAGTTTCTGCTCTTTCATCTCTCGGTTTACCTCTACTTGTTCTTCAGCTCTCCAGACTTTAGTCTTTGAATTCCTTCGGGCTCACGCCATTTGTTTCAAAACCAACGATTATTCATTCCTGCAAAGTTTGACGTCTGCACGCCCATCGCTTTGAAACTCATAAGGCGCTTTGAAATGTGGATGCCGATGCATGGCGGCTTCCATTGAGTTTATGATGGGACACGTGTCAGTATCCGCTAAATCTATAGAAGCTTCAAACACCATTGGAGAGTACAGCAAGAAATGACGCGTGGCGGCTTATGCTCTCTTTAGCAGTTGGTCGGGGCCCATCACTTTTCTTCGCGGGACAAGAGAGAGACCGCAGATATTTGACACTTGTTGGCTTCCGCTGAGCCTTGCAGGGGACACGTGGCATGTTTCGCTGCTCCTAGAAAAGCATTTCAAAACCTTCCACGGTTGCCACTTGGTGCCTTCCGCGCTATGGATTTTCTGGTGTAAAATTTGACGTTTGCGGGCTCGTCACAGCTTGAAAACCAATAGCTAGTCTATCTTCTTAAAGTTGACGGCTTCCGGGACGTCACTGTCCTTAGCAAATTCCTTCGGCCTTTTCTGCAAGGTTTTCTCTTGGATAATTTTTTCGCGGACAAAAAGTCTGCGAGAATTGTCTCAGTTGCTCGTTATTCCTTCGGGTTCTTTGGCTGCAGCTTCCCCGAATTCCTTCAAACTTTTTGTCCGAAGGAAATCTTTCGGACAAAAGTCCGAAAGAATTCATGACTTTGCATTAACAAAATTCTGAAAGATCTTAGCCTCTTCTTTGTGACCTTTTTGAAGTGCTCCCTGCCCTCCGCAAGGGCTCTTGAACCCGAAACTGCCCTCCGCAAGGGCACTTGTCCTTCGGCTTTGTGGACGCTCCTTTAAACCACCCGATTGAACTAAGCCGTTGAACCGATCGATTGAACCAAAAATGGTTCAATGGTTCAACACTGCGCGTCACTCCTTTGTTGAACCAAACCTTTGAATCGAGCCAATGAACTTTTCAATTGAACCGGAGCGTTGAACTCTATCGTTGAACCAAAGCGTTGAACTTGAGCGATGAACTTGCCAATTGAACCAAGGCGTTGAACTGGTTTAATGGTTCAACGGTTCAAAGGTGCTAACTCTTGGAAAGATTTCGCCGTTGAACCACTCTTCCAACCTTAAGGAAAAGTGTATTTGAACCATTTTAGCTCTCTTTCTTTATGAATTTCTTCAAACAAGAGTCTGAAGAAGCTTTGTAAAACCTTGCACTCTCTGAATTGGTTCTTCATCTGCCAAAAGATTGCACCTGCAAAGTTCATAGAAAAACTCACTGCTGAGTCCGTAGAAACCCAAGCCCTGCAGAGTCCGTAGAAATAGCCCTGCAGAGTCCGTAGAAAAATAAGCCCTGCAAAAGTCCGTAGAAAATTCCTGGACTTGTGCAAAAATTTTAAAAGAAAAGCACTGGCCCTAAAACAACAGGGGAAGAAGGGGACCGATTTTTTCCCTGTTAGACCAAAAAATGGTCAACAAATTGGCAACTCTCAGGGGAAGCATGCATGCTATTCTTAGAATCCAGTTGCCTCAAAATCCATTGGGCATGGGGTCAAATTACAACTCAAAGATCAACAATAGCTCTGATAAATTCTAGAACCAATCACAAAACCTCAAAAGGAAACGAAAACACACACAAAGCTAAGAAAACTACTAACATGTGCAGAAAGCACTTAGGGAAAGCAAGGGAAATATATACATGACCAAAAAGAGGTCAGTGGCAATGCTTAAGATGTATCCCATTAATTGGGATATACAGTTCTTCACCGTCCAATCTGGAGAGTTGAAATGCATTATGCTGCTTGCACTGAGTGATTACGTATGGGCCACTCCATAGGGCGTCGAACTTCACATGCTTTTCAGGCTTAGCTCGGTCCTCATCTCATTTCAAAATAATGTCTCCTTCAGAGAAACCTTTTGATAAAAATTTATTGTCGAAGTGTCTCTTCGTTTGCTGTTGGCGATTGGTCATTAGAAGCCATAGCCCAGTCCCTCGTCTCTTGGAGCTCCATCAGCTCGCATAGCTTAACCTCCATGCTATTTCCTTCTTCTAATTGCAGCTAGAGAGCGAGGTCCAAGGCTGGCAATTCAAGTGAAATGGGGAACCTAGCTTCCCTTCCATAGACAAGCGTGTATGGTGAGTTGTCAACTGCCCTCTTCGGGGTGACCCTATCCGCCCATAGGGCCATTTTCAACTTGGCATGCCAAGTCCTCTGATTCTCCTCCATGGTTCGCTTGATGATTCTGATCAGGGTCTTATTTGTAGACTAGCCAACCCATTCCCTTGTGGGTAGTAATTGGATGAAGTGCTGAGATATATACCATATCTCAGTGCCCATTCACTTGTTTTGGTTCCCAAAAAAGCTAACGCATTATCTGAGATTATGGTCGTTGGAACCTCGAACTTTGTCACCAGGCCTCATAAAAATCCAGGACCGCACTTTCATTGGCCTCCTTCTGAGCAACAGCATCTACCCATCTTGTGAAATAATCTGTGGCGATCAGTTCCCACTTGTGTCCAGCACTGGAGGGAGGATTAATCATCCTTATGAAGTCCAGGGCCCATTGCATGAATGGATGTTCCACTTGAATAGGCTATAAAGGCATGTCAGCGAACCGTTGCTTCCCATCAAAAAGCGCGCACTTCTGGCACTTTCGTACCTAGGCATGGGTGTCCTTGAAAAGAGTAGGCCAGAAATAGCCAGCTTTCATTATTCTTGCTACAGTAGCCCTAAGAGCAAAATGACCACCGGCTGGCCCATCATGGAACTCAGACAGCACCTTGTCGGCCTGTCCTACGTCTAAACATCTTAAAATGACTCCTGAAAAATCCTTTCTAAACAACACTCCATCAATCAGGGCATAAGGGAGACACTGGAGTCTGAAATATCTCCTCTTCGTCCTATCAAGGCACTGCAGGCACTCACCAGTTAGAAAAATATGCCTCACGTCTGATGTCCAATACTTCATGATAAATGGTTCTTCTGTTGTAGTTGCATCATGAATCAGTAGACAGTCTTCCTTTTACTACTTAAAGTCTGCAGTGAGGTGTTCACACAGGCCTCTCCCTCTTACCAGTTTGGTGATCTTGATATCTACATCATATTCCATCACCTTAGTGATCCACTCTGCTCTCTTCTCATTTAGGTCTCGGTTGATCAAGAAATCTTTGATGCCGGGATGTGGAACCATGAGGTGGATTCCGCTATTGGATCACGTGTCTGAATTTCTTCAGACTCCGTATGACCGCCAAGACTTGTTTTTCCACATATGTGTATCTGACTTCAAAACCTTTTAGGCCTTGGCTCAAAAATGCAATTGGTTGCTCAAGGTTATCATCACTTGCTTGGGTAAGCATGGCGGAAATTACTTCCTCATTGTCGAAGGTGTAAAGGTTGAAATCTTTAGTGAAGTCAGCGCTGATCAAAGTAGGAGCCCGAGCTATGGCCTACTTGATTTCTTCAAAACTGTCTTTTCTCGGTGCTGTCCATGTGAACTCCTCACCCTTCCTCATCATAGAGGTTAATGGCTTAACCATCCTCGCAAAATTTGGGTAAATCTCCGTATGAAATTTATCTTGTCGAAGAAGCTTTGCAGGCCTTTCTTGTGCTTAGGCAAGGACAACCCGAGGATGGAGCGAACTCTTTCTGGGTCAATAGTCAGGATTCTGAAGAAACAATGTGACCAAGGAGCTTTCCCTCGTGGACAGCGAACACATATTTCTTAGGATTGAAAGAGATATCGAACTCTCTACACCTCTCAAAAAAATTTCTGAGGTGTTTCATGTGTTGGCTCACTTCCTTGGAGAAAACTGTCACATCATCAAGATATACCAACACAGTATTATTTATCAGGCCTTGAAAAGCCATGTCCATAGCTTGTTGGAAGGTGGCACCAGCATTAGACAGTCCGAAAGGCATTTTCTTGTAAGCAAATGTTTCCCACTTGGTTGTGAACGCTGTCTTGTGCTGGTCACAGTCTTGCACCAAGCTCTGGTTGTATCCTGAATACCCATCCAGGAGGGAGAAACGTTCACTCCCTGTCACCATTTGAAATATCTGCTCCATGCTTGGGAAAGGATAATGGTCTTTTAAAGAGACTCTGTTGAGATCTCTGAAATCGACACACAAATCTAATCTCCCCATTTTTTTTAGACAAGAACAACATTGGCTAGCCAAGAAGAGTGTTTGATTGGAAATATTATCCTAGACTCAATCAACTTGGTGAGCTCCTTGCGCATGAGAGGCTCAATCATTGGGTTGACAGGCCCCTGCTTCTGCTTGATTGGTTTGGCACCTTCTTTTAGCTCAATGGTATGTTGGGCCAAACTTGGGTCAAAACCCTTCAAATCACTATACTCCAAAGCAAAGATATCGACAAATTCTTGGCACAACAAGATGAAGACCTGCCTTTCACGGTCCGTGCACACTTTCTCAAGTGCAAACAGCTTATCCTTGAATATTTCTACCTTCTCATGGTGCTCCTCCTTTGTTGCAATGCATGCCTTGTCGCTTCTCAATTGGTCATCTCCATTGAAAATACTCTCTAGAGTGACCAAACCTTTGGGGAGCTTATTGTTCTTCAGCTGAACAATTTGGTTGCCATACTGTTGTTGCAGCTTAACCTAGTTTTTTGTAGCAAACTCAGTGTCTTCCTGTAAGAAGAGTGTTATTTACTAATCGTTGTTGAAGACCTACCAGTTGGTGATGTCATCAGGGATAGAGGGCCAGATCACTACCTTCAAGTGACATGAGCTGTGGTCTCAGCCTATCTCCGGAGGGATATCAAACTGGGCACCAACTACTGCCAGCCTATCTGCTTGTTTGTTTCGCTCTCTAAGAATGGAGGAAATATTGAAAGCAAAAAATTTTTCCACTGAGTACCATACCCTATGTTTGTAGGACTTCAGTAGAGAATTCTTCGTCAAATTCTAGGCTCTTACCTGATTGACGATCAACTCACTGTTGCCAAAGACTTATAGCTCTTTGACTCCTCATTTCCTCCCACATTCCAAACCGTGGATGAGGGATTCATATTCTGCAACATTGCATGTGCAGGAAAATTGGAACCGAAGGGTCGAAAAAAACCTCTCTTTTGAAGGAGAGACCAACACCGCTCCACCACCAGCGCCCAACTTACTTTTTGAACTGTCAAAGAATAGCTGCCATAGACCTGAGCTTTCCTCGTTGGCTTTCATCAAATTTGGTAGAAAAGTACCTTCTTCATGCATGTAATAAATTCTGAGGCCCGCCTCCCCTATGAATTTGTAAGGATCATGCTCGAAGTTATCACTTCCCCATTCATCTAAGAGCAGGTCTGCAACTCCTTCAAGGGCAGAGGATGAAGATTGGTCTGCTTGGGACTCCTCTTGGTCAATGATGGTGTAGCTGACATTTGTTGCCTTGAGCGAGTAAGGTTCCAGATGATCTCTGTGGAGTGGCTCATATTCAATCTTGACTTTAGTCCCATACTTGGTTGTAAAAACCAAATAAGACCAATTCGCTGCTAAGTAGCCACCTATCTAGGATGTAAAATCTCTGGATAAGCAGATGGCAAAGTAAGGAGGGACATCTGCCACTACCACATCATGAAGAATTGAGAAGGTCGGGCAAGCGTGCAGCGTCAAGCTCAGACCTCTTACCACCCCAACTATCTTTGCTGGGGTTCCATCCAGCGGTAGGACTCCCTTGGTCATTTCTTCGTATTTCAAGCCCAGCTTGTTAGCTATGCATTTGGGCATCACCGAGGTGCTTGCTCCGTTGTCAATGATGCAATTGTGCACCAAGAAATCTCTTATGACCAAAGACACATAAAAAGGAGGAACCTTTTTCTTCTTTGTAGGCTTGACCTGAGGTGGAACGCTGTCCGTTCATCATCAAGACATTATCAGCCTTTGCTGGGACAGAGTGTTCATTTAGCTCCTGCAATTATTTTTGTAACATGTC
Source organism: Torreya grandis (assembly GCA_037957365.1). Lineage (NCBI taxonomy): Eukaryota > Viridiplantae > Streptophyta > Pinopsida > Cupressales > Taxaceae > Torreya > Torreya grandis. Next base: position 2,951,783 of record JARHVA010000780.1, on the reverse strand, counting down.
ATTTTGCCCCGATATTGACAGTGAATCCCATAAGGAGATGTTCATTTGCAGATTCTTCATCTAGGCAACCACATTGACTCGAGGGTTGCCTTTCTTCAAATTTTCTTTAGAACTATTTACAGCCTGAGGTGTAGAGTGAGGAGCTGAAGGTACAATCAGCGATCTAAAATTTGAGACTTTTTGATTTACAGGTAATGAAGAGGGGATTGATGACATTTGGGCAGCAGCTTGAGCTTCTTCCATTTCTCTCCTTTTGAATCTTGTGTTGGCTACAACACAGTCAGCTTGATTGTCTGCAGCACCCACATAATTCACTGAATAGAATTCTTCTTCCAGATGATTCATGAGAATAGAATCAAGCTGGGTCTGACTGCTGCTCGTGCTAGGTTGCATTAGAGCCTCAAAGACTTGGGAATGAGTGGCTTCCTGATTGTATAAACATCGTGCTTCTAACCATATCTCATGGTTGAATAACTTGGTTGTTCTTGCACCAGATTGTTTGGAACGGGCACCATAGCCTTAGATGATGAAGGGGCGCCTGGGTTGTAACTTTGAAAGGGTCTGGTCTGAGTAAGTTGACCTTGTCCTTGATTGTAATGTTGGAAAGGGGGTCTAAGAGCTTGACCATACTGCTAGTATCTTTGGTTGGGTATGTTGCTTTGAGCTTGCTGCCTTTTAATAGCCACAAGTTCATTTGACATATTTTGCAACAGACTCTTGACTTCATGAAGCTCATTGGATGGAGTAGCAGCTGGTTTTTCTATGCTAGGCAGAGGAGCTAATGTGGGAGCAGCGGTCTGAATTGGAGGCAGCGTTTTGGAGAAAAGTGGCATATGGGGTTTAGGAGCTATCTTATCAACCTGCACTAAGAAATTTTCAGTTGCTATAGCTATGTCATAGGCGGCAGGCAGCACATGCCCTCCCATGGACTGTATCATAACAGCGATATCGTTATTCAATGCTCTTAAGTAATACAGGAAAGCATAGCTAGCAGTCGGTCTTACCAGAACGGGGATTCTATCCCATGTCTTCTGAAACTGTGTTGAAATCCTGCATGTATTCATGTGGGGCTCTTTTCATGGTAGTAAGTTGCTCAGCAAGTGAGAAGTGGTCGCTCTTTTCCTCAAAACGATCCATCAAGTGAGTACCCAATTCATTATAGGAACTGATTGAATTTATTGTCAAAGTCTCATACCGGTCAAGAGCTTTGCCCTTGAGAGACAATGCCAGCAATTTGATTGCAATATTTTTTTCAGTGACATTGTGAATATTGCAGAGGTTAGCAATATTTCTGATGTGCTCGATGACTGTAATGGGCCCCTCTCCATCAAAGAAAGGCACACTTTTGAACGCTGCTCCTAGAATTGGATCATAACGTTGGAGATTCAAAGGACTCTGACCACGAAAAGTCACGAAGGGTAATGCCATAGCTATGACAGGGTGTAACTGCGGCCTTATTGCGTAGGTATTCTTTATAGCAAGTTTTGGAAAGAGGTTTGTTGAATAAGGATGGGTCCTCTCAAATCTTAGTCGCTTTGCTGAGTTCAAAGGCAATTTGATAAATTCGAAAGGAACACCCTTAGAAGCAGAAAGTGTGGTGACCTTAGGCATAGAAAGTCAGACTAGTCTTTGATTAGAAAAAAATTCTTTCCAGTGGAGTCACCAGATGCTGAAAATAGTTGATTTGTTGTAACAAGACCAACATCAATCCTGAAACTTTACTGAGTGTAAAAAATTGAGTCCCACCGGGCGTGCCAAAAACTGTTGACGCAGTGGATTGCACCCATGACAGGCCGCTGAGCTCCTGCCTTCCACACGTCAAAATGGAAACTCCCCTCTCACCTGTGGGGCTGGCGAAGCTGGAGGGGAGAGTCTCTAGATAAAGGCTAGCTCCCTTTGATGCATCTGAGTTGTTCCAATAAGTGTTAATACATATGTATAGATATATAATGGGGGGGATGAAAAGGGAGAAGGATTGTAGGAAAATAGAATTACTCTAAAAGAGGTGATGCACCAAATGATTCGACCTACTCACACTCACACTTGAAACCATACAAACACATACGTACACTTTAAACTGGCAAAAGAACCAGGCTGCAGGAAACTAACATGGATGCTTCAATGGAACACACAGAAAACAGGGACTCACCATAAGTGTTGTGGAAAGGGCACACTGTATAGTAGCTTCTTCTGTCTCTGCACTTCCATGTGTAGCTTTCCTTGTCACTCACAAGAATGGCACCTTATAGACACTAAGTGCGTTGGTGTTAACCCTGTAAAAGCATTAGAAAGCAATGACTAAACACAAAACTGACACTCAGACACACACAAAAATATCTAACTAAAATAAAGGTAAAAATGTGTTTATTGATTTTAGGTGAAAATTTGCCAGGGCTTCGCTTTACAAATGTGACAGATGTTTTTCCAAATGACAAGTCTACAATATATAGAAGAAGAAAGGAGGTCTTTTGGCGCCCTTTTTACAAATGACCCATGTGTGTTCCGATCATTGGGAAGAGGAAAGCCGCTCCAAGGTAATGCCGTGTCAGCCCCTTGCTTCAAGGTGAAATTATGGGTTGTGTCATTTGTCTGCAAAAGATTGCTCCTTTAAGGCATTTCGCGGCTTGCCTGCTCATTAATGTAGAATGGAAAAAAATGAGTTGCACCGTTCATCGCCTATTCGCGCCTCTTGGTAATCAATTGGCGGACACTGCTTCAACTGTAGATAACTCACCTCCCTTTTGCCACCTGGGTCAGTTTCTGCTCCTTTGTCTCTCGGGTTACCTTTGATAGTTCTTCGGCTCTCCAGACTTTAGTCTTTGAATTCCTTCGGGCTCACGCCATTTGTTTGAAAACCAACAGTTATTCATTCCTGCAAAGTTTGACGTCTGCGCACCCGTCGCTTTGAAACTCATAAGGCGCTTTCAAACGCGGATGCCGATGCCTGGTGGCCTCTGTTGAGTTTATGATGGGACACGTGGCAATATCCGCTAAATCTATAGAAGCTTCAAACACCTTTGGAGAGTACTGTTGAAAATGACGCGTGGCGGCTTCCACTCTCTTTAGCAGTTGGTCGAGGCCCACCACTTTTCTTCGCGGGACAAGGGAGAGACCGCGGATATTTGACACTTGTCGGCTTCCGCTGAGCCTTGCAGAGGACATGTGGCATGTTCTGCTGCTCCTAGAAAAGCATTTCAAAACCTTCCACAGTTGCCACTTGGCGCCTTCTGCGCTCTAGATTTTCTGGTGTAAAATTTGACGTTCGCAGTCCTGTCACAGCTTGAAAACCAACGGCTAGTCTATCTTCTTAAAGTTGACGGCTTCTGGGATGTCACTATCCTTGGCAAATTCCTTCGGCCTTTTCTGCAGGCTTTTCGCTCGGACAATTTTCCTGTGGACAAAAAGTCCGCGAGAATTGTCTCAGTTGCTTGTTATTCCTTCGGGTTCTTTGGCTGCAACTTCCCTGAATTCCTTCAGAGTTTTTGTCCGAAGGAAATCCTTCGGACAAAAGTTCGAAAGAATTCATGACTTTGCATTAACAAAATTCTGAAAGATCTTAGCCACTTCTTTGTGACCTTTTGGACGTGCTCCCTGCCCTCTGCGAGGTCTTTTGAACCCGAAACTGCCCTCCGCAAGGGTACTTGTCCTTCGGCTTTGTGGACGCTCCTTTGAACCGCCCGATTGAACTAAGTTGTTGAACTGATCGATTGAACCAAAAATGGTTCAACGGTTCAACACTGTGCATCACTCCTTTGTTGAACCAAACCTTTGAATCGAGCCGATGAACTTTGCAGTTGAACCGAAGCGTTGAACTCTGTCGTTGAACCAAAGCGTTGAACTTGAGCGATGAACTTACTGATTGAACCAAGGTGTTAAACCAAGGCGTTGAACCGACTCAATGGTTCAACGGTTCAAAGGTGCTAACTCTTGGAAAGATTTCGCCGTTGAACCACTCTTCCAACCTTAAGGAAAAGTGTATTTGAACCATTTTAGCTCTCTTTTCTTATGAATTTCTTCAGACAAGAGTCCAAAGAAGCTTTGTAAAACCTTGCACTCTCTAAATTGGTTTTTTATCTACCAAAAGATTACACCTGCATAGTTCGTAAAAAAACTCACTGCCGAGTCCGTAGAAACACAAGCCCTGCGGAGTCCGTAGAAACACAAGCCCTGTGGAGTCCGTAGAAAAATAAGCCCTGCAGAGTCCGTAGAAAATTTCTGGACTTGTGCAAAAAAAAAAAAAAACAAACAAAAAACTGGCTCTAAAACAACAGGGGAAGAAGGGAACCGATTTTTGGCCTGTTAGACCAAAAAATGGTCAACAATATGGATAGCCTAGCTTCTCTCCCATAGATAAGTACAAAGGGAGAATTGCCAATTGAATTCTTGGGAATGACTTTGTCTACCCATAAGGTTGTCTTCAACTTGCTATGCCATGCTCTTTGATTGGTTTCCAACGTCCTCTTGATGATCTTGATGAGGTTCTTGTTGGTAGACTCAGCGAATCCATTACTTTGAGGGTAGTAGTTGGATGAGGTACTCAAATGAACTCCACTCTTTGCTGCCCAATCAAAAGTTTTCGCACTTATCAAAGCAAGTGCATTATTTGAGATGATGACATGAAGAGCTCCAAACCTTGTTATAATGTTGTCATAGAACTCCAAAATGACATTTTCATTTGCTTCCTTCAGAGCAACAGCCTCTACCCATCTTGTGAAGCAGTCTGTACCAATCAATATCCATTTATGTCCAACACTTGATGGAGGGTTGATCATGCTAATGAAGTCAAGGCCCCATTGCATGAAAGGCTGGTCCATTTGGATAGGATTCAATGGAAGGGCAACAAACTTTTATTTGCATTATCTGAGATGATGACATGAGGAGCTCCAAACCTTGTTATAATGTTTTCATAGAACTCCAAAATGGCATTTTCATTTGCTTCCTTCAGAGCAACAGCTTCCACCCATCTTGTGAAGTAGTCTGTACCAATCCATATCCATTTATGTCCAACACTTGATGGAGAGTTGATCATGCCAATGAAGTAAAGGCCCCATTGGATGAAAGGTTGGTCCACTTGGATAGGATTCAATGGAAGGGCAACAAACTTTTGTTTGCCCACAAAGAAAGCACATTGAGGACAAACCTTAGCCCAATGATAACAGTCTTTAAAAAGACTAGGCTAATAGTAACCAGCTCTCATTATTTTTGCAGTTGTTCTAGGAGAGAAGTGACTATCATTTGCACCATTATAGAGCCTTTCTAGCAGCATATCAAATTGGTCATTGTGAGTGTATCTTAGCAACACATTGCTCACATCCTTCTTAAAGAGAATGCCATCCACAAGACAATAAGGAATAGCTTGCAGCCTAAAATACCTTCTTTGAAATTTGTTCAAGCCATTAGGATACTCACCATTTTGAAGAAAACCAATGATGTCTTGTGTTCAACTTTGATTCTGCATTTGATCAGTTGGTTGGTCTTGAACTTGATTTACCAAGGCTTGCTCTTTTGGCTCTTGAAAGTCGGATGCTAAATGCTCACATAAACCTCTTCTTCTTACTAGGCTGGTTACCTTGATGTCAATGTCAGATTTCATCACCTTCATGATCCATCCAGCTCTCTTCTCATTGAGATCCCTGCTTAGGAGAAACTCCTTGGTGCTAGGATGGGAGACCATGACATGGCTCTTGTTGTTGGAAACCATATGCCTAAACTTTTTCAAACCTCTAATGACAGTTAAAGTTTGCTTCTCAACAAAAGAATATCTCACTTTGTAGTCTTCTAAGCCTTGGTTGAAGAAAGCAAGTGGTTGTTCAACATCCTCGTCATTTTTTTGCATAAGCATGGCTGAGATTATGTCAAGGTTGGCAAAAGTATAAAAAAAAATCTTTAGCAAAATTCAGATTTAAGAGAGTGGGAGAGGTTGCAATTGCTTGTTTGATTGCCTCAAAGCTGCCTTTACTTTCCTTTGTCCAAGTAAAAACTTGTTTCTTTTTTAGCATGGTTGTGATAGGGTTTACCATAGTTGCAAAGTTTGGGATAAACCTCCTTACAATGTTTATTTTTCCCAAAAAACTTTGCAGCCCTTTCTTGTGTTGAGGCAAAGACAAGCTTAGAATAGCTTCAATCCTTTCGGGATCAATAGTTAAGCCTTCTTTTGAGACAACATGACCCAAAAGCTTACCTTCATGGACAGCGAAGATGCTCTTCTTTGGATTGAGGGATATGTCGTACTCTCTACACTTCTCAAACACTTGCCTTAGATGTCTCATATGATCAACATCTTTGAAAAAATGGTTATATCATCAAGGTAAACAAACAAAAACTTATTGATCAAACCTTTGGAAGCCATGTCCATTGCCCTTTGAAACGTAGCTCCAATATTGGATAAATCAAATGACATCTTCTTGTAGGCAAAGGTCCCCCACTTGGTGGTGAACGCTGTCTTGAATTGATCCCCTTCATTTACCAATATTTGATTATAACCTGAATAACCATCAAGAAGTGAGAAACGTTGAGAACCTGAAACAACTTATAGAATTTGTCTCATGGAAGGGAGTGGGTAATGATCCTTGAGAGACATTTTGTTTAGATCACGAAAATTCACACAAAGTCTGATTTCTCCATTCTTCTTTCGACCCAGCACAAGATTGGCTACCCAAGTTGAGTGCTTGATAGAAAAGATAATCTTGGACTCAATCAATTGGGTCAACTCTTTCTTCATGAGTTCTTCTACCTTGGGGTTGATAGGCCTTTGATTTTTTCTTACCGGTTTAGCTCCATGCTCCAACCCAATGGTGTGATGAGCTAGACTTGGGTCAAACTTTTCAAGGCCTTGTATTCTCAGGCAAAGATGTCATGAAACTCTTTACATAATGCAATAAATGCTTGCCTTTTCAGCTGAGAATAAGCCTTGCTAATCTTCAAAAGTTTGTCCTTGAAAATCAGAACTCTCTCATAGTTCTCTTCTTTTGTTGACATGTTCATTCTTTGATTTTTCTTTTGATCATCCTCGTTGAAGACACTCTCCAAAGTAATCAGCCCCTTGGGTATTTTATTTGTGTTTAGCTGTATAATCTGCTCTTCATAATGATCTTGCAACTTCTTTTGATTTATTGAAGAGAAGCTTGCCTCATTTTGCAAGAAGTGGGCAATGTGGTCATCACTTTCAAACACTTGCCATGACACTTCATTATCCAAAATGGAAGGTCTCACAATGATCTTGATATGAGATTGATCCTTCTCTTGTTCAACATCAGCAACTGAGTCAAAACATGCTCCAATTGCAATCAATCTATCAGTGTGTTTGTTCAAGTCTCTTGGTATGGGTTGGATGTTAAAGGCATCAAAATCCTCAAGTAGATCCCATACCCTATGCTTGTAGAACTTGAGCAAGGGGCTCTTGGTTGTAGCTTGACTTCTCACTTGATGAATGACCAACTCACTATCTTCATAGACTTTCAAAAGCTGGATCCCTCTATTCTTTTCCCATTGGAGACCATGAACTAAGCCTTCATATTCTGCCACGTTGTAAGTGTAGTTGAAGTGAAACCTGTAAGAAGAGTAGTAACAATTCTTTGATGTGAAAATCAATATGACACCAGCTCCTGCACCTACTTTGCTCCTTGAACCATCAAAGAACATTTCCCACACACCATCAAGCTCATGATCTTCATTGGTGAGTGAAGGAATTGGGATGTTTTTCTCATGCATGCAGTAAACTCCCAAATCAGTTTCCTCAATGAAAGTGTAAGGATCGAGGCCATGTGTTTCAGTGTTGTACTTGTCAAGATAAAAGTTGAAAATACCTTCAAGAGGAGATGTTTTACTATTCAGGACTGCTTCTTCCTCTTTGTTGATTAGACAGTTTTGATTTGTCATTGTCTGCAAGTATGGCTCAATGTGAAACCTTGTTAAGGGCTAAGTCTTTATGGTTACCTTGGTTCCATACCTTGTCTTGAAAGCTAGAAAGGACCAATCAGCAGAAAAGTATCCTCATATCTTGATCGTAAAGTCCCTAGACAAGCATATAGCAAAGTGTGTTGGAAGGTACACCACCACAATATTTTGCATGATAGGGAAGCTTGGGCAACCATGTAAAAACACTTTCAGACTTTTGACCAATCCTACCGTCTTGGTTGGAGTTCCATCCAGTTGCAACATGTTTTTACCTTGTAGCTCATTGTTCAAACCCAGTTTATTAACCACTATTTTAGGCATAACAGTAGTGCTTGCTCCACTATCCACAATACAATTGTGGACCAACTTATCTCCTACAATGAGTGTGAAGCAGAAGGGTGGAGGCTTTTCAACTTTAGTGGAAAGCTCCAAAAGACGATTTGGAGAATTTGTAAGAGCCACATTATGATGCCTTGACGATTGAAGAGCCACCTGTATACTTGTTAACTACTCTTGCGAAAGCTCATTTTGACTAGGTATATGTAGAACCTCCAAAAGGGATATGCTTGTCTTATTACTCTTTAATGAGTCCAAAATATTTAGAGATGGAGTATTCACTTTTCCCTGCATTTTTGACGGTAATAAAAGAGTTTCCTATTGTATTGCAATCTTGATAGAGGCATTTACATTCTGATTTTGTTGAGGAACATGGCTTGTAGAAGGTGCAACACTTTAATTGGTGTTTTGTGGTCTTAGAGGGGCATCACTTGAAACTATTTGTGGCTCATGGCCTTCTCCCAAGGCTCTCTTCTTGGACATTGTATTAATTGCAATTGACATGCCTTGAGTCAACACAAAATCATCCTTTTCTTGAAAGTTCATCATCCCCACACTTGGGTTGTTGCCTTCTCCATGATTATCCCTTTGGTTGGGACATGCTTCTTCTATTGTCGTGTAAAGAGTAGAATCTTCTTTTGTAGTCAAAGCATAGCTGGTTCCTCCATCATCATGTGCAAACTGACCTTGAGGCTGCCCCCATTGATCCACATGATCTTCTCCTTGCACTAAGTTTGCATGAACTAGAATATGCATTGGGCTTCCTGTTGTAACCTTGTTGATTTTGTCCTCTCCCTTGATAATTGTATTGAGATGGAGCTCTATATCCTTGTTGAGGATAGTATTGTGCATTAGGAGGAACACTTGCCTGACATTGAGCTTGTTTGCGCTAAGCTCTCAATGCTCTGATTTCTTCATCCTTGTCCACAATGTTATCCACCTTCTTGGGAAAGGCTCTTGGCTTCACATTGGCATTGGGAACCTAAGACATGCTTGGAGCTTCAACTGAATTGTGGGACAGCAAAGGCATGGAAACTCTTGGAGGGAGTCTTCCACCCTGAATCAGTCTATTCTCAGCCTCAATTGCTAGCTAATATGCACTTGAAAGAGTGAATCCTCCCATTGACTGCAACATAACAACAACATCAGTACCAATCCCTTTGAGGTATGTTGGGAACACAAAGCTAGAAGGAGGTCTCATGATTGGTGGCAGCCTATACCATGTTCTTTGAAATCTCTCAATGAAATCTCCTATGGATTCATTTGGACCTCTTCTTATTACATTCAGTTGATGTATTAGGGAAGCATGATCACTCTTATTTTTTAATCTTGTCACCAATAGGTCTCTAAAACCATCCCAACTTGTAATGCAGCCCCCTTCCAACGTTCTATACCAGTCAAGTATGAGTGAGAGCATGAGAAATTAAATTATTGCATTAAATTTGAAGTATTGTGAGTACAACTCAAGATAGATCAAATGCTTGCATATTTTATGGGGTTCAAATTAAACATGCATTTTGTATAAACCAATTACCATTTTAATGACAAGTTAAAAAACTGTAGGAACACACAAGCCACCAATTGAGTGGTGCAAGGACATAGTATGCCATATGATGCTCCAACTTTTGGTTGCAGTTTGATAAGTCTACAGATTGAGATTTCTCCATTTGGAAATGAATTTTACGTCTATTCTCCTCTCATAACCATAGTCGAACGGAAATTTCAGTGGCGAGTAACTCAAAATCAGGCAAAACAGATTGATTCTCCGAGTTTCAGCAAATCTCTCTCAATTTTTATGAGACTCGCTAGTCCTGCATTAGAATCAGCAACCTACGGGCTAAAAGATAGAATAAAAACCCTCATTTGCAGGTCAAAGAGCTTATTTGAAGTACTGGGTCTTTTGCTGAGATTTATACTATTTTTTTGCGTGGTCTCTGTTGGCTTGGTGTATCAGTGTTCCCAACTCTGAGTTGAGTCGGACGCTTGTAACCATGATATATGCTATAACTGTTAGGCAAAAATGATGCCAAGCTATATAGAACTATCAGTGGGCATTATTTCACCTTTTGTTATGAATTCTTGTAAAGCCTTGCCAGGCACATCCGAGGGTCCAAGAAGAATCTGTCAACATGGGTGGTATCTTTATAACCGCAATTGTAGTTGAGTAGTTTTGAATGAGGCAGATTCAAATCTCTTCAAAGTGGAAATATTTTCCAAAATCGATAATCCTGTGGTACAATCTCCATAGACATCAGTACACGACCCGTTAGTTTGGGCAGTTGTGAAGAGAACCTCAAGTCAGCCTTGGTAGCCATCGAGAGAAACTACTTTGTTTTTTGTCCCAGTTAAAAGGCAAGGCCTAGGAATGGCTAATTCTTGTTTCGATCTGTGTATATTTTTAGGGACGGTTGTAATAAGAACTATGATAAACTAGCATCCAATGTATGTTATTTTTGGGTGAAAAAATCCCCCATCAATAAAGCTAAGGAGATTGAATTTAATTGAAGAAACTAAAGTTTTATCCCCTTTCTAAACTAGTACTCATTGGTCTAATCTTACGGTAGATCAACAATTTTTAAGATAAAGTGCTCAAGAGGATCATTTTTTTAAGAACAATGTCTATCCAATACCTAAAGCAAGGATTTGAAGAGTCCATTAGGTCTATAAAGGAAGATGGCAATTCAAAAATTTCAGCATTCCATGCTCGATAGAAAGACAACCAATGATTTGATAATTCCCAACTTCAAGCTAAAAAGGGACACATTTGGAGGCTCATAACAACTTTAAGCTGAAAAGGGACCCTGGTAATGCAACCAGGCCTTTAAGGAAAAAAAATTGCCCTGTAAATATTGGATAAATTCAAAGGTGGTTACAATACCAGTTTGAATATTAAGACTAAAAATTACACAAGCACACTATTACCTTTATCACCACCTTTCCACATCAATAACAGAACTGTATTGAAGTTAAATTTCACTATTTGGCTTCCCTTTTTTTCTCTTTCGCCCCAGTAGAATATTCCTCTGTCACTTCATTTGTTCTATATCTATGGCCTTGTTGCAAACTAGAATCATAGGCTCCACTTTCTTCTAAATTTCTTGAACAGGACGAAGTGTGTGTTCCATTTAGCCCTTTCTCTTTAGAAAACTTACCACCTGCTTAGTTGAATAAGGCCTGGGACATACGGCGTGTGAATTTTTCTGACCAACACTGCCAACAGATCTTCCCTGGGCCTGGGTCATGCCTTCACCTGAAAAAGGCATTCAACTCGGGAGTTGCACAAACTTAAAGGACAATCAATGAAAACAGGAGTTAACTTATTGTAAGCAAATAACCCAAAATAGAGGAGAATTTTGTAGCTCCTGGAGAAAAGACTAATACAAGCGCTCACTTTTTACAATGTCTTGATTTTGGAGCCTGAAAGCACTGAACTATCCGCTCTTCCTGATGCATCCCCACTTTCTTTGTTAGCATTTAGAAGGCAAATGTGACACGAAATCTTTCGAACTGCATCCATCAAATAATCATTGCATTCTTGCATTGTATATGATGAAATCACAATTCTTTCATCATGCATCAATTACTAGTATTCTTTCTTAGATTTTATTAGAATGTTTTACTCAGTCCAGTTTAATAATATATAAACATGTACAACAAATGACTTATTAAGATCAATGTTTGAAGGAAAGGAGGGTGTTATACAAGATACTTGAAACCTTGGTAATAGAGAATCCTTCATGGTGTAGAGTTCCTCGCATATTTGCAAATTAAGGAAGTCAACAACGAAAATGAAAAACAAGGAAACAATAAATTCAGGGGATCATCTATATGCACCTCCCATAGATGTTGAGGATCTTGGCAAAAAAGCAGAAGGTTCCATTCCCCAAATGAAAAACAAGGAAAAAATAAATTCAACGGATCATCTATATGTACCTCCATAGATGTTGAAGATCTTGGAAAAAAAGAAAAAGGTTTCATTCCCTGACTACTGTAACAGAAAAGAACAACAATAGACAGGGAAGCTTGAAAGATCAAGTTTGCATTTTGGTGTCAAATCATTTGTGTTAGTCCTATTCAGCTACACAATGAAATTATGTTGATGTATAATGTATAACAATTCAGTTTCAAAAAGATATAGACCATGGTGCTTTAGCAACATATAGCAACGAACATTGCTACAAATAGATATTCACAAGGACACCATATAGAAATACACCTTACCACAGGAATTTTCCAAACAACCCATCCAACCAGCTGCTTCGGCCAATATAAGCAATAACTGCTTCTCCTTAAAGTTTGCAGGTCCAAGCTGCTGAAGATTCACCACACAAAATCTTAGAAACAAACTAAGTACCTATCCAAAGCCACCCTGCATACATACAATCTATCATAATTAAAATCTTAAAATCCAACAGCTAGCGGTAACATATATTATCAAAAAAGAAAGGAACAAAAAAGCAGTAAAACATATGCAGTAACAAAATAAAATCTGCGAACATAGTTGAAATATATAGTTCTCCTTTGGTTTTGCATGTCCAGTGACTACATACTTGATGCAGACGTGTTTTGATTTGGCTTCTGAACTTTTCTCCTGCTTTCCTAGTTGAAATTTTATGCACTGCCTTTATGGTCATGAATGAAAAGCAGTAACACTAATTTGGGATGACCTTAGTCCTTGTGTTTTCTGTTTCCATAGTTGAAATTCTAACCACTATTCTCATGCTTATGAATGCAATACAACAACATTAATTAGGTCTTATCATACACCTGGTGCTCCTCGTTTTCCAATTGAAATTTTAACTATGTTGTGAAGAAAATGCACCAACAGTATTATGGTTGGCCTTGGATCTTCTTTTCCTAGTTTTCTAACTGAAATTATGCCAACCAACTTCATGGTTACCTAGAAAATAGACTTTGCTCTCCTCGTTTTCTAATTGAATATACACCCATTGTCTTCACGATTATGAAGGAAATGCACAAATACTACTTCGGGTTGGCCTTAGATACTCTTCTCCTGGTTTACTCATTGAAAATTTACCCACTTTCTTCATGGTTCTACTAGCTTTCTAATTGAAAATATACCCACCATCTGGCCTTGGAAGGAAATGAATGAACACTAATTCGGGTTGCCCATAAATTTTGATCAGATGGTTTTTTAACTGAAATAATCTCCACCTTCATGGTTGTAAACAAAAATAGATCTTGTTCTTCCGATTTTCTAAGTGAAATTATACCCACTCTCTTAATATTTATTCAGGAAATGCGGAAACACCAATTTGGGTTAGCCTTTGACCTGTTGTCTTCCTTTCCTAATTAAATTGTTTTTACCGTGTTCATGGTTGTGCTTGTGCATGAAATCAATCCACCACACATAATACTGGTTTGGCCTTAGAGCTTCCTTCCCCTGCTACATTGTAATAGAAACTCTGTCAATTTTCATGTCATCCACCGTTTAATGGCAATGAACAAAATGGTCTAGGACTAAATTATAGGTTTGCCTAATGAATTCTGGGAATTGAAAATATCACATAAAGTGAGCAGTTAAAAACGGCTTTTTGGTGGTTTATTGGGTTTTTGTGATTCAGCTCATTTAATATCATTAAAAACAGCTTTTGCAAATATTTAGACAGTGAAATGACTGGTTGAGCTCATTTAATATCATTTGCACTGTCTTTACAAGGGTTTAACAGGGAGAAGGAATTTGAAGCCACAATTAACTTAACTAATTGAGTCATGCATTAAAAAGTATTGGAGAAATTATAGTAAGTGCAAGTGGAGCTTCCACTAACAAAAAAGGTTGATAAAAGGTGGAAAAGAGCTCGCAAATTTTGACTGATGCCTGTCGCTTATGCTTTTTCGTCCTTTTCTGAGTCTTTTTCTGTTGTTTTCTTCTGCATGCAACTGTCGTGAAGGATTATTGGCTTCTTTCGTTGGGGATCGGGCCCTTTTGCCTTGTTGTGCCCTCTCATTTGTCTTTTTTGAGGGCATTGGGACATGCAGCGATCCCACGCTGACCTCTTTCCACGTTTGCCCTCTTGGGCCAACATGTGGGCTCTTCAGTTTATTCCTTTTTTTATTATGAGTACCATTCAACAGGGTAATGCTACGAGCAAGGAACCAATGGGTAAAATAGATGCTGTCAAACCAAGTTTCCAAGAAGCTCTTTGGGGGGATTCGAAAATCCAAATGCCTGGAAGGAATATTCAAAAGCAACCTTTGAGGATGCCAAAACCAGATCCCAAAAAGAACAAGAATGGATGCATGAAAGCAACTTATGGTACACTGGTGCAAAGCAAATATTAATAAACTGGAAAATCAAGGTTTGATAGTTAGGTTTTTGGGTTTTCGCCCTTCATTGGCAGCCTTCAAAGATTGGGCAAAAAAACCCTAGAATACTAAAGGTGAGTATACAGTCTCTGTTTACCAAAATGGATATATCTTGATTTTCTTTTCCTCAGTTAGAGACCGAGAATTTATTTTTCAAGGAGGGCCATGGTTTTTTGGACGAGCGGGCTTGTTCATGAAACCCTGGCACCCTCTGTTCAAAGCAAACGAAGAACTGCCTTTTGTAGCTCCTGTATGGGTGAGTTGTTTGTACTTCCCCGTTGAATATGGAATTAAACTGTCTTTAAGGCGATCGACAACACTCTTGGAACATTTATGATGACAGTTGATGCATCCTTACAGCTGGAACAAATGATTTATACTCGTGTCTTAATGGATCTTAGCAAACCTTTGCCATCAAAGATATCTTTGATTGTGGAAAAGACATGGGACCAGGTTCTGGGCTATGAAAACATTCCTTTCCGATGTCGTATTTGTCATGAATATGGTCATCAGTTCAGGGATTGTCCCTGAAAAGTTCTAGAACCGCATATGGAGGATAAGCCCTAGGATGATTTTATCGTTCCAAAGAAGAAGAAATTAGTGAGGAAAAATGGCCAAGAACACACAGAAGGAAGTAACAGTAATAAATATGCAAGTTTACAATAGGAACAGCGGATAAAGATTTGGATGATCTTATGGAGTCACAAGTTCCAAAGACACAAGTGGACAAGCAGACGGGGGTTTCAATCAGCCAATGGTGGAAGACCAAAATCAGCTTGTTGTATTTCAAGCACCACTAAGCCAGGATGCAGTTTGTACCACTATTAAAAGCTATCAATGTAAAACTAAGTACCAAGACCAACTTGTGAATAAGAATCAGCAACCAAGAGAAATGGAAGGGATGGAAAAAGCTCTGGTTTGGATGGATAATACCACCATGCAACAACAAACAACTCCCTCTTTAGGTTTGGCTCAATATACGAGTAAAAAACTAAAAATGGATAATAACATTAGAAGCTGGTCGCAAATAGAATCAAATTACCCTTCAGCATGAAGGCCAGAAGTTGAGTAATGCAGGAACAGTTTGGGATTTGTCCCAAATTTTCCAACAACAATCTCAATGAAAGTGATAACTTGGAATATCAGGGGGCTGAAAGGCAGCCCTTCAAAAATACAGGAAATCAAAAGAATGATCCAAAATAATCATCATGCATTTGTTTTCATCCAAGAGGCCAAAGTTTCTATAAAGCTTATGTTTTTGCTAGCAGAGAGAATTTGGCCCAAGGCCCAACACCTATCTATTAGTTCACAAGGAGCTTCAGGAGGCATTACTTTGCTATGTGACCCGAAGGTAATCACAGTGTTGAACTCCTGTGTGATTAGAGGTACCATGATTTTGCATGTTTATTCTAAGTTACGTTGCAGAGATACGCCCTCCCCCCCCCGGCGCCCCCTGTTCGGAAACGCCTCCGGCACAGGGACGTCCTGGGTACTCCCGGAGGCGTCCCAAAGGCATCCGTGGCCGTGCCGAAAACGTCCGGCATGGCCACAGACGCCTCCAGGAGTACCCGGAACGTCTCCGAGCGTACCCGAGGGATTCCGGCAAAAAAATGGCGAAAAACTTTAGAAAAATAAACTCAGAAAATCCTTTAAAAAAAGCCTAAAAACTAGGCAACCCTAAATGTAAATCCAATCCAACCCAACAGTATATAAATAAAATAAACATTTAAGTACTTATACTTTACGTTATATTTTATTTATATACTTACAGGATGTTTGAGAGGGGTTTCGGACCGCTAGGAGCTATAATGCAAATTCTAGGTTTTGGAGGATCCTATCATATTTCAGAGTTAGTCAGATTCCAGGGTTTCAGACTTAGCCATATTTCAGGGTTTCAAGATTTCAAGGAGACATCATAGGAGGTATGAAGGCTACATGAAGGGATGTATGCGTGATAGAATAGTATGAGAATATCTCTCGCAAAGTGCCACAAGCCAATCCCACCCCATTCCCTGTGCACCCCTTAAGGCATGCACTCATGAGATTCAATGCACCGATGAGCCCTTATGAGAGAAAGTGTCAGTAAATGATAAAGTTGAAAAATAATGGGAGTGGCATTCATGATTTTGTGGGCAATCAAGATGATTTATTCTAGATTTGAATGTACATCTTGTCTTTGAAGTAATGAATGAATGAATATCATATATTTTTAAGTGTTGTATCATTTATAGACAAATATTTTCATACTATGTAGTTTCAAGTGTTTTACTAAAAAAATGAGTAATATACAATAAATATATATATATATATATATATATATATATATATATATATATATATATACAGACGTACCCACGACGTATCCAAATCAAGGTTTTTGAAAAATGACATACCCGCGTACCCGAGACGTCCCTGTATCCGTACCCGTACCCGTACCCAAACAACATAGATTCTAAGGTGGATGCCCAACAATTCTTACTCGTTAATGTTTATGCCCCTACTGATCTTGAGGATAAGAGGCAACAATGGCAGAATATATCTTCTGTGATCAGATCTTTTCCATAGGCCCCAGTTATTCTTGAGGAGATTTACAAACCCTGTATTTTGTATGGATTGTGAGGGTATGATGTCTACTCCATGTCATTTCATCTATCGCAGCTGAATGCTGCATGTCCCTTCTCGTGTTTTACCAAAAGCACGAGAATTGGTTTTGAAATTAGGGTTGAACATGTGGGTTGTCTTCGACATGTATCTTCAAACATGTAAAAATGTGCTTTGAGTGAAAAAAAATTAGGAGGCGTGGACAAAAAAAAGTGTCGGAAATGGGTCTTGCAGCAAAATATTGGGCCAACATTTACATTATGGGAGGGACTTTTATTAGTCCTATGGTCTATGTAGTATGGTGGTCATCGTGAGAATTCAATATAGTGAGCGGATGTTGAAAGGAGTAAATGCTAGCCATATTAAAGAAATGCGAAGTGCTAAGTATATACAAGGAGGGAGTATACACAAGGGGTGGGCTTAGTAAAGATACATCAATGTTGTTAGGATACAAAAAGTCTGATGTACTAGGAGGTGGGAAATGGGGGAGGAAGTTGATAGGGAAATGAGAACTACTCAAAGTAAAATAAAAGATAATTCATGAGCATTTTGTTGCTTTGAAAACAGGGGAAAGAGGGTGAAAGCTTTGACATACTTTTTGAATGGAAAGACGGAGAGAGACCACCCATGGTGGTTGCTTTAAGTCTACCATTTTTTTCAATGTTTTGGTTCATAATGATAAAACTAATCTAAGTTTGACCATTGAATATTATGATATTTGGCATTTAATCATAAGTATGTTTTGTGGTTATTTAACTTATTTTGTTTCCTCTATGCATATTATGTAGTTAATTTTTCTTATATGGCTATATTTTTATCTTTTTCTATTTCTTTTATATTTTTGTACAGCCGTATCAGAAAACATATCCAAGCCCCAAAAAAAAATCCCTGTATCCACGAATCTGATTCTCGTACCCATATCTGTATCGGCAACTTAGCACATAATCCATGGAGGCTCTGCACATTAACTCATGTGGAGGAAGTTAAGTGCATCCTGTGTATGCCGCCTATATGGCTATGCACAATTATATACTCTGTAGTCTTCACCCAAATGGTCTCCTTGTTTGTAGAGCAGTGAGCTAGAATGAACACAGATGCTAGTGTCTTTCACATCCCCCCTGCTGGCATGTCAATGTTTAATATCCTTAGTGTTGCAGCCTGGATATTGATTTACAGAAGGCTTTTGGTAACCCTTGCTTACAAAAGCACAGGTAACCCAAAGGGTTTCACAGAGCTTTAGAGGATGGGTGTGGGGCTAATAATTGGCATGCTTGCCATGTTGGCAGCTGGTGTGGTTGAGCTCTACATATTGAAGTATGTTAGCCACCCTTATGGCCCAAGATCTATGAGCATTTTCTGTAAAATTCCTCGATAAGCTCTCTTTTGTGCCTCGGAGGTGTTCATGTATGTAGGCCAGCTTGAATTTTTCAATGGGCAAGCACCAGATAGGCTCAGAAGTTTTGGCAGTACATTCTGCATGTCATCAATTTCTTTTGGTAATTATGTGAGCAATATTCTGGTAACTATTGTGATGGATATCACAAGGAAGCAAAACAACCCAGGCTGGATACCTGGAAATCTAAACAGGCATCACATGGATCGTTTCTATTTGTTATTGGCAGCCCTAACAGCAGTTGATTTTATTGCATATGTGATGTGTGTCTGATAGTACAGATGCATCGCTCTGTCTAAGGAGGAGGATGAAGATGGGGAGCTCGAGAAAATATAAAAAAATATAACCATACAAGGTGGCTGATAATTGGAGTTTGATTGTCACAAAAGTATAGTCACATATCCTGATTTTTTTAAGGTTCAAACAGTTACAAAGTGCAACAGTTTTGCTGGAGGTCATCATGGATTATGGAACTGGCTCACTATAATAAGGATAAGGATGTTGTCGTGGGATTGCATTAGCTTTAGAGTGAAGTCTAAACAAGTTGTCAATGGTTGTGTTGTGCCTGTTGTGAAGATATAATTCTATTCAAATTGTAAAGCAAAACCCACCATTGTGGCATGCTATACTCGGTTAAAAGGTCCAAAACCCACATGTGTTGTGTGTAATACCAAGTTATGATGTCTACAGAGAGTTTATATTCTCTGATACTGTGTTGTATCTTGGTTGCTTTAAATAAAACATCCTGGTGTATTTATTTTACAGGTTAAATAAACCATTCTGGTGTATTGAGACAATGTAAAATAGTCTTAGGACAGGTCTGGACAATGATTGGGCGGATATGAAGGGATATATATACTTTCACAGGACATTCGTGGGTTATGGGGACTTCATACACGTTTCTTCTATGGTCCAAAATACGACTTTCCTTTTGTGAACTGATGATATAAACAAATGAATGCATGAATTTAAGCATTCAACAATGATCAACTTGACAAATATTCCCTTAAGCCTTTACAACTTAAAACCCTTGTATTCGGAAAATCTGGCAGAAACATTCGGTTTGAGGCTACTCATGAACAGGTGGGGGCCATAAAAATATTGTCAGGTGGAGGCCAAAACAAATAAAACCCATCCAGAAGGACAACAGCCCTGTTCACATCCAGGACCTAAATGTCCAATAAAAACCACATATCAGTTGTATTGGTGGAAAAATTAAAAAATTATTACCTAGGACTTTTCTGGAATATTTGCCAAAAGAACCTTGAAAAACACAAACAAACAGATCTGAAGGGAAATGCGAAAAGATTGCTTACTGTTGAATCTGTAAAGGCAGGGGCTGAGGAAGGAGATGTGAGGAGAAAGAGAAATGGCTCAGCAACGCAACAACCCAGCAAGGAGAAAGAGAAACGACGCGGCAACGCAGCAACCCAGAAACCCTTTCGCGGGCTTCGGCTTAGAGCCTAGGACTGTCACTCCGAACTGTATATCTGCCACTGGATTTGGTGCTGAAGAAGCGTAAGTTACTACGGCTTCTGCTATCTCCTGGTTTTAGTATCACTAAAGGAAATTTGTGCTCTGGATAGTCTTTATAAAAGAAAAATTGATACACTTATACTATAAAATAAAACAAGATTATCATAACATTAGAGACACTTCAATTTTTTTGAAACACATACTTCCAACCTTGAGAGAGATGATAATTGAAAGATTAATTGTCTAACATTATAAAATTTTATATTGAAAAATGACTTGCCTATGTACAATTTGCCAAACAATAATTTATACATAGTTCTTTCATATTAAGAAATTTGCCTATAACGATAACATCTCTTCTAATAATGCCTTTCAAAAGAGTAATCTTTGTTAATAACTTCACAATTGTAAACTAAGTTAATATTATTATTGAATATTTTTTTTAAAAAAATTATTAATATTGCATTAATTATAAAACAATTCCTTAAATCTTACTTTAGCAAAGATTAATAATTACTATTTTATATAATAATATATGTTTTAAGGTCCACGATGCATGTCCAATATATGGGACCACCTCATACTCCCATCGTGGGGAGGCACCTTACTGTGCTACGAATATGAGGTGTGCAATCTCTACCCCCTGCAAGATTTGACCCTGTGACCTCCCTTCCAGGGGCACATGTTCTTTACCATTAGGCCAACTCAGGGGTTAACTACTTTTCTTCCAAATATATTTTTTTTAAAACATTAAATTTATCTAAACAATATTTTATAAAATAATATATTTTTTAAATTAATGTATTATTCACTTAAAATATTTATATCATCAACATGTTAATAAAAAAAATTATAAATATTATCAATAAAATCAATTTTTTTTATAATTTAAAAAATTAAAATAAAACAATTAAAACTCATCCAATACCCCTATGATTCATCCAACTTTATTTTGTACTGGACAAACCTCCCAGCAAACCATTATAATAAACTATCCAATTTGAAATGCCAAGAATGGCCCAACAGTTTCTTATTCACAAATCAGAACATTATAAACTAAGAATGGGAAATATTAGACGTTTCTAACTTGCGTCTCAAAATCAAAACAGTCCCCTATAGTAGTGGCGGTCAGTTTACAATTATAAATATCATGTTAAGTAATTTGACAAAATAGGGAATAATACGTTTAATTTCAATTTTATTTAAAATGTCGGCGCTATTTTTAGGGGTATGATATCAGGCGATTCTCCTCCTTACTTTTTAACAGTTCAAAATTCTTCACAAGCTAATATATTAATTTTTGAAATATTTATTATAAAAAAATTAAAAAAAACTAGGCATTAGAAGTGCTTATTTAATACATTGGCAATGAACAAAAATTAGAAGTCGCTAACAGGTTTTGGCGTGGATTTACATATAAAGGTAATAATTAATCCGGGTTACAGCCACTCCAAACAATTAGCAGAATGAAATGATGTAAAGAAAAGCGGAAGACGTGAGTAGCATGGTGCCTACACCAACAGCAACTGCAATCCACTTTCCCACAGGCGGCAGCAACACATACGCTGCTGACAAGCAAGCCAACAACGCCAATCCCACTGCTGCACACAAAACTGCGTTGCTGAACACAACAAGCTTCTTTGTATGGAAGCTGGGTGCCACAGCCGCAAGAATCAGAGCAACCATTGTCGAAGCCACCAAACTGACAACGTCCGCAACCAAAAAGATGTTGAAAGCAAGGGCCTTACCCTTAACGGCGGACCCATGGTCCTTCAGACCTCCCGTCACAGCAAATATGGCTGCGAAGGTGATTCCCACATTAACTAGAGCTAGTTGCAGAAGGCTTTGAATGCGTTCGGCTCGCAGTTGTTCTTCGAATTCAGGCTGTTGCTGGCCCGACATTATCTGCAAAACTCTCACGAGAAAGTACCGATTAATTTCCATTATATTGGGGAAAAAAGACAAGAGCATGCAGCAGAATGAATTACCTGAAAGGATACACGATTCTCGCCAACCTCGTTTACATTTTGAGCCTCGACAACTTCTCCACTATCTTCATTGAAACTTGGCATGTCGGCCATTTATGTCAGAGGGGAGAGGAAAACAGTAGGGCTTGTATAACCACTGGACTGCACGTTGGAGAGGAAAACAGTATGGGCTTGTATAACCCCTGGACTGCACCTTGGATCACGCAAATATTTATAATCTTCAAATGACGGGCAAAACACTTTTGGTGTATGTTTGTCCCTTGCAAAGAAATGAACGGTAAACACTTTTGGTGTATGTTTGTCCCTTGCAAAGAAATGTTTGACGGTTTCCTCATAGAAATATTAGACACGTGATGGGATTAAAACACTTTTGATGTATGTTTGTAAAACACTTTTGGTGTATGTTTGTCCCTTGCAAAGAAATGTTTGACGGTTTCTTCATAGAAATATTAGACACGTGATGGGATTAAAACACTTTTGGTGTATGTTTGTCCCTTGCAAAGAAATGTCTGTTCCTTGTAATACTGCAAAGAAATGTTCGTCACTTGTAATAGTGCAAAGAAATGTTCGTCACTTGTAATAGTGCAAAGAAATGTTTGTCCCTTGCAAAGAAACGTTTGTCCTTTGTAATAGTACAAAATATGTACCCTCTAATATAATTTAACAATATATAATTTAATTTAATTTAGAATTTGAAGTATATTTAAAATTTGTAAATATTATTTACAAATATATTATATAATATATTAATAATTATCATATTATAATCTATTAATTATATTAGTAAATATATTTTTATATAATATAATATTATGTTGTAATATATATTTTAATGTATTTGATATTATATTATATTTTCTTTTTGAATGTATTATATATTTTAAAATATTATCTATATATATGTTATATTAATATATGTTTTAATATCTTATATTATATTGTAAATAAATATTTTTTTATAGTATATAATATTGTATTGTAAAATATATGTTACAATATTTTCATATTATATTTTAATGTATTATTTATATATATGATATTACATATTATCTTATATTATTACTGTAAAAATAGATTACCCATGATGTGGCACTCATTTAGTGGCACTCATTTAACCCTAGATGACACTTAATCGGTTATCAGTCAATGGTGGCAGCAAACACTAATAGTTGGTAATGTTTTGCTAGGTTGTACATCACCATTAAAAATCTAGCTGAGACATTACCCATGATATTTAGTCTTAGAAACCCTCCTCTGTTATGTGACAATGACATTCTAAGACTATCCAGGGAATGCATTTAAAACTAGCAACGTGAATGGCAATACTTTTACTTTATGAATTTGGACTTATTTACTTTATTCCAATAGATGACAAATCATAAATGGATCAATAATGTCTATTTTGACTAATAAATGATAAACGCATAAATATTATATAAGATTCATTTCTAGAGGTTTATATTTTAAAGGTTTTGATGTGTATATGTGTATATACACATTAAATTAGAAAAAAGTTATGATATGAAAATAAAGTCTTATATATTTAGATCTTTTGGGTCAAATATTTGGTATTATTAAATTTAAAGAATTTTAAGGAATGGTTAAAATTACTTTTAAGAAATATGTAAGAATAAATATTGAGACTATTATAGGTATTAAAAATTAGAAACAAATTTTATATTTCTAAAATATTTTTAGAAATATTTATCTCTCCATTTTTTTGTTATATAACTCAAATAAATTATTAGTTATGTAAACATAATTTTATTTTCAAAGCTAAGCACTTTATCTTATTACATTTATATGATTCATGTGCATGTTCAATATTTATAATAAAATGTCATTTCAAGGTGGGTTAGCATGGCACATGCTAAAATGGTAAAAATTGTAGATAATAAACAAGTGGATAATTTTATTATTGTTGGATTTTTTAATCATATAATTTAATGACAACAATTATTTTTTTTCCTTAAATTATTTCAAGACTATTTAATATCCCAATTAAATTTTCTTTAGTAGTTGGATTTGGCAGCTCTGCCAAATTTAACTAAGTTGCAACCAAATAAAAAGCAAAAAAATTAAAGTAAAAAAACAAAATAAGCTAGGAACAGAAACCCATAACTAATGCTTGTTTTATCTATGATTTCGTTATCAGTCACGATTCCAAGATTGCAAAAGTGTAGTATTTTGGTGTGGTCATAGCATCAACATCAGAGGCTAATATCTGGGCGGCATTGATACTTTTTTTTCTGAAACAAAAACGATAGGAACGAAAACGATAGGGTCTGAGGGCAATTGCAGTTGTAACGCTGTCTTAGGCACGGCAGTCGTTAGCATCAACATCAGAGGCTAATATATGGGTGGCATTGATACTTTTTTTCTGAAACGAAAATGATAGGAACGAAAACGATAGGGTCTGAGGGCAATTGCGGTTGTAACGCTGTCTTAGGCACGACAGTCGTTAGCATACGCGTGGTGAAGAGGATTGAAATTTGATGGCAGTCGTTAGCATACGCGTGCTTCCTTGCTTGGAATTGCTTGGAGCTCTGGAAGGTATTTTCTTTTCATTCTAGAAAAAAAGAAGAATTTTTTACAACAAACGCATTTATCTATGAGAACATCACAGTGCTTTTTTGCCCATTAAAACTTTAGACTCTGCTACCGCTTGTCCAACATCGATGGTTATGGATACTTTATCGTCACGATATAATAGGCCTTTTGAAAAATTGCAAACAAGTTTATGGGATCAAGCCACAAAGTGTGGTCTGTGATGGGCCATGATTCTCCCATGTTTGTTCCCAATTTGAATTGGGGAAGCTTGAAGTCTCTAAACTAAAAAAGAGCTATGAAACCTCTATTTTTTTCCTTTACATGCATTGTTGTTTTTTTTTTTTTTTTTTTTTTTTTTTGAATTACTATCATTTGGAGCTTTAGAAGGCATTTTTTTAACACTAATAAATTATCCCTTTTATCTAAATTCCACTCAAGGAGAGTTATGAGACCTTGTTTCGCTTTGTTGTAGCAAAATGTCAACCATGTCGGTAGGGACGTAATTGGGTAGGGTCATCCTCCTCCTGCATGCTCTTCAAGCTAGTTGAGCCAGAGGAGATACTCTCTAATGTTGAAGACGTCATTGAGTAGTGACAACTAGTGAGTTTCCTACAAGACACGATGCAATGGACGAACTTGCCAACTTGAAGGGTTTTCAAAAATTGTGGAAGACATTAAAATTGTTAGTCTGTGAAACCATAAACTCATGGTGTCAGTTTTTGAATGGTAAAAACAACATATCTTTTTCTTTTATCTCTTGTGAGACGAATTTGGGGGCTTCACCCCACCGTATAAGCCTCCGGCTAATTAATGTCACATGAGATTCAATTTTTATAAATATAAAATTAGCAGTTGCTTTAAAGATGTAAGATTGTATCGAAAGGGATATATATATATATATATATATATATATATATATATATATATATATATATATATATATATATATATATATATATATATATATATATATATATATACATATATATGGATGGTAAAGTGGGGTTTTATAAGTGAAATAGTGTAAATCGTCAAGAAAAATATACTTGAAACCAATGATCACTAGTGAAGTGTTAAATAATAATAATTTGATATTTCTAGTGAAGATGATGATGGAAAAAGAGGCAGTGTGTTATATGATACAAAATAAAAATATTAAAAGGATAGATATTTTCATATATGAGGTTGGAGAATGTCAACAAAGTGACAATTTCACTTAAAACTCCACATATGTATTGTAAGAAATTAAATTGCCTTCTATTATGAATTAGAAACTTTGCAATGCAAAATTAGAGTAATAAATTTTATAGTAATCTTACTCATCAAAATTCTAAAGAATGTTTTGATGAATGTGCACAATGCATTGGCCTATTATATATGTCTACCACTATTGATTCAAGGTTAAATGTGATAGTGAAAACTTCTTTCTAGTGAATTTATTTCAAGTAGTAAATTCCTTATTGTTTTGAGGGGAAAGGGATCTCTACCCATGGCTAGAATTGAAAAGAAATCAATTGTCTCAATAAGATCCTTCAACTTAAAATAATCTGCCATTGCCCCTTACCATCATCGACCAGTTCACCTTGGTATATTTCACCACTTGCATGTCATGTATGGGCTTGCCCTTCCCCACCACTTCACCATTTCTCAAGTTCACCCAAAGGTGAAAGTTACACTTAAAGGAGTGTTATTTGATTTTTTTGTGAAGTAGGATATTGTAAAGTGAAAGACTGTAAATCGACAATTATAACTCATTCAAAATTTATGACCATTAATCTTATATCATCATTTATGTATGGAACATTTATAAAAATAATTTGATACTTCTGAGGGAGGTGATAGTGGGAAATGAGGTAGTTTGTTCCTTCATACGACATGGAAATAAGCTTTTCAAGGAGGATAAGTTTTGTTTCATGGTGAGCTTGAGGAATAGCGAAGTGGTGGTGAAGGACAAGGCCATACAAAACACAAAAGCAATGAAAGGTTATAAGGTGAATTGGGTAGTGATGGTAAGGATAAATGACATAGTATTTTAGGTGATAGACTCAAAGAAGCCAATGCAGATACACATGAAAAAATCAATGACATGCCACTTATGTCAATGTATATGTAACTTCTACCAAACTATTTCAGCTATCTTGTCCCAAGATAAGTTGTTCCCCTATATATTTCATCCATTACCTATATCCTCTTAACGATACAATTTTCCAACTAATAAATATTGATAGACTATTATAGGTGTTAAAAACAAGAAACAAATTCCATATTTCTAAAATATTTTTAGAAATATTTATCTATTGATTTTTTTGTTATATAACTCAAGTAAATTATTAGTTATATAAACATAATTTTCTTTTCAAAGCTAACCACTTTATCTTATTACATTTATATGATTCATGTGCATGATCAATATTTATAATAAAATGGCATTTCAAGGTGGGTTAGCATGGCACATGCTAAGATGGTAAAAATTGTAGATAATAGACAAGTGGATAATTTTATTATTGTTGGATTTTTTAATCATATAATTTAATGACACCAGTTAATTTTTGTTCCTTAAATTATTTCAAGACTATTTAATATCCGAATTAGATCTTCTTTAGTAGTTGGATTTGGCAGCTCTACCAAATTTAACTAAGTTGCAACCAAATAAAAAGCAAAAAAATTAAAGTAAAAAAAAAAAAGCTAGGAAAAGAAACCCATAACTAATGCTTGTTTTATCTATGATTTCCTAAAAAGATAATTGCCACCCCATATTTCCTCTTCTTTAAGGACTAATGTCAAGTTATGAACAAACTACTTGCATGGGATGGATGAGTTGTCATGCTTTGAAGCAAATCAGTTTCATCATCTTTTGCTACTAAATATAATGGAAGCTTGGACTATTATGTGAAGATTTGTTCAAAAAGTATGACTTTGGAGACAACATTGAATGTTCGACTAAAAATCCTTTTTTTGAGAAGAATGACGAAGATGAATCAAGGTTGAGGAAATGTTAAAGTCATCATAGCAATAATGTCAATTTAGATATCATCACAGGAATCGAACCTAAGGATTGAGCATGAGGAAGAGATCAAAGAAATATCCTTTAGTTCTTGTAAGGTCTCTACAATCTTGTGGCTACAAAATAAATTATAATGTCTTTGTATTTTCATGGATGCAAACATTTTCTCCTATATTTTCCTTTGGCTTCTTCTCAAATTCAAACCTTCTATTTTATAAACTCAAAAATTTAATTAATGTAGTAGTACATAAATTGTGAACTCAAACCTGTTATTATGTGACCAGTTCCTGAATAAATTTGGTGTGGTGACCAAATTGTGAAGAATGAAGGTGTCTTGAAAAGTTTGAGGTTTGATTTAAGATTACAATTATAATTTTGAAATTTCTTTTGATAATTCTAATTAAAGTGTCAGCAAGGGAGAAATTTGTAATTCAACTAAAATTGTGTTTATCCACAACAGGGTTGGTTTATAGTCGTAGATTTTATAGGGTTTTAATATTTGAGCATACTTTTGCGTTATATCTTAAAATGTCATTTGATTTAAGGGTAATGTTATAACCTAAAATTACACCCTATAGAAGTCGAGTAGACCTTTTCAATTTTAAGATAACATGGAACTGTCTCTCCTCATAGAAAAACTACCACGAGAAATAGATCTCTCAGTTTGAAAGGGCTAGCTCACTTGATTATCTTTATGCTCACACACTACACTAGAATAATCACTATTAGGGGTGAAAAGGGAAGAAGCAAACATAAATAAACCTAAAATAATGAGGGTGATACACCAAAGACAACTCCACACAACACACTTGCATTTACACTAAGAAAGAAGACTACCAAAACTGACTTCAACTTTATGTCTTTCTAGAATAAGTATTCCTTATATAGGCATATTGCTATGCATATCTAGAGGTGGGTGAAAATAATATATGATACTAGACACTATTAGTCCCTTTCACACTTCAAGACACACTTAAAAAACACATACACTTTATGAAACCTGTTAGAAGAGATATCACTCACACAAAACATGCAAGAGTGGAATGGAAACAAATAAAGCATATTCATAACTTGTCAACCACACAAACCACTTAACACACTTAGGAAAGAGATTACATAAAATGAATCAACTTTATAAAACTTTATTCAAAGGAAAATAAGGTTTAAAACTAGCAGGGCTTCACCATACCAATTGTGGATCCATTACAAAGCCAAAAAGGCTTGAATATGTAGAGCCTAGGAGAGGAGAGAGAAGAAAATAAGTGGAAGGGTCACAAGACCAATTGAAAAACTTTAGAAAATAGTTACAATGCAAGAGAAAGAAATGAGAAATAGGTCATGAAGGTCTTCTTGGACAAATGTCCCTCACAAACATGACATATCCTTCAAGTTGGCATAAAGACACTCTATTGTTCTTCTTGAAATGGCACTCATGATGATGAGTAGTCCATTTGTATTAAACTATATTAAAAATACTTGACACATATGATCTAACACGAGAAGATGGAAATGAGATTAGGGATAGTCATCTACACCTTTAACTAATATAATTATTTGTTACACTTGTTGTTCACTTACTTGTAACTACTCACTAGCCCTTTTAGGCTTGTCTTCACACTTGTCACCTGAGTGACCTATAGTTGTTCAAGAAGATACATTGTAAAGGTGTTATGGCATATTTTCAAATCCTCTTTATCCTTTGATCTATCAAATAGACCTCAAAATATTTAAATTCACCTCTCTCACTATCACAATAGGTAGTCACATTGTCTTCTCACTGAGCTTATTCAAACTACCTACAGTGAATGGATTAACAGAGGTACTTTCATGTATTAATGTGATTATAATTGAGTATGTAGAGTTGGAATTAGTCTCTACACACCTCCCTCAATTTCTTTCATCCATCAATCCCCTTTTACACCTGTGAAACACATCAAATCCTACAAGAAACACAATATTTGGTCTATCTATATAGATGAAAATACATAATATTTGAGTGGTGAGAATCCTGAGAGAGTTATAAACAATTTAAAATAACTTACAAGGACAATTGGACACTTCTAGATGCATATCTAATGATCTTTTCTTCATCGAGTTCTTGATAGGGTTTTATGAGGTTTTGCTTGTTAATAATGATTCATAAAAACCAGACACTGAACCTCCAAAAAAATTCCACTGAGACCAAGATAAGGATCCCCCTCAACTATCCCCAACTCTTTGAGGTACCATGCATACTATCTGTACAGATGTGAGCATAATAAAATGGCCTCTCGAGCTCTTGACTATGTTATAAGTACCCTTGAGAGAGGTTTGGGTCAAATTGACCAATTTAGGATTTTTATCTACAAACTAATGTATTCAATCAACCCTAAAATATCTTTTACAAGTTATCACATGGCCTAGAAGGATCATATAGTCATATGGATGAGTTTAGGCACTTGTTGGTTTAGGCCTAGTATTATGCCTAGTCTACACTACTATGTTTCCTATGTGTATGACCACCTATGAGTGGTTCTAATGACTATAGGGCCTTCTTATCACTTTCATTTATTCAAACCAACCCTACACATATTCCCTCAATTCATTATTTTCTCTTCACTTAATCGTTTTGCCCCCAATGTGTTATGTCTGTAGGTTATGTTGTTTTGGGAGTGCCCTCTATCTAAGACAAAACAAAGGGTACTTCCCCTATTCATCTGATCAAAGTGAGACCAATTATGTATTTATTAGGTCATGAGGACTATTTGTACAAATTTTCAAAGCTTCGTTACCTCTCTATATCTCTCAACACTACAAACCCTCAAGACTATATTTTGAGTTTATGTATTGTGCATGATTATATATAGGGTTTTAGACTAAATGTGTTTGAGGCTCATCACTATGTTAGAAACCCGTGCTACCCCTTCTCTTTACTTTGTTAGTATATTAGTTTCTATGAACACATATGCTTTGTAATTCATCCTTTGAGAATTTTGTTTTATCCCACATTCATGGGAAGTAGTAGTTGCTTAGATTAGACTTATTATATAAGTGTTGAGGCTAATGAAGGCATCCACAAATTTACCATATTGAGCTTGATCAAAGGATGTTGCCCCCTCAAAGTGTCATGTGATCAATATAATCCCTTCGGTATTTTTTCTATTTATATAAATTTGTTATTTTATGTATTTTCATTATTTT
This sequence comes from Torreya grandis, assembly GCA_037957365.1. Classification (NCBI taxonomy): domain Eukaryota; kingdom Viridiplantae; phylum Streptophyta; class Pinopsida; order Cupressales; family Taxaceae; genus Torreya; species Torreya grandis. The sequence continues at coordinate 2,921,032 of JARHVA010000780.1, read as the reverse complement.
TTTGTAGGAGGATCCTCTCATCTGGTATCAAAGCGCTTTCTAGGGCCTTTTTTTCTCAAAAAGTGTTTTTCTATTCTGTTGCATTATATTTTTTTCTACTTCAGATACTATAATATATTTTGGATTAGGGTAAATACCTATCCTCATAATTTTGAGAAGTTCTTGGGCATAATCCCTAAAACTCATTGTGAGGAGTTCCACATGAACCCCAAAGTAGCTAGCCCATTGAGAAGACCTGCTAGTGAAAAAGGTAATGACCCCATCCTGATTGACTAGTTCCCACCTATGAGGAAAACCAAGAGCTATTGTTTAGGGGTAAATCCATGGCCAATTTTTTTTTTGGAAAGTGGTACTCATTCAAACAACATTGGTGGTCAGAGAGATATCTTTAAACCCTTAGACAACTATTAAAACTTGAGGTCCATTTCTATCAATTTTAGAATATTATCGATGGAGTAATAAAAAACTTGCCATATTAGATCTTCACATATTACCAGCAAGTATCAAAAGACTTGCCATAACAGTTTTAGCATATCACCAGTAAAGAATAAAAAAACTTTCCATATTAGATTTGTGCATATTACCAATCGAGTATTAGAAGACTTGTTATACCAGTTTCAGAATATTCCCAGCAGACTATCAAAAAACTTTTAAAAAGATTGTTTTTTTATCATATCTCTCTGCTTGTGATCCATTGCTTCTCAAAAAAAATTGGGACACCTAAAATTCCATTTTGCATATTTTCTTCCTTAACGTCCCATACCCCAATTCCTCTTCTAATTACCGAAAATCTCAATGTTTCATATTTTTGGGTTTTGCCACAACTTCAGTTTTTGTTCGTTTACCTCAAAAAAATTCCATAGTGTTCATTCCCAATTTTTGCTCCTTTGTCCCTTTTGGAAAAAATTTCTAGTTTTTCCATTCCCTCACCTTTGTCAATCATACTTCTATAGTGCAAAAAACTTAGTAAAAGTACCTTTACCCCTTCCAAATTCACCCAAATTAAAAAATTCCCTTACTAACAGTGTCTTGACTCTAGTTTTCCTATACATTACAAAAAAAAGTCTTTTATTTTGGCCATGGTAGTAACCCAAATAGGAGCCAAAAACATGGAGGATGAAATAGGAGTAAAGATCACGGGTGGCGTGAATGATACGCTTGACTGTAAACCCACGGAATGGCCGATGCTCGTCTCTTTGTCTCAATCAATTGTGATTTGTTTGTCGGTAGTTATTCATCTGGGTGTTGCGCCGAATATTCACCTTCCTATCTTCCACAAGCATCCACTGGTCTTCGTGTACAGCCAAAGACTTGTAATGGCGAGGTGGATCCCACCGCCCTACCTTAATACAAATACACCTATCCCATAACCATTGTAAGCAGGGGCACTCATCATCCCTGTAAGTTTCCATTTCTTCACCCTACCGAGCTAATTGTTTTTAATACCCATATAATATTACTAATTTAATTGTTAATATGATGTTCTTATTATTATTGCAGATGGCAGAGAAGAGACTGAGATTGGCATTCTCTGTGTTAGTGTTCATGGCAGTAAAGGGGCTGGCGGACCCAACGTGCAGTCCAGCCGGAAACTTCTGGTGCAACAGTGGGCGGTGCTGCAGCATATACAACTGGTGTGGGAGCACAGCAGAATACTGTGCACAGGGCAACTGCCTTGCTCAGTGCTGGCCTTCTGCGTCTGCACTAGATCCCTATCAATATGGTCTTAACCTTTTAAATCAACAAAACCTCACCACATCTCCCCTCAACAACCCCTGACTGAATTTTTTTTACCGGATATTGTATTGCACGTGAATTTTAATAAATAATTAGAAATATAAGAACCAGTTTACAATATATGAAACTGCTGAAATTCTGAGCTCTTTTTGAAGATCCCAAATTATTCTTTCTTTGTTTTTTGGTTGGTAACTATCATTCATTTTCTACTGTCAATTAAGGGCCTCTCCTCGGTAAACATGATCCGGAGTGAGGGAGACCCCAACTACGGTCCACAGTGAGGGAAACCCTCACTTCTCCTCAGTAAACATGGCCCGGAGTGAGGGAGACCACCACCACCACTAGTGATGAGACCACCACCACCACTAGTCACATGGCAAAATTTTGACCAGAGTACCCCTAGGGACAAGTAGAACTAGAACTAATTTTTAGTTGCAGTTCTACATTTTTTTGTATATGAGATGTATATATTCTCGTAATGTATAAAACTATGATTTTGAGATATATATGACATTCATTTCTATTCATTGCTATTGTACTCGGACTTTGATATTCTTTTGTTATATATAATGTGACTACTAGTTCCTTTTGAGATGTTAGATGTAGATTTATTGAGCAAAATATGGATATTGATGTTTATTTGTTTGCCATGATTTTTTTATCTTCCTTGCTATGTCATTTTGCACTCTGTGTTTATCTCATGAATACATCATGTGGTATGACTAAATGGTAGATGATTACATTAGGAGATGCACATCCTTAGTTAGGATAAAGATAGCCATATTTGTTGCAAATGTTGTCCTGTGATGTTGTTTATGGAAATTGAAATGTCATCTTGATCATGCATTAAATGGATAAATTGTGCTTGGAGAGATGTTTTCGGCACAACATCACTATATAAGCCTTGAGCACTTGGTTTTTTATTTTGCAATCGAGAATATGCATCATAAATATTAATAACCTATGACAACATTTTAAGTCAATTACGTATTCCCAAGCATGATATCATAACAGACCTTATTGGTCTCGTCCTCTGTGAGCAAATCACTGAATCAGCCAGATTCATGCCTTGATGCTCTCCCTCGATGCTTTTTCCACTCATCGATCAACAATTATGCCACAAGCATTCACTTCGAGCGTCATCATTTATCCTACTACGCCATCAGCTACAAGATAACATATCACAACTACAGTAAGATCATTGGCATTCTCTTGGATAGACAACTTCGAGGGATTGGTGTCTCACGTCAACTGACCATAGTAACAAAGAGTGATGAGACCACCACCACCACTAGTCACATGGCAAGATTTTGACCAGAGTACCCCTAGGGACAAGTAGAACTAGAACTAATTTTTAGTTGCAGTTCTACATTTTTTTGTATATGAGATGTATATATTCTCGTAATGTATAAAACTATGATTTTGAGATATATATGACATTCATTTCTATTCATTGCTATTGTACTCAGACTTTGATATTCTTTTGTTATATATAATGTGACTACTAGTTCCTTTTGAGATGTTAGATGTAGATTTATTGAGCAAAATATGGATATTGATGTTTATTTGTTTGCCATGATTTTTTTATCTTCCTTGCTATGTCATTTTGCACTCTGTGTTTATCTCATGAATACATCATGTGGTATGACTAAATGGTAGATGATTACATTAGGAGATGCACATCCTTAGTTAGGATAAAGATAGCCATATTTGTTGCAAATGTTGTCCTGTGATGTTGTTTATGGAAATTGAAATGTCATCTTGATCATGCATTAAATGGATAAATTGTGCTTGGAGAGATGTTTTCGGCACAACATCACTATATAAGCCTTGAGCACTTGGTTTTTTATTTTGCAATCGAGAATATGCATCATAAATATTAATAACCTATGACAACATTTTAAGTCAATTACGTATTCCCAAGCATGATATCATAACAGACCTTATTGGTCTCGTCCTCTGTGAGCAAATCACTGAATCAGCCAGATTCATGCCTTGATGCTCTCCCTCGATGCTTTTTCCACTCATCGATCAACAATTATGCCACAAGCATTCACTTCGAGCGTCATCATTTATCCTACTACGCCATCAGCTACAAGATAGCATATCACAACTACATTAAGATCATTTCCATTCTCTTGGATAGACAGCTTCGAGGGATTGGTGTCTCACGTCAACTGACCATAGTAACAAAGAGTGATGAGACCACCACCACCACTAGTCACATGGCAAGATTTTGACCAGAGTACCCCTAGGGACAAGTAGAACTAGAACTAATTTTTAGTTGCAGTTCTACATTTTTTTGTATATGAGATGTATATATTCTCGTAATGTATAAAACTATGATTTTGAGATATATATGACATTCATTTCTATTCATTGCTATTGTACTCAGACTTTGATATTCTTTTGTTATATATAATGTGACTACTAGTTCCTTTTGAGATGTTAGATGTAGATTTATTGAGCAAAATATGGATATTGATGTTTATTTGTTTGCCATGATTTTTTTATCTTCCTTGCTATGTCATTTTGCACTCTGTGTTTATCTCATGAATACATCATGTGGTATGACTAAATGGTAGATGATTACATTAGGAGATGCACATCCTTAGTTAGGATAAAGATAGCCATATTTGTTGCAAATGTTGTCCTGTGATGTTGTTTATGGAAATTGAAATGTCATCTTGATCATGCATTAAATGGATAAATTGTGCTTGGAGAGATGTTTTCGGCACAACATCACTATATAAGCCTTGAGCACTTGGTTTTTTATTTTGCAATCGAGAATATGCATCATAAATATTAATAACCTATGACAACATTTTAAGTCAATTACGTATTCCCAAGCATGATCTCATAACAGACCTTATTGGTCTCGTCCTCTGTGAGCAAATCACCACCAGGGCCTAGTTGGCATAGTAACAAAGAGTGATGAGACCACCACCACCACTAGTCACATGGAAATTTTTTGACCAGAGTACCCCTAGGGACAAGTAGAACTAGAACTAATTTTTAGTTGCAGTTCTACATTTTTTTGTATATGAGATGTATATATTCTCGTAATGTATAAAACTATGATTTTGAGATATATATGACATTCATTTCTATTCATTGCTATTGTACTCAGACTTTGATATTCTTTTGTTATATATAATGTGACTACTAGTTCCTTTTGAGATGTTAGATGTAGATTTATTAAGCAAAATATGGATATTGATGTTTATTTGTTTGCCATGTTTTTTTTATCTTCCTTGCTATGTCATTTTGCACTCTGTGTTTATCTCATGAATACATCATGTGGTATGACTAAATGGTAGATGATTACATTAGGAGATGCACATCCTTAGTTAGGATAAAGATAGCCATATTTGTTGCAAATGTTGCCCTGTGATGTTGTTTATGGAAATTGAAATGTCATCTTGATCATGCATTAAATGGATAAATTGTGCTTGGAGAGATGTTTTCGGCACAACATCACTATATAAGCCTTGAGCACTTGGTTTTTTATTTTGCAATCGAGAATATGCATCATAAATATTAATAACCTATGACAACATTTTAAGTCAATTACGTATTCCCAAGCATGATCTCATAACAGACCTTATTGGTCTCGTCCTCTGTGAGCAAATCACTGAATCAGCCATATTCATGCCTTGATGCTCTCCCTCGATGCTTTTTCCACTCATCGATCAACAATTATTCCAAAAGCATTCACTTCGAGCGTCATCATTTATCCTACTACGCCATCAGCTACAAGATAGTATATCACAACTACAGTAAGATCATTGGCATTCTCTTGGATAGACAGCTTCGAGGGATTGGTATCTCACGTCAACTGATGTAAAGTGCCACATGTCAATACGTGGAAAACTTTGGATTAGGAACTAAAATTGATGGGTCCTTCATGTACAATTAATTAATCACAACATAGAAGGGGGTCTATGGGACATTCTAGATCATGTTTTCAATGATGGCTACAGATCAATTTCAACCTTTACCACTTCTCAAGCATTTTAATGCAACCATCATTGCAAGAACAGGTTGTTCTATAGCATGCAAAAGAGGAAGGAGAGTTTCTCAAAAGGTTCTAACTATGCAAGCAAGCTTTCAATGGCATCTTTAGGTGCTTACACACGAAAACAAAGTTTGTTCAACCTCCACCACATAGTGTCACCTCCTAGATCATGAAAAATTGCATCTCCAGTCAAGAAATCAAAGGGGTTTTTTGAAAATATTCATCATTCCTTATATATGTAGTTAGAGAAAAGCATTTTCTTATAAATGGATGAATATTTTAGGCATGACAAGAAATATTTTCCAGCTAAGAGAATCTTGGTAAAATTTGAAGGGCTACTTTATAATTTTGTAAATTGTAATCCACAGTCCCAAATTTGGGTAGGGTGAAGAATGTATGAATAGAGGGCTTTTCCTCTATTTTCAAGTTGTTGTTGGTTATTTATTTTCTCTAAGTATAGGATTTTCAAAATAAATTTGGGATCAACTGATATGTGCAAATCTTGTCTCCCTCGCTAAGGTGGTTGAATGTGTACAACCAGTAGTAAACTTTGAGAACATGTTTATGTCTCCCTTGTCAAAAGAGCAAACCCACCATGTTTGTCCCCGTGGCAACATTCTAAAAAGTTTATGTATTGTCTCTTTTCAATTTAATGAAAATGTTTATGGTTCTTTTCTATTTATTATTGACGAAGTCTAGTAATGTGTTTTACAAGTTACACTAATTAGATATTTGGGTTTGTGTTCATTATTGGTTATCATTCTAAGCATATATCTATATTATAAAAGCTTTCTACATTATTTTAGGATATGTTGTTTCACAACTAGTTAGGGAACCCTAGGTTTATTTATTTAATAGGTAAAAGTGTTTGAAAGCTTAGTTTCAGTGTATGTTCTAATCTTTCAAGGATCATTTGTCATTTCCCATTATCTTATATTTGAGTTCCCCCTACATATTTACTAACAATAATGTCATGAATACTACAATAAACCCTCCTATTTGAGAATCACCAGCACAACACCACTCTTTTTTATAATTAACAAGGTATCCTACCTTATCCTACCTTGCAAATAATACACCCTTGTTGAATATCATGAGTTTTATTTTCTTATAGATGCATAAAGTCTTGCATACCTAACATGTGTTTGTATTTTTTGCTTTAAAGACCAACATTACACTCTTTTTTCCAACCCCTTGTTGAAAATTATTTAGAATGAAGGTTGAAATAAATTTCATATCTATCTTTAGTAGCTTGTGTTTATCCTAGAGAATTTGCTCATTCTGTGTGAAAACCCTTCTCGAGTGGAGTGAACAAGTTTGGTTTTGTTCTAGTCATATTTATGCTCCCTTGTGCCAATAATCCCCTTAGAGGTTGAATTACAGAATCTTTACATGTGAGCATGCTACCCTATAGGACCTCTCACCTTGGTTTAGGTAGAGCAAGAAGTACCAAGGATCTGACCATACCCTCTGTCAGTTCCTCTTAGTCATTTTTTTATGTTTGGTCCATTCTAGATGCCAAACCCTTCCCCAACTATAACAACACCATAACGGGTTTCTCATCTCTTTTTTCCATTTTATTAAAGTATGCAAGGCCAAGCCAAAGAGGTGTACAACTATGAACTAACACCTTGTTGGCACTAATGCCAATGATATAAAAGACACCTGTATAACTTATGTTATTAGGGACTCTTGTAGAGAGTTTTTTTCATTTTTAAAAGTTCTCTACCTATTATACTGATCTAACTATTTTTGGTTTGACAACATCACCACTTTGTTGGCATAGTTATCAAGGAAAAAAAAGACACCCATGGCACTTGCGTTATAATGGACTCTTTTAGATATTGTCTCTCATTTTTAAAAGTTCTCTATGTATTGTATTGATATGACTATCTTTGGTTTGAAAACATCACCACCTTGTTGGAATAATTATCAGGGAATAAATTGAGTTCCTGGTCAGTTATGTTTCCAGGGCATCTTGCAAAAAAATTAAAGTATTTAGTTTTGTAAAGTTCTATGTTGTTATTTTCTATATTTGGACTATCTTGGGGATGTGCCAGGAATTGAAATATTTGAAAATTTGATTTCTATTGAGTTTATTACAAAAAAATATTAAAAATACATGTTGGAAGGTGTTTCCTCCCCTTTTGGACATTATTCTAAAAATTTTAGTGTCTTTGTGTTATTATCTCATCATTAAATTTAGCAAGTATGTTTTCAGCATGTATCACAATCAGTGTGTTAATTATTATATTCTAAAATTATAATTCTACTAGTGACTCTAATTTTATCACTTGGTTTCAAAGAATATTCATGAATTTTTTGAGTATATATTTTCATTTTAGCTTTGAGTGTTCTTTCTTTTTTGTAAATATGGAAGGATTTAGATCATCCTTCAAGGGTGACCTATCCAAGCAACATGTCTCACCCTAACTATTTATCAAAGAAGAGGGAGACAAGTTTGAAGTCCTATTGAAGGGAAACGTTCAAATGCTAAACAATATCCAGATAACTAAGATTCTGATAATCTTGAAATTTTTGTTGAACTCCCCATTGTTTAGGACTTTCACATCTCTTTTAGTCACTTTAAAACTCATAGTCCTAATTATTATCTATCTCCTTCTCAGCCAACTAAATCCTCTCCTAAGTTTGACACTCCAAACCCCACCACCACAACCCCCCCTCTACCCCCTACCCCGCCCCCCTCATTCATCCCCTTACATCCCTTTGCCAATTATTCTTGAACCTCCATTTGAACCAATCATGAGGCATAGGGACCCAAATGAGGATGAACATCCTACATTTCAAGTTCCTAGAGTTATGTCTATAAATTTTGATAACATGGAAGGTTATTCTAATGAAGTCCCAAACAAATTAAAGAAATTCTTTCCAAAATTCCAAGGGAATAATGCAGTGAGTCATGATCAACCCCTGATGGTTTTTCACAATATCATTGAATATTATGAGGTTAAGCATTAGGATGTGTGGATCAAGTTGTTTGTGCATACGCTGGAAGAAGATGGTCATGAAAGGTTTAATTCACTTCATGGATCCATTGATTCATGGGAAGAGATAAAAAATGGTTTTAGAATTCAATATGGTGATAGAGATGATCCAAGGTTCCTTTTGGTTGAGTTTGAAAACATCAAGAACCCCAATGAGTGCATGCAATAATTCAACGCATGGTTCAACAAAGCTAGGATGTGGCTTCTCAAGAATATAAAGACTAGTGATACAATGTGATTGATAAAATACTATGATGCCTTTGATAAGAAGTCTACATATTACTTGTAGGATAAGGCTCCCACAAACATATGGTTAGCATTCAATATGGATATCCAAATTGAGAATGACATAAAGGCTATGAGAAAGACCATGAACAAGTGGATTGATGTGAAGTTGGTCAATCCTAAGAAAACAAAGTCCACAAAGATAGCCAACCTTGAATAAATGGTTAAGACTTTTCCCTCTGTTGTCATAGAGATGTCTTACAAGCTTTCTAGGATTGATAAGGGGATCCCTCATATATATAATAGTCAATAAAAGGTTCCAAACTTGAATAAAAAAATGGAGGCCTGATTTCCATGATCAAGACAATGATCGAGGGAAGAGGCTGACACATGATGAGAGAACATATAAACATCACAATAAAGGGGTTGTGAAAGAAGTGCTTGATCTAATAAATGCCAAAGTGAATATGATAGGTTCTGACATTGATATTAAATAGTGTGACAATATTTCCTTCCACATCCTCCATGTGATACAAATGAAATTATTGATGAAGATGTAGATGAACCTAAGTCTACATAATTTGATGATGACATTATGAGGTTTAATTGTCAAAGTGTTCGAAGCAAGATATCTACCTCCTTAGAATTAATGAGTGTTGTTACTTTTGATCAATTTTGGAGTGTGGTATAAAAGGTATGTGTCCCAAATTATGAATTTGATTGTAAGGATAAAATGGCACAAGTATATAAATTGCCCATTCATGGTTTTAATTTTTTAAGATTAATCATGATTAAAAAATATGATAGGGGAATTATGTCAGTTTAGGATAGGTCGATGCTAATTAATGCAATAGTTGCCCAAGATAAAGAATATTACTTGAGAATTAGGCAACCAACTATTTCTCCTCAAGACATTACCCCTAAAAATGTAAGGGTAGGGGATGCAAGCAAGGAAGCTAAGAAAATTGTACTTATCCATAATGCTTCTAAACCATCACCCATTTTTGAACTTGCTAATCATAGATGTGCTCCCACTAGAAATAAAGTATCCTTGCTATCTAGTATTCCCAAGGGTATGAATGATGCTAAAAAAAATCCACCTTTGAATATTATTGTTAAGCATGTAAATCCACCATAGCCTATTCCACTTTAGACCTTAAGTGATTGTATTTAGGCTAAAGTTGTTGTTACCCTTACACCAAATACTCCCCTCCATCACTATAGCATATGTGATATAGCCTAGGTGTTGAGCCAACTCAAAATCACTATGCCACTTGTTAAATTATTTAGAATAACTGAGCATAAGAAGAGCACATTTGAATAGTTGGAAATTGGTGACACTTAAGCTACAAATGAAATTGAGTTATCCAAAAAACCCTCAAAAAATTATGAAGAAATTGAAGAGGTTGTTAAATCCACCCCAAAGGTGTATTTGGGGACTGCATTAGTAGAGAGTCAATTGAATGTGGATCCATTTTATACAACCCTATTGATCAATGGTCTTATTGTCCATAATTTCATATTTTATTTTGGATATTCTTGTAACATAATGTCCCTAAGTATCTCAAGTGAGTTTAGAGTTAAGGTTATATCAACGTTTGGTAAATGTTATGCCATGAAGTCATGAGAAGTTCTAGTTGTTGGAGAAGTCAAGCATTTGGTGGTGGAGTTGGTAGTGCATGCAGGTAAATACTTGAATATCGACGTGGTAATTGTGGACTACACACCTAATTGGTCGATGCTTCTATCATAAAAATGGGCTACTAGCATGGGTGGAAGTGTATAGATGGACCTTTCTTATGCCACCATTCCATTGGAGGGTAAGATGGTTAAACTTTATAGAGAGCCAAAGATCCAAAATATACTTAAAATGAAGTATTATACATAGACATTGGGCTTGGGAACTTTGTTGGAAATGTTGACACTAATGAACAACTTATTACTATTGATGTTGAACTTAACAAAGAAGGTACAGTTTGTAAAATATGTTTTTATGGGGCTTGCTCCAATATTGAAAATGGTGATGGGGTTTTATTCTATTCCCCCAATGGTAAATGTTCCAAGTTTTCTTTTCACATCTCCTTTGAGTGTACTAAAAATACTAGAATAAACCCCATCAAAACATATTTTCCAAACTATTGATGGTTTCTCAAGATATAACCAGGTTGTAGTGAAGGAATCTAATAGATCCAAGAACACATTTACAACACCTTGGGATATGCATGTATATAAAAGTTTGCCTTTGGGGTTAATGAATGTTGGTGAAATGTTTCAACAAGCTATGGACATTGATTTCATAGGGGTGATTAACAATTTTATAGTTATGTATCAAGATGACATTAATGTGTACTCCAAGACTAGATAAGAACATTTGGAGCATCTAGAGAAAGTATTGATCATGTGCTACAGGAAGTTTGGAATTTATCTTAATCGATAAATGTCACTTTTGAGTATAAAAGGCCAAGTTTTTCAGACATATAGTGTCTAAGGATGGTGTCATGATTGAACCTGAGAGGGTACAAGTAATTATAAAAGTGCCTATCCAACAGTCCAAGAATAGAATTCTATCCTTATTTAGACAAATTAATTTCATAAGGAGGTTTGTGTCCAATTTTGTATAGATTACTTTGCCTATTACTTATATGTTGAAGGACCAGACCATCAAGTGGAAGGAGAAGGTCATGCAAGCATTCAATGAAATTAAAATATCCTTAAAGTCTACCCCTATTTTGGTTAACCCTAATTACACTAAGAAATTTCATATATTCTCTTTTGCATCATACAATATTATTTATACCATCCTATTACAAAAGAATAAAGATGATCATGAGCATCCAATAGCTTTCTTTAGAAAAACTATGTAAGGTGATGAACTAAATTACACCATCATGAAAAAATAAGTTTTCGCTCTCTTTAAGAATTTTAAAATGTTCAAACCTTATGTTTTGAGCTCAAATATTGTTGCTTATGTCCTGCATACCATGGTGAAAGACATCTTAACTCAGACTAAATTATCCAACAAGAGATGCAATTGGGTCAACAAGTTACAAGAATATGACATAGATAGTCAAACCACCAAGTTAGTGTGAGTGATGGGTCTCACCAAGCTCATGGTTGAGACCAATTTTCAGTTCATTAAGGTAAACACTAGTATTTTAAATTTTGATGATTCCTTGAGTCAATTCAACATGTCTCCATGGTATAGAGACATTGTATATTACTTGAAAATATGAATTATCCCCCTGACTTGGACAAGAATCAGAGGACTCTTAAGATTGTTTCCCAAAAGTACATTTAAAAAAAATAATGGACTTGAATGGAAGAATATGGATGGGCTTCTCCTGAGATGCATGTTATAAGAACAAATTGTTGACCCAATTGAAGACTTCCATAATGGAATATATGGTGGCCATTTTGCACCTAAAGTCACAACTCATAAAATTCTAAGAGTTTGATATTGGTAGCCATCATTGTTTAAACATGTTTCTTAGAAATTCAAAAAGTGAGAGAAGTGTCAGCGCTTTGCAATGAAGATTAAAGTTTATGTTTCTCTTCCCTTATAACATGTGATTATTGAAGGCTCATTTAGATAATGGAGAATGAATTTCATTGGAAAAATTGTTGATTCATTAAGAACCTCACATAGATGGAAAAAATTTATATCTAACTAATTCACAAAATTGGTTTAGGTGGTCCCTATAGAGAATGTTACACACTAGGTGGTTATGGATTTTTTGCTACATCAGACTATCTGTAGATTTATTGTGCTTGTCAAAGTTATTATGGATAATGCCATGAGTTTCAAATCCAAAGTTTTATTGTCATTTTACAAAGAGTACATGATTAAATTGACCTATTCTTCCAATTACAACCCTCAGGGAATTGGGAAAACAAAATCTAATAACAAGAACTTGCTCAAAATCATTAGACAAACATTGGAAGCAAATAATAAGAAGTGGGGTGAATAACTTAAGTATGCTTTATGGGATAATAGGATCATGCCCAAGAGAGATATAGGTAAAATCCCTTTTGATCTTGTTTATGGAGCTTAAGCAATTTTACTTGTGAATTTGTAGTTTCCAAGCTATCAGCTCATTAAAAAACTAGAGGATGATGAGTAAATCAACCACTATAAAATCATGGTGAACTAAATTATTGAGATTGATGAAATTAAAAGACAAGATCATGAAAGACACCTCAAGTTAAAATAAAATATAACAAATATATTTGATATGAAGCTCACTCCATGAACCTTCCATGTAGGTAATCTAGTTCTACCTTGGGATAGCAGACACAAAGAAAAAGGCAAGCATGGCAAGTTTGATGCCTTGTGGATGGGTCCCTATTCCATAAATTGTTAGATTGGGAAGTTATTCAAACCTCAGAATCTTTGGTTGAAATATAATTCAAGAAACAATAACAACATAATTTTAATAATGTTATCTCTTAGAAGAGATGTTCTATTGCTCAAAATTATAGATACAATATATGTCTATCTCTGGGAAGAGATGTCTGATTTCTATTTTGGGTTAAATATTTATTTATACATATTTTGAAGGTAGGAGGAGGATGTGGAAGGTCACAAATATCAAGGGAGATTAAATGGTTTGACTTCCATGATTTACAACAATAAAGAATGCAAGGAATTACTACTTTTAGAAACTTGCTATTTTTAGACTGCACTACTAAAATTGAAATTTGAGACACTTCCATTTAGATTTTGAAAAAAAAATCCACCAATTAGAGATCATTTCCATCTCACTATGTTACCCTCATTCATAGCTTTCCAATGGTTCAAACGGGGAGTTAAACGAATCTATGGTGCAAAAGTTATGGCTCCCAGAAGTTCTACCACCAATTGGGGTAGAACCGTGGCCTGAATTATCACCTGAAATATTGATCAGATCAAGGATAAAACATTTTTCCTAAGAAATTTGGATGGTTAAATACTATAGCTACCATTCAATGACAAATATCTAAAGCACTTCCAAGATTAAGTCCATATGCAACTGTATACATAATTGTATAGTGTGTAGTCTTATTGTTTTGTTTCCCCTTTCTTTAGGCCTTGTTTGTATAGTTTCCTTTCATTATTTTTGACTTATTTTCCTCTTAAAATCCTACTAATCTATTATTATCAGTCTACCTTATTTTATTGAACCTTCATAGGCACTTATTATAAAATTACTAAGTGTTGACTCTGTAACCCAATGGATTACACTTGGTTTTACGTTTTAGGGTTCACTACACACCCACAAGGGGTGTACATCCCTGAGTGAGAGACAGTGTTAGTGCCAAAAATTTCACTGAAGCAATTGATCCCTTTTCAATTATAAATTCTTGATTTCTTATCCAACTTTATGTTTCCAAGTGTTCAACATGGGTGTAGTGTCCTATTATTTTGGTCTGTACTAGCCTTTGGTCTATAAAAAGCTAAGTTAAATTCATATATGATCATCTTGAAACCCTTGTTCTAATTTTCATAGCTTATTCCATTTGATTTAAATTAAAATTTGGTAGGAGAAAATTTGTGCGGAAATATCTTTAAAATTTTCCATAAACTTAGTTTAATTTTCTATATTAAGGTTTGTTCATGTTTGTTAACACGACCAAACCTTAGTCTAAAAATTCATAGTTTGTCCCTTTTTATCTATTAGCATGGTATAAATAATTTTTGGTCCCTTCGTTGTAAACTAAGCTCAAATTCCTATCCTAAAGCCTATGTCATATTTATTTATGCACCGAAAAACCTAAGGCTAAGACCTTATAATATGTTCTTTATTCCCAAAGCTCTGACTTAATTGTTTTTCACATTAATTTTGATTCAATCACATCCAACCTAGTGAATCACAATTTAATGGTGCGTGTTGACATGAATTAAGATGATATGATAACACATGATCATTGCTAAATAGTCAAAGGGACTTAGGATGAGCATGGATGTGCCAAGTGTTAAACTTGTGGGGAATGATTTATAGCTCAAGCATGTTCTCATAATTTGATGGTACATGACATAACATAAAGTTATGATAGATAGTGTGTAGAAGGTCAATGTTTCATCAAATCCCAAAGATGAGCATGAAGGTGACAAATGTCACCATCACAGGAACCTTATCAAAGATCCAATGGAACATGAAGTAAAGGATTGAGCCCTATGAATGGAGATCTATGGTTTGTACTTGATTCATGAAAATGGGATAAATGGTGCATGATCAAAGGTGCACATTTAAATGAATTGAAGCTTGAGCATATTTCAAAGATCTAATAGTGCGAGCAAACCATTAAAAGTTCAATGGGTCTAGAGATCGAGCAAGGTGTTGCCCTTTGGTGTGACAGTGTCTAAGCAATTGATACTATCCATAGAATGTCCATGGGACTTCTAAATCGCATGACATTAGGGATAAGTATAGATGGCAGCTAATATCATTCTACCCCTTAGATCATGATCTGATGGAGCACTTTCATTTGGATGGAGCAAGAACCAATGGTGTGATATCCATTTTTTAGAAAACTAATTATAATGGGAACCAATCACACTTGATTCCTTGGATCATGATCCAATGGAGTGCATGTACTCACCCAAACAAGATCCGATGGTGTGAGATCAATGTGGAATTTTCAACAAAATTAGGATGAATGTGGTCATGATATGTGTCAAAACCATAGGAAATATTATAAGATAAAAAATGGTGTTTGATCCTTTGGATCTAGATAAACATTCTAGGGTGATCTATGTAGGGATAATCCTATGGTGCGAGGTAAATTTGTACTTTTTAATCAACCAAAAGCTTTCACATGGAGAAAAGGCACTACCTTGATAGATATTGACTGATTAGATCACAAAAATCCCATGGATTCTCTAAGTGGCATAATCTCAGGGGTCTTAATGGATATCTAATGGTTCATAATAAAATCTAATGCTAAAGGGATGCTAAAATCTCATAGAGTTTCCATGTGGCACACTCACATTCATCATGAAGAAAGGATCTAAAGTTCTAGTCTTAGGTTGAATTTTCAAAGATCTAGACCTAATGACATGTTGACACATGTCTTAGAGGAAACAGTCACATTTTGCGTTAATAAATAAAGTGACATGGCATTTACACATAGGAAGGTGGAAATTTTAATACAACATAAAGCAAATACAAAAGTGACATGTGTCAAGATTGAATCCAGTTAATCAGTTTAGTCACTGTTGAGCCCTATGAGGTCCTAACTGGACCTGATGTGGAGTGTCACATGTCAATATATGGTAAACATTAGCTGAGGAGATAAAATGGATTGGTCTTTTCTGTATGAGAAAGAAATAACATTACATAAAAGGGTCTGTGGGCCATTTTAGAGTATGTTTTTAGTGATGGCCATGGATCACTTTCTACCTCTACCATAACTCAAGCATTCAAATGCAACCATCATTGCAAAATCAAGTTGTTGCATGGTGTGCAAAAGAGGAAGGAGAGTTGTCTAGAAGGATCCATCTATGCAAGCAAGTGGTCAAGGGCATCTTTAGGTAGTTACACATGAACATAAATTTTGTCCAGCCACCACCATAGAGTGTCACCTTACAGATCATGAAAAAAGGCATCTCCAGTCAATAAATCAAGGATTTTGTTGAAAATATTCATAAATCCTCTTAGAGGTAGTTATTGCAATGTTTTTTCTTTCAAATGGATGAAGATTTTAGACATCGTAAGGAATATTTTCCAGTTATGAGCATCTTGCCAGAATTTGGAGGGTTGATTTGCAATTTTAAAAAGTGCAACCCATAGTCCCAAATTTGAATAGGGTGCAAAATGTATAATAGAGGGATTCTCCTCTATTATTAGGTTGTTGTTGGTTTTCCATTTTCTCTACCTCTAGGTTACGTAATTTTTTTTTTGGATAAATTTCTATGCGTAGATCTTGTCTCCCTTACTAAGGTGGTTGCAATTGTACAACCATTAGCAAGCTTCAAGAGCATTTTTATGTTTCTCTTATCAAAAGAGAAAACTCATCATGTTTGTTCCCAGCGCAACATTCTAAAAAATTGATGTAATGTATCTTTTCAATTTATTTAAAATGCTTGTTATTCTTTGTTATTTCCTATTGATAAAGTGTAACAATGTGTTTTACAATTTACACTGATTGGATATTTGGGTTTGTGTTCATTATTGGTTATCATTTTGAGTATAGATCTAGATTATAAACCCTTTATACATTATCTTAAGATATGTTGTTGAACAACTTGTTAGGGCACCCTAGGTTCATGGATTTGATAGGGAGAAGTGTTTGAAAGATTAGTTTTAGTGTAAATACTAATCTTTTAGGATAATTTTACATTTGCCATTATCTTATATTTGAGTTCCCCCTACATCTTTACTAAGGATAATGTCATGAATACTGCAAAAAACCATGTTGTTTGAGAATCACCAGCATACCAACAATCTTTTTTTAATAATTAACAACCTATTCTACTCTATACTACCCTACAAATAATACACACTTATTTTATATCATAAGTGTTATTTGCCAATAGATTCATAAAATCTTGCATACCTAACATGTGTTTGTATTTTATGCTTTAAAGACAAGCATTGCAATTTTTTGTTCAGTCCCTTGTTAAATTTTTTTTGGAATGAAAGTTTCAAGCACTTTGATATCTATCTTTAGTGGCTTGTGTTTGGTTTAGAGCATTTGCTCATTTTGTGTGACAACCCTTCCGAGGTGGAGTGAGTAGGTTTGGTTCTATTTTGGTCAGATTTGTGTTCCCTTGTGCCAATAATCCCCATGGAGGTTAAATTATAGAATCTCTCCATTTGAAAAAGCTACCATGTAGGTCCTTTCACCTTGCTTTAGGTAGAGATAGAAGTAGCAGGGAGTTGACCATACCCTCTATCAGTACCTCTCAATCATTTTCTCTGTTCGGTCCATTCTAGATGCCAAACCCTTTGTTGATTATAATGACACACTCGTGGGTTTTTCATCTTTATTTATTATTTTATTGAAGTGTACAAGGTCAAGCGAAAGTGGTGTACAATTGGGAAACAACATGCTCTTTTGTCTTATCATGCTTCACTCATATAGAAAGATTATAAAACTCATCTATATACTCTTGTATATTATTTCTCCCTCATCATCTTCTTCATATTTTTCCATGAATTAATATTTTATTTACAATTAATCTATCTCTATTTCTATAGGTGACCCCATTAAATCATTGCATGAACTTTCAATTTCATGCATGCAAACTTTACCTTCTTCTTTTCTCTCATAGTCTTCCACTTGAAGAACTTCTTCATGCTATTAAGCCAATCTATCAACTCCTCTAGTTTTAAAATACCTCATAACATCAACCTTGATCCTTCATTTCTTCCTTCTAAAGCCCAAACTATCCTCTCTTACATCGATGGTGGTTGATCTTATTGTTCTTCTTCTTACTGAATTTCTTCATCACAATCTGTTTCTTCCTCAGTTTCATCACCACCTTATCTTCTTCTCTGATTGGTGATAACATCAGTTAATTATATTAGTTGCCTATATAGCTCTTGTATATCTCAATTTATCTTCATAAAAAATCCCCATCCTCTAAGCATTTCTTAATCCTCCAAGATTCAACCTTGCTCTGATAAAAGATAATGAACCCAATATTACTATCAATACCAAAATTACAATAGGCAAAGATCTAAAATAATGACTTAGAATTGATTCATATTGAAATAATTACAAACCATGCATAAATAAGCCTCAACATGGAAATAGAGTTGACATGTAAAAATTTGAAAAAAAATTAAAAGTTAAAAAAACTTTTATTTTTAACAGTTGCTATTTTTAGTAAGTTTTGCATGTAAGTGCGTGCAATTCTAAAAATCTCTCAAAATACTATAAACATTAGAATTAGCCTATAGGATGAATTTTAAAATAATTTCACACGTGATCATAAAAATATGCATTTAAAAAAAAAAAAAACCTAAAAAATCATTAAACTATAATTTCAATTAGCCATCAATTTTTTTTAAAAATACCTTTAAGTAACAAGTGTAACTTAAAGCAACAATACAATTTTTGAAATGATAATTTTAACATATAAAATAACTCAAACAAAATCACAAATAAAAAATTATGACCTCTAAAAATTTAACCTATTTTTACTACATTGAATGTTAACCTCCATTATATAAATAGAATCAATGTTTGAAAGTGTTTCTCTAAAATATATCCAAAGTGTAATATAAAAACCAAAACCACCACACGAATGGTGAAAATCAATGTTTACTTCCAAATTTCATTTGAAGATACAACTCTACATGCAATTATATTTATGTTAATATAAAAGTGATGCGCACACAAATTGTTATCAATAATTATTTTTTAGTAATTGATTCTTTCTCAATAATAAAATAAGATAGAGAAAAAAATAAAGAATGCTGTAAATATTTATGAATATCTTCCATATAAAATCCTCGAAAGAACATTTAATTATTTCATTGGTTTCATACAACCACTATGAAAATATGAAAATGGGAAAACAAATTTCCAATTAAAATGTTGAGGAAAAGAGACTCAATCCCCTTGAACTATAATAATGATACATATTTAATTTCTATTGAAAAAATAAGTTTTAATACTTCATTCTTATTTTCATCTTTAGATGAATATGAAATTTGATTCATTAAGTTGTCTTTCAATGTGGTGTGTAGTACTCATTTGGATGAGTATCAAATATTTAATTAAATTGCACTTAATTGAATATATAATAAGTATTTATATGAATATTAAATGTTTCATTATTTGTCTTTAATGTGATATACATTAGATAAATATGAAATATTTTATTAATATTAAAAAAAAAAATGTTTGCATTATATATATAATAATTTTTAATGTATATTTTGATGGGTTAGATTGATTACGTAGATTAGATGGTTTGCATTAGCCATATCACAGTTCAAATCCTGACCAAGTAAATTATGAGTGCTAAGACATAATGGCAGGCATGATACCTGAGGATTAGTCTGTAGGACTCACCTTACATCTATGTGCCATTATGTGTGCCAAGTCACTCGATCCTCATTGATGTTAATATCGACCAAGTTGAACAAAATACCTCTGATATAGAGAAAAATTGAATATAAAATTAATTTTATATATGCTACACCCATACATTCTACTAACATACATTCTAAAATATGTGATAAATCTTATATAAAAACCCTAAAAATAATCTCTCTCAATATATTTTAAATTTCATTTAAAATATTTATATAAATATTAATAGTACAAAAGGATTTTAACCCTAGAAAACCAAACACACAAAATTAAAGTAGGAGTGTGAAATATATATTTTAAGAATGAGCTTTAATTATTCAAACAATCTAAATATTCCTTAAATAAGCCTACAACCACTTAGCTCTTCCAATGTTGATATAGTTGAAATTGATATTGTTGAGGTTTAATAGTAGGTGTAATGCTCGAGAATTAGTTTGTAGGATTCTCTCTACATTTATGTACTATTGTGTGTGCTAGGGTATTAGATCCTTATCAGTTTTAATGCTGACCAAATTAAGCAAGATACCTCGAATATAAATAAAAAATTAAATACTTTAAATTTAAAATTAATTTTATACATACTACTAGCATAAATATGTTAAATACATTTATCTAAGAAGATATTTATATAAATTACTCTTAAAATATGTAACAAATCCTATATAAAAACCCTAAAAATAATCTCTCTCTAAATATTTTAAATTACATTTAAAGTATTTATACAAATATCAATAATACTAAAAGCTTTTAACCTTATAAAACCAAAGACATAATTAAATTAGGAGTCTGAAATATATATTTTAAGAATGAGCTTTAATTATTTAAACAATCTCAATATTCTTTTACATCAACGTATAGCCACTTAGTTATGTCAATGATGATATAATTGTACCCATTGCAAAAGCAGTGTGTTGTTTTTTGTTTGTTTGTTTATTTATTTTTCTTTTTCTTTTTCTTTTGAATGACGATAGTGAAATTTCTCATACGAGTATATTTAAAAACTTGTTTTAATATAATTAATTATTATCTACAAATAAATACATCAATTTTTTTTATTCTTTCCATGTTAGAAAATGTTTCTTTCATTGTTTCTTTTAATTATTTGTCCACAAAACTAAAACTCTTCAACTTTTTGTTGGTTTTGTTAATATTTTTTACCTTTTTATTAGACGAAAGAAAAACTTTTCTTTCCCTGTTTCTTCTAATAAGTTGTGTTTCTTCAAATCAATTGTTCCATCTTATTATGAAGAGATTGAATAATCCCTTTCAAAATTTTGATAGTTTCAAATATTTATTTCAACTTTTTATAGATTTTTTTATTTCGCTTGAACTTGATTTAAAGTTTACCCTATTCCTGTTTGGGTGAAGAAAAAAACCATCACTTTGATCTTAAAATGTTTTTCCTCTAATATTATATGATCATTTAGTTGTCTCACCTTCAACTAAGTGGCCTAATGGTGAAAAACATGTGTTCCTCAAAGAGATGTCACAAGGTAAAATACCTCCCAATGATAAGAGTATGAGGTGGCCCTATATACTATAAATTTCCTTACATATCATAACCAAGATGTCACTTGACATTGTGGGCTTTAAAATAATAATAATAATAATAATAATAATAATAATAATAATAATAATAATAATAATGATAATAATTATTATTATTATCTCACAAACACATTATAAATTTTCTTACAAATCATAACCAAAACACTACTTAACATCGTAAATCTTGAAAATTAAATAATAACAATAACAATAATAATAACAAACAACCACATCCCATAAACACTCAAATAAATGTTTAACATTATTTTTATAATTTAATTCATCTACTCCCAAATGCAAATATCACCATTTATAAAGGAAGAACGGTTATCTATAAAAAAACCTCTTAGAAAAAAATGTAGGGTTAAAAACAAAAAAAAAAATCAATAAATATTTATTAATTCAATAATAAGGGATTGGTTGGTCGATATCCATCTTGGTGTCTATATTACCATTACACTATAGTCCCGAGGACTCTTTAAATGGATTTTCATGTTTATTTAAAAAAATAAAAAACATTAAAATAAAACCATGTGAACGAGTCGATCTCAAAAATTTATTGAGAATGTAGAAACAAAATTGATCCTTACATTACATAGCAACCTTGCAAGATACAAATATATTCAATGTTTTTTTATAAATATACAGCAACCAATCCCCCGGCAGTCCTCATTAATATATCATCAATTTATTTATTTATATTGAAAATATTTAAATTATATAAAGAATTTAATGCTTATGAAGCATTTGAGAAAGAGAGGCTGCTGGCAGTATTAAAAACAAAAACAGTATGGTATTGGCAGCAAACAGAGTCATCAAAAACAGTCAAAATACATGATATATAAATACATTATATTTGCTGTTTTAAGCAGGAACAGCTATAAAAAAGACTGGTCAACTCTCGTACAAAAGATTCTAACTCGTCTAGTAGCAAAAAAACATGACATCTAACTACAGTCAATTTTTTTTTCCTCAAAACACAGATGCCAAAGAAACAATATTTGTAGATGTTGTTTAAAGATCCTTCCACAATGTACGAGTTCACGATATGTTTGTCCATTTGTTTTCTCCGTTGTTCAAATTTTGCGAGGTATTTTATAACTGCATTGCAAAGAATAGTATTGAGTTGTACTTTGCCATCAGATTTCTTACTTACCTTCACCAAAATAAATTGTGCCCGCTGTCTGTTCGTTATTCAAGTATTTTCGTTGTTGTTTTTTGTTTTTTGAATCATTTAGCTACTAGATCTATAATTTTTAATATGTTGAAACCTTAACACCCGCTAAAGCTTTGTGCGACTGCTTTAAAGTGAATTAGGTTGACGTTAAAAAAGAAATGTGATTCATTTGGTTTAAAAGTAAAAAATCACAGATTTATGTGTTTATATTCAAAATTAGAATATTAAATATTTTTAAAATAAATAAATAAAATAAAAATATTAAAAATTCATTACTTTTTTCAACTCAGTTTTTCTTCAAAATTTCTAGTGGTGACGATTCTCTATTTGTTACAATATAAAGAAATGACTTGAGTAAATTCTGTAGCAAAAAAAAATAAAAAATAAAAAAAGAAGATCAGTAGATCAAGAAGATATGCACAAGATCAAAAAGATCTGCAAGAATCAAAAAGATTAATAAAAATCTTGTTTTTCATGATTGATGTAGCAATTTGTGTGTTTTCTGTTTTCTCATATGCTCTATTTTTTTGTCAAATTGGTATCAGAGCTCCGGATTTGGTAAGAGCTCCGCAAAGCTCGAGTTGCACAGCGAATGACGCTGTGAAAGTGTGTGAGTTGCACAACAAGTGAAGCTGTGAAAGCGCATGTTGAACAACAACCCTGAAGATTAGGCCGATCGTTGGCAAATCTAGACCAATGTGGAAAGAACCCAGCAGAGTCCTTGGAACAATCAAACATCAGGGGAAATAAAGGTAAGCAAGTAGGAAGCTTGCAGTGTTGGACATAAGCATGTCCGTTGATAGCCTTTCGACAGGGTAGTCTTCAGTCTTAAACGCTGAGTGAACGCTCATTGAGAAATTGTATTTGTTCGTAGCCTCAATCTAGGCTATATCAAGGTGGTGTATTCCACATATAAGGGGATGTATTTCGCAAGGTGGGGTATTCCACATATAAGGCAATGTATTTCGCAAGGCGGTGTATTCCGCATGAGAGGCAGTGTATTGACAAAATTTAGGCATTGTAAATGATGAAGTAGTTAGTAGTAGAAATTAAGGGGGAGTGTTAGAAACTGAAGTCAACTGGAGTTAATTTCTCCAAAACTACCAATTTCACCTCCTTCTCATGCATGCAGCAGCAGTTAACATTCAGTTAGTTAAACAACAGTTAGAGAATTTGTTTTAGTTTCAGTTTGCACGCAAAGACTAAAATTAGTCTTCAGTTTGATTTTCTAATTATTGTTTGCTTTCAAATCTATTTAAGAGACCCATGGGCATAGCTTTGTAATAGGGAAAAGATCAGTGGATCAAGAAGATATGCACAAGATCAAGAAGATCTGCAAGAATCAAGAAAGTGAATAAAATTCAAAAAATAAACTGAAGACTAATTTTAGTCGTTGCATGCAAACTGAAACTAAAACAAATTCTCTAATTGTTGTTTAACTAACTGAATGTTAACTACTGCTGCATGCAATATAAGGAAGTGGAACTGGTAGTTTTGGAAAAATTAACTCCAGTTGACTTCAGTTTCTAACAGATTCTCTGTTTGTTACAATATAAAGAAATAACCTAAGTAAATGTTGTTGATTTATATTATTATTTTTTCTTAATTTAAAATAACTTCAGATTGTTTAAAAAAAGCTTCTTCGACATTACTGAAGTCTGAAGTCGCTATGAATATAAAAATAAAATACCGTGAAGTCCTCATGCATATCTTCAATTTATTTTAAAGATAATTGCACTAGTTAAAGAACTGTCCCCGCCTGATTTATTTATGTTGACAACCGCATTCTGGACTCTGGCTTTTGTAAACACTCTATTTCTCCTACTATACATGGAAAGTCTTTCCTACCTATATTTTTAATGCCATCGCACATTGCAAATTGGGTGTTTTCATTCTATCCGAGAATTTTTTCACTGCCCCAAAATCGCCAATTCTCTAGGTCCAAGCCTTTCTGCAATCCAGAAAGTCGGGAAAGACTCCTTAGCTTCAATTGCTGCCCTTATTCTTTAAGCTTAATACGGAAGATGTGAAAAATCCAAAGAATAAACAGAAGTGGGTTAACAAAAAGGAAATTATTTGCTAAAAAGGAAGGTCGGAGCATAGATATCAATGAACGGAGAGAAGCTTTGACGGTGTTGAAGTCCACTAAGGTTCTGTTTTTCAGCAGGGAATGGGAGAGGTGGAGTATATCAGCATGAATATCAGCACGAGAGTTGAATAAATTCGTGAAATTATTCCTCCTTCGATCAGTGCAGATCTAACATATGTGCAGGGAGCTGAAAGAATCTGTGAGGTAGCCATCTCCATCATTATTAAAATAAACATGATAAACCTAAAAATATTTGCCAAATAGCCAGTCTTCTCTGGAAATTGTA
Source organism: Torreya grandis (assembly GCA_037957365.1). NCBI lineage: Eukaryota > Viridiplantae > Streptophyta > Pinopsida > Cupressales > Taxaceae > Torreya > Torreya grandis. The sequence continues at coordinate 2,895,922 of JARHVA010000780.1, read as the reverse complement.
TTAATAGGATTCTTTAATTGATTTGCAGGACATGATAAACAAAATAAATCATCTGCAATGCAAAGAGACAAGGCTAGCTTCAGCAACACGGATCTTGGCAGTGTATGGAAGCACTGGAATGGGTAAGACTACTCTCTGCAGAATAATGTGCAATTACTTCAAACAATATTTCAGGGTGTGCCACATACAGGTTGGAGATGGGATCTTGACATTCTGGCATTACATTATCCTTGGGTGAACATTTTAAAAGCCCGTACATTTGCAGTGCTTAGCGTTAGCAGTTTTGACGCTAAACGGCTGTGCTTTGTCCGCGAAATCTTATCCTTGGGCACTGAATCCCAATGCACCAATTTGAAATGAATTAAGTCCAATAAGCAACAAGTAACATACTTAATCATAAGATAGCTCAGCAATGGTTGGTAACCTATATACTTATTTTCCCCATATTTGTTTTACATGGGTTGAATTTTGATTCCAGAATAATTTCAAAATGTATATACTTAAGTTCATTTATAATGGTGTAGTAACTAAATTACATTGCACTAAGTTATAGTTATCACATTTGTGTTGAATTTTGATCTATGAAATGATTCTTTAGATGTACTACGTTATATAACGTTGCTTTTATCTTTGTTCTATGTGTTTTTGTATAAATGTTTAATTAATAGGGTTTCAATAATCTATTGAATGTTTGAGATGAGCAACTTTTAAGGGCTCAAATATATGCTAATGCATAATGGTAGTTACGTCATAGGTAACATTATACTTATGGAATATAAAATTATTTAACATTTTGGCTATGTTACTGGTGAAATTTTTAGTCACAGTATGTTCTGGTATATTATGGAAGATGAGAATGATGAATGGATAAATCATTAAATTATAGAGTTTACATAAAACAAGGCACATTCTAGAGACAATAGGGAAACATGGATTAATTGTTTTATAATATGTATGGTTCATTATTTTTTTAAAGTTAGTTTTACAATCATATGTTTAAGCAGATTACAAAGTAGAAAAGGAGGAGATATAGTGTTCACAACCATGAAGTTGTGAGGACGACACTAAGAATATTTCATTACTAAAATCAGATGATACAAAATTCACTAATGTATAGAGAATAAATATTCTAAATATTTTGGTTACATGCATATATTTTTTGCCAAGCAATGTCTAGTTTTATAACCCCACCACAAAAGAAGTTTATCAAAAAAAATTACATTATTGATAAAGATGTTGTAGATAAGATGGTGGAAAGGCTAGGGATGAAGTAAACGCCATAATATTGCAAAGAGCCTCGAGCATGGTAGGAAATTGAAGTAAGAAATAACTGAATCTACTTTCAATCTTAGAATAATGGATTCATGAACACAAATCAATAAATTTCACTACCTGAGATGTAGGTGAAATGATGTGAAAATGAGTTGGTTGCACTAATGGGTTACGATAATGTTCCAATACTTATGGAACAAGGTAGGTGCATCCAAGAGTATACATATAGTCACAAAAAAAATTGGAATCCTAAAGTCAAGGGGATCTCTGTTTAGAGTGTGAATGAGAATTTCTTGAGCCGGAGGAGGGAATTATTAATGTTTGGGATCCTACCATATATTGATATAGATGGAATCATAAATAAAATAAATGAACCCAACATCCCATCTATATCAAAATCTTTTTCAATGTTAACAGATTTGGAAAAATCATTACGTTATATAGAAAGATCACATTAGACTGTTGAGAGAAGGATGTGTGTCAGAAGATTATAGATATACAACGTAGTATTTTCAGTATAGAGATCTTATATGAAAATATGATCAATTGGGTGAGTTTTATATTTGGAAATATAATAAAACCAAATATCTGAAGCATTCACCTATAGTTTTGAGGAACATATGACTTTATAAATGTTTGTTGAAAATCATACATCCATGGTGTTTTTCATCGTGGATAATAGTGAAAATTTTACAAACCCTCAAAACATGGTTAGGGGAGGTGGATCTAATAATATGGTTCTCATATTATGTAGTGATGAGAGTTAGTATAACTATAAATAATAGTTTTAGTTATGGAATTTTAGATAGAGGAGGAAGACCTTATAGTTGTAGTGGTGGTGGCTACCCAAGATAAAGAAGTTAAGGAGGATTAGAAGGTCAATTAATCATAGTGATATATGAACTTTCAAAATTATTAATTAATGATGAGAATGAGAATAAGGTGGTCAAATTAATCATTGCCTCTTTCTCCAGTCAAAATTTGCCTTTATTCTCAAATGGATACACATAGAAAAAAATTAAATTAGAGTGAAAATCAAACACACTTTTTTTTAATTGAATTAACATAAAATATTAGACACTCACACAACCCACAAGATTTTCCTTCTATAAATATGAATAAAACATCACATTTTTGTCTCATGGAATGACTTAATTGAACACCTCTCTCTCTCTATCACATTTTTGTCTCATTGAGAATGACTTACTTGAACACCTCTCTCTCTCTCTCTCTCTCTCTCTCTCTCTCTCTCTCTCTCTCTCTCTCTCTCTCTCTCTCTCTCTCTCTCTCTCTCTCTCTCTCTCTCTCTCTCTGAGCTAAAACTATTCTCTATCTCATCTCTACTATGTATTGGGGTTCGAACTCTCTCCCTTTCAAAAATATCTCTTCATGACTAACTTCCCTAATCATATTTCCAAATGGATTTAAATATTGATTTGCTTACTATGATATTGTCCAAGATTATTTGAGCTTCCTTCGATTTATAAAATAGTTTTCACATCATTTTTTCAAATTCTATAATGTTAATCTACCATTTCCTTCAATTTAGGTGAATTTAAAATGTATTGCAGACCAAAGGTTACATACCCTTCATGAATGCTTCATTACTATGTGTTATTTTAGATCGAAAGTTTCAAAACAACTACTTGCATGTAGCATAAGTTTTTTCACCATCCTAAAAAATGGCCATTCATCCTTAAGAAGGTGATTAAAATTTTATCTTATAATTATCCAAAACTTCATGAACTTTTTTTGAACATTAATATTGATTGACAATTTCAACACAAATGGTGTTAGGAATCAGATGTCTACACTTTTTACCTTGGTTATCAATAACATTACTTGGATATTTTTAGATATTTATACCCTTAATATGTAGCATGGTAGAAGAAGGCTTTGGAATAGCATTTATCAGTTTAGAAATACTTATTAGGATATGGATTGGATTATAATAGGTGACTTTAATATGCCCTTATTTCCTAGTGAAAAACAAGTGGAAAATATGTATTTCTCAGTGAACATGGAAGAATTACCAGACTTCATGGCTAATAATAACCTTGTGGATGTGGATCTAAGGAGCATCACTTTTACTTGGACCAACAAAAGAATAGGTCCTGATTTCATTCAATGCAAATTTGATAGATCTTTAATCTCTTTATATTGGTTTACTAGGCAAGATTTTTACCTCTCTGCTCTACCAAGAACTGGTTCAGATCACAATCCAATTGTTTTGAGTTTTGATGACATATATAAGAAGGACCCAACTCCTTTTCATTTTAAAAAGATGTGGATTTAACATCTAGGTCTTTATGATAAAATCAAAGAGTGGTGGTAATTTAATAGAAGAGGGACAACGATGTACTCCTTAGCTCAAAATTAAAAAAATGTGAAGATCAATATTAAAGTGTGGAACAAACAGGTTTTTGGCAACATTTTTATTAGGAAATAAGAATTAAAAGACAAAATTGGTAGGCTTCAGAATAAAGTTGAGCAGATTGGTATGAATGTAGAAGACTATCTGGTGGAAAAGAATCTTCTTTGTCAGTATCACAATCTTAATGCATTTGAGGAGAATTTTTGGCCGTAAAAATATAAAGTTTTATGGCTCAAGGAAGGAAATAAAAACATAAAGTTATTCCATCTTAAAACTCTCAAGCATAAGAGATTTAGTATAATACCTGAAGTGATAAAAGAAGACGACAATCTCAGCTCAGAGAAAGAGGTTATCAATAGTGAAGCGATTAAGTTTTATAAAAATCTTCTCAATGATAATATTCAACAAAATGTTCAACCACTTCAACAAGAGGAACACTTCATCTTGGAATCTATCCCAAATGGCTTGATAAGTCCACCTGAGCTTCTTTCCTTATACAATCCAATTGTTATGAAGGAACTCAAAGGTATTGTCTTCTCTATGCATGGAGACAAAGCTCTAGGACCGGATGGATTTCTAACTTTTTTTTTTCAAATTTATTGGGATATTTGCAAAAATGATCTTCTAAGGGCTGTCAATGAATTTATTGATAAAGGAAATCTTCTTAAGGAGTTAAACAATACTTTCTTAGTGTTGGTCACTAAGAAAAATGGTGCTTGAAACTTTAGATATTTCAAGCCTATAAGTCTTACTAATACAGTGTATAAAATTATCACCAAGACTTTAGCTTCCAAAATTCAACCTTTGTTCAATAATCTCATTTCTATCCAAGAAGGATGTTATGTTAGAGAAAGATAAATTCAATATGGGATTGTGGTTATTCAAGAAGCAGTCCATTCCATAGACAAAAGTGGTAAAGCTGGAATGATTCTAAAATTGGACATGAATAAAGCATTTGACAGGGTCTCTTGTAGGTTTTTGAATAAAGTCCTTGCCTATTTCAATTTTGATCAAAACTTTAAAAGTCTTGTCCAAGAATATATATCCACTCCAATGCTCTCTATTCTTATGAATGGTTCACCAGTGGGTTTCTTTTCCAATAACCATGGCATTAGACAAGGTGATCCTCTTTCACCCTTTCTCTTCATTCTTATGGCTAAATGTCTCAGTAGAGCAGTTTCTAATGCTATTAAAGAGGGCATTTTTAAAGGTTTCAAGCCTTCAACTCATGGTAAAACTCTATTTCATCAACAATTTGTTGATGATACTACTTTTATGCTTTATGCATCAGTGGTGGAAGCTAGGAATTTGAAGAGATTACTTACTCTTTATGAACAAGTTTTAGGTTAACTTATCAAATTTGACAAAAGTTTTGTCTATTTTATAACACTCTATTGAGATGTCAACACAAAATTTCTAGGATTTTTGAATTCTAAATAGGAACTCTTCCAACTAATTACCTTAGCATGCCACTCTTCTTTGGCAGATTACCTTTAGAGGTTTGGAATCTGCTCTTAAAAATATTTTAAAGGAATCTCTCAAAGTGGAAAGGAGCCTTGCTATCTCAAGTTGCCAAGTGACTTCCTATTCAAAGCACTCTTCAAAATCTACCACTTTATCTCATGTCCTTATTTAAGATTCCTTCCAGTATTATTGTCAAGATTGAGAAGATTCAGAAGTGTTTCTTGTGGTCATGGGCTGATGAACATAATAGATATCATCTTATAGCTTGGGAAAAAGTTTATCAACCTAAATCTTTGGGTGGTTTAAGTAAAATAATTTAAGATTAATGACTTTAGCTCTTAATAAAAAAATGTGTTGGTGTCTTCTTAAGGAAAATATGATGTGGACTGATGTTATGAAAAACAAATATCTTAATCATTTGTATATTTCTAATTTTTTCTTCATTGATAATCTACTTAACAGCGCTTTTTTTGGGAATAAATTTATTCATTTCAAATCTCTCATCTATAATGGAAGCCAATGGAAGATTGGTAATGGAAATATCATATCTTTTAGGAAGGATAAATTATGCTTTTCAAATCCTCTCTCTTCATTTCCTTATGGGAAGCATTTATGCAATCCTCTTTCTTCTATCTTTGGGGATTTGATGAGAGACTACATCAATGTGGATAACTCAAGGAAATCTTGGAAGCTTTTAAGCTTGCAAGGGAGGAATCAAGAGTTACATGTCCATCATCAAACACTTCAAAATAATTTACAACATTTTTGTATCCCTTCTAGTGAGAACCCAGATGAACTAATGTGGATAGGCACTAATCATGGGGATTATAGTGTTAAAACAAGTTACTTGCTTCATAACAATTAAGTTGAGCCTGATACTCTTTGGAAGGAAGTTTGGAACAAGGGTCATCTTCCTAAAATCAATATTTTTCTTTGGATTGCGATTCAAAATAAATATCTCATGATGGAAAACTCAATCAAAAGAGTTTAAATGATTCCCAATAGATGCATTTTATGTAAGAATCATGAGGAAACAACTAATCATCTTTCTATTCATTGTCCTTTTACAACTACTCTTTGGAACGATGTTCTTGTAAGTTTTAATCTTCAGTGGGTGACACTAGACAATATTCAAGATTATTTAAAGCAATGGAAATCTCTTTTCAATAATAAAAGAGTGAAAATGCTTTGGAAGCTATCCTTTCCCCATACTATATGAACCATTTGGCATGAGAGGAATAGCAAAAAATTTAAAGAAACATACAAAAATACTAACCAGGCTAGTATCAACATCAAGGAAGACCAACAACCTTCTAATATTGAAGAGGATATTTTTGTCAGATGGAACATTTATTTAGTTTTAGACTCTTCTACTATGGATAAGATTAACTACTAGAAAATTGTGAAATGGAAAAGTCCTCCTTCGTGTTGGATAACACTTAACTTTGATGAAGCTTCAAAAGGTAATCCAAAAATTGATGGAGGGGGAGGAGTCTTCATAGATACCAAAAGTGATTTCATTGCTACCTATGCTAGCAACATGGGAATCCAATCAAATTTTTTATGTTGAAGCTCTTTCTACTCTTTGGGGTCTACACTTTGTTAAGGATTTGGGTATTGAAAAGATCCAAATTGAAGGAGATTATTTAAACATCATTAGGTGTCTCAATAACTCCTCCAATCCTAGTTAGACCATTAACATTTTATTGTTGAAGGCCTTATGTTTGTCATTCTCTCATTGAGACTAAAGTTTCACACATCTATAGAGAAGGTAACCAACTAGCTGATCTCTTAGCTAATGTTGGTCAAAGTAACCAATTCCTTAGATGGATTGATTCACAAATCATGCCTAAGCACTTCATCATCCAAATTCATAATGAGACAAGCATGTCTTAATTCTTTTCACAAGGACACTTGTTTGAGTTGTTATTTATATCACATTGGGATGTGGAGTTTAATCATTGCAAAGATCATGAGTATCTCTCTCTTCAATTGGAAATATCATTTCAAATTTATTTTCACTTCTATCTCTTACATCCTCAATTTTATCAAGCAAGAGCCTCTCCTAGTTATGGTTGCATTTTAAAATAGAATAGGCGGAGAACATCTAAAAATAGAGGCTACTATCAAAAAGGCTTGTGAGATTGATAAAGTGTTATGGGAGCATTTACAATTTGGTGGGTTTGCAAATTTTCTCCATAGGGTTAGAGGGCATAACTCTCACATTTCCCATAACGTTGCCCAGAATTGGAAAGATAAAAGAGTCAATATCAGAGGTAAGAATATTGCCATCACTGAGGGGCTAATATCCTTCATCACAGGTCTTAGTACTGAATGTTATAATTTCCAAGACAATAGATGCAACAAACAACATGAACTAGACACATTCATAGTGGGGAATGAATAGCTAACTCTATACCATAGAGGTTTCCTTAGAACTTGTTTACCTAAGCTATTCGATGAGCTTACAAGGATCATTATGCAGTTTTTGACTCTAGATGGATGACACCATGTTATCAAAAGCTTCTACTTAGTATTTTTGAACCACTTTAGGCACCATATTTTGGTGAATCTACCATTCTTTCTTCTAACTTCTCTTGAAACATCTATTTATAAAATATAATTAGGGAGGTTAGCCAATCCCTCTTACCAAGCCATTATTTTATTTCTACATCTATACTTCTTAAACTCAACCTTGTGAAGCAATCCTTCATTAACCCCTCCACCTGTAAACCCTTTGCCTTCTTCCTCTAAGCATCAAAGGGTTAGGGGCATTTTTGAAGTTTGAAATAATGACCCCAAGAAAAGGGTTCTTTACAGTCACTCAAAATAGGGGAACAATATTGATTGTGATAAGGCTAATGTGGTCCAAAGCCTTCTTTCCTTGAGTACCCCTTCAGATCAAGCCAACGATAATTTTTTCCATAAGGAGTTAGACAATCTCAAAATCTTAGTCAATGATGTGAGAAAGGAGATGAATATTCTCAATCACAATTATAAAAATAAGATGAAGCAAATGGACTAAAATGATGATAATATTAAAATTTCTTAGATTCAAATTCATAATTTGAGTGAGAAAGTTAATATCCTTTATATTAAGTTCACTGATTTAGATAATATCACTACTGGTATGGTTGAGATCATTGGTACCCAAGCTACTATTATTAGTGATATTGCTACTATTTTGGATAAGGGAGGTAGAGGAAACATTAAAAAACATACTAGGAAGGTCACTGATAATACCATGACTAGTAGGCTCTATAACATGCATAACAACATTAAAGAGATAAAGGACACCCTCAATATACTTCATAACTACTAAGGTGTTCTATTTTTTGAGCTACTTTCGCTACTTTTTTGCTACTTTTTGGCTTCTTTTGTAATAGCTATGTAGGTTTTACTATTTAAGCTATCTCAAACTAGTTTTCTATGCTTATTTGGGTTTTGATCCTCTTGTAATTGGGTATGGACCCCTACCAAAAAACCAACCTTTACCCTTATCTAAAAAAAATAAAAGAATGCATAGAATTAACAAAAAAGAAGCCATTTCAAATGAAAATATAACCAATTTAAAAGTATCCTTCAATCATTTTAATGAAATTATCTACAATAAAAAATAAGCAAGAGTAAACTTTTAGTCAATTTGGATCAATTTATAACAAATTTGAAGCAGAAATGGATAAAAAATAGGTGTTAAATTACCAAATTAGGTCTATTTTCTGAAAGTGACTAAGTTAAAATTGAAACTAGCATAAATATTTAGCCAATACACTCTAAATATATCTAGGAAACTTTATTTAACAATTCTAGATGCAAATCTTGGACTGAGTATCTAACATGAAAAATTATTGAGAACAAACATATTTAGTCTCTTAAAACTTATCACCTAGTAAATGGTTAAAATGAGAAATGTTCAAATAAGTAGACTGCCAAGCTTCCCAAAGGTAGGATCAAGCAAAAAAGAAGTAGGGTCCCCATTTTTAGTTTAAATGGGGCATGTTGTGAAAGCAAAAATAGATGTCAATTCCTATTATGAGACACTCTTAAGTATATAAATAATCTAGAATCTTAAGTCCTTATTCAAATACTAATATTTACTACAAGTAACTTTCCAAAATAAAGTTAAAACATGAAGGCATAAAATTTTACTCCAATATATGACATACTAAACTATAATTTTGCTTATATTCCATAAGTGTGTGAGTTTATGTGACTAATTTAGTTATTTTAGCAAGCATACATAATAATTAAAATAATCCTAACTAATGGGCACTACTAGAAGGGAAAATATTTTTTAATTTTGGCTAGGGGAAATGATAAGGGAATTAATCTATTTCCAAATACACATTTATATCCCCAACATAGATACCTCTAGTCCCTTCCTAAAGCCTTGATCCACTACCAACTAGGATGGAAAGCCCATGGTGGAGGTTTCCAAGATCATCTTTTCAAGGAGAAAGTGTAGATTTCACATTTTACCTCAGTTCCTATTGAAAGAGATTTTGATTCATTTTTATCCATTGAGGGTTGGGGACTAAGTCATAGGTCAAGTGATAATCAACAAATTCATATTAAATTGAAACAAAAATGAAAAATTAAGAGCTACATTAAGCCTCATATTTTTTGTTACGTGCATTTGATGATCTTCAAAACAAGAAGTGTAGAATTTCTAAGTCCATATGTTTTGTTATAAATCATAGGCCTTAAACAATTCTAACAATACAAGGAAAATGAAATGGTTTATGAAATCAATTGAACAAGATTTTATATATTTTGATTCATAAGGAATGCCTTTGGTATTACTCACAAACTAGCCACCATTCTCATTCTTTAATCAAGCAAGGGGGACTGTTAGGTCAAAATAACAGGTTTAGTCCGAAAAGGAAATGATGAGGCTAAACTTGGCAAGGAAAAACAACAACAATAGATAGGAAATGATGAAATCAAACCTAATCTAAAATAAGGAAAAAAAAAGGAAAAGTAGAAAATAAAAGAGGAAATATTTATAGGGGTTTCCAAGCCAATCAAGTCTAGAAGTAATGATTGATGAATTATCCATTAACAGGAAATAGAACATCCTCACCAATATGACACCTTAAGAAAAAAGCATTATTTAACAATATTTTAGACATTTGGTAGGGACTAAGCCATAATTTATTAAATTTTCCATGCAGTCCCTTATTTTCTTGAGCCTTATCCCATAAGAAAACTAGATTAGAGATCCTGAAGGATTTCATTTTGGCTATTTTATCAAACTAACGTTTAACTACCTCTTTATTCTTAATGAAATGTAGCAAAGTTGCATTTCATTTTTCTTCTAATTGCATGAAGTTCAATAGGCAAGATTCTATTGGATCATTCATTTCTAGGTACTATTTTGTAAACAACAAGGTAGGGATCTTCAAATTGGTTAGGAAGATAAGATATTGGCCATATACTAGATGATAGAGAGAGGTCCCCAAAGAAGATTTGAATCTAGTTTTATCAGACCATAAATAAAATTTAAGCACGTTATGTCAGTCCTTTGGGATTCTCTCTAAGATTTTATTATTTATATTCAATAAATTATTGTTTGTTGATTTAGCTAACCCATTATCTGATGATCATAAGCTCATTTAAGGAATTTTAAGGAGGAAAAATCATGGCCATTATCACATACCAACGTGGTGGGCATACCAAACCTTATGCTAATGTGTTCCTCCAAGAATTGAATGACTACATCTATGGTGCAATTCTTGAATGTCTGGGATTAAACCAAATATAGAGTAATCTATCACTATAAGGCTGAACTTGTGGCCTATAGAAGAATTGACATTGATGGATCCCATAAAGTTCAACCCCCATTTATCAAATGGTCAAGCTTCAATGGCTGAGAATAGTGGTATAATTGAGGTGCATTCATGGTGTGCAATGACTTGGTAGGTGTGGTAACTCCTTTCATGCAAATGTACATATTTGAAAATATGTGGCTAATAGTAACTTGGTTTTAATAAATGATGAGCAGTAGTACTTACTAAACTATCCATAGTTCTATATTTCCCAAGGAAATTTCTAAGTACTTCAGCTGCTTATTTATTCAGACATCTCAGATATATGCCTTCATGGTTTCTTCTATAGAGAGCACCAAATTTGATCATGAAATGATTATTTATTAGGTGAAACAATCTTTTTTGTGTGAAATTTAGGTGCCTAAGACATTAGTTATTTAGTAGATATCCAATTACATCTGTGTACTAATAATCATTGGTGATGTCCTATACCGACTATTGTTTGAAAATGATTTTGAGATCCACTTCAGTGATGGATTTGTAGAGTCGACCTACAACAATTTTTATTGACTATAGTTCTAGGTTGTACTCCTAGAGTATGGTCATTCATTTACCACACCTCTCTCCTAATTCATTCTACATTAGTAAGGCCTTCACGGCTAGATCATGTAATATATCTAATACTTTGCTACGAATAATGTAATTCCTAAACTTTTTAAAAACCTTGATAAAATCAAATGCTTGCTCATCAATTATGGAATATCTGAATTTAGCATTTCTAAGTTTGCTTCTCATGAAGAACACCATATTTCATCTCCCATTCATTTATTTTGCATTATAATGACAGTAGTAGAATGATTTGAGACTAACAAATATAGGTAGAAGAGCTATGTGTAATCTAGAATGATGAGTACTGGTGTGTTTATAATGGTAATTTTGATCTAGTTAAAATCTATTTGTGCCTCAATAGTCTAACTGACTTTAGCATCTTTATTCAACATTTTATTAAGTGGTCTAATTATCTTTGCAAAGCCTGAGATAAACTTGTTCACAAAGTTGATCTTGATAAAGAATGACTTTATCTCTTTCTTAGTACTAGGCCATGGGATTTTAAAGATTGCCTTATTTTGTCTAGATTTATGGATATGCCCTTTTCAAAAATAACACAGCCTATCATGTTTCCTTTAATCACCCTGAGTATACATTTATTGGGATTTAATGAAATCCTATGGTCTCTACATTTGTACAACACTTTTCTCAGGTCCTTTATATGACTTGGTCTTCTTTTGGAGAAGACAACCAGGTCATCAATGTACATAACTATGCACTTGTCCATGAGGTATTTGAACATGATGTCCATTTCCCTTTGAGAGGTAACACTTGCATTGAATAATCCAAAATGTGTTCTCTTGTATGTAAAGGTTCCCCACTTGGTAGTGAAAGCTATTTTGATTCCATCTTCATAATCAAGTACCAATTGATTATAGCCTAAATAAACATCAAGGAATGACATCATTTGGGTACCATTCATAATCTGCAACACTTCATCCAGTGAAGGCAAGGGCCTATTATCATTTTTAGAAGATTTATTGAGATTGCAAAAATAAACACACAGTCTAATCTCCCCATTATTTCACCGATAGTAGGTTTATAACCCATGTAGAATGTCTCACTGGGAAGATGATCCTTACTTCAATTAGCTTTTGGACTTCTTTGAAAATTAAGGGTTCTAGTAGTGGATTGACATGCCTTTTTATTTGCGTAAAGGGATTGAATCTATGATTTAGGGGTATAGTTTATGTTAATATAGAAGTGTCAAATACCCTGAGATCTTTGTAACTCCATGTGATCACATCCATAAATTCCTTGATAGCTTTTAAAAATCATGATTCTCTTATGGGGTGAAGGTGGTGCCTAGAAGCACATTCTTCACATTATTTGTGTTGCCTAGGTTGAAATTCTCATGTTACATACCATTAAAATGGGTGGGTTAATATTTACCCTTCTTATAGTCCATGTTGAACAACCTCTCAAGTGAGACCATTCCCTTGGGTATGCCATTGGTTTTCAAATTTATTATCCCATATTCATCTAGTTTGAAGTCTTTTCAAACATCATCATCAATAATTTGATCTACAAATACTTTAATGTTAGTGATAAAGTCTAGAATGTGTTGGTCATCATTGAAGACTTGGAAATTGTTAATATTGTTTGGGACTAAAGGAATAGAGACTAGCTCTATTGAAAATCTTCTCATTCTTGAATGGGAAACAATATCCAAGGTGTTTGTGTAGTATCTAGTGCACTAGTTATGTAGTTCTTTTGTCTAGGTGATGTTTGAATGCCAAAGGCATCAAAATCCTCGATCAAGTTCTAGACTATGATATGATATCTAGACAAGTGTTTGTCATTACATGAGTATAGGCTCCTCACTTGTCTAACTACTAATTTAGAATCACCCAACACCCTGATATTATTAAATTTTTTTAAGGGAGAGCAAGAGTCTATGGACCAATGCTTCATACTCGACCACATTTTTGGTACAAGTAAATTATAGGTGATAGGAAGCCAAATAATATTTTACCCTTGGATTGATTAGTTCAACTATGTCACCATATCCACTTTTAGACTTGGAACCATCAAATTTCAAGGTCCACATATCAGATTTTGCTGCACCAGAGCATGTTTTATTTCTAGAACATATTGGTGGTCTTTGTACAAGAAGTATAGTTGTAATGTTCACCTCTTGGTGTACCTCATCATCTTTTATTGAATCTATGTTATGATTTTCATCTAACAAATGCTCTATGGATAATCCTCCCATGAGAGGAGAAATAATGAGTCTACCCTTTGTGGTCACTTCACTTTGTGAAAAACATAAAATATCTTTGTTTATGTTCAAATCATCATGTCTCAGAATTTCACATGCTAGAGTTGCATCTTGAAATGAGATGATATTGGGAGCATAACAAAAGTCCTCCTCATCCAATAAGTCCAACTCTTCCATTTTTGGACTTTTTTGTACATTGAGCATGTTGATTGACATGATATTATGGTTCCTTTTTTCTTTGTCAAGCATATACATTCCCATTTTTTACTCCTTTTACATGATCTCATTTTTTCTATTACATTTATTGATCATATGAGAAATCTTTGGATCTCATTCTATCATAATTTAGTTTGGAAAACCATGCCATGGTAACCATATGTGGCTGAAATCAGTCACCTTGTAACAATTTAGTATCCTAGACTAGTATCGGCTCAATAACATGCCATAAGCATCAGGAATATCCACCACTTGGATATAGATGAACTATTAAATTTATGGATCTGAAGCCAATTACATATGTATTTGGTTCAACTCCCCCACTACTTTCACCTCTATTTTGTCTAGTTGGATAATTTTTTTATTTGACTTCATGGTTGTAAGGCCCAAATATTGGTAGATGGTAGATGGCATATGACATTATGTTCTTAGAAACACCTAGATCAACCAAGAAATTATGTAAGTTTTTGTCGAATATTTATACTATCAAAATAAAGGGAGGATTCTCAATCCTCTCTTTGTAAATATAAACATGTGCATCATAAATATTAGTAGATTCTTTTCCCCTATTATCAAAAAATTCTTTCAAAATTAATTATATTTAATTAAAAAAATTGTAACAATTCAAACATTGTTATGTTGGCCTTGGTTTTATTGATATCCTCAACAATATCATAAATAATTTGTCATTCTCTATTTGATTATTATCTTGGGTGTATGCAACATAACTCTTGGGATGATAAGAAGATTTAGGTCCTTTAGGTGGAGGGGGATTGTTACTCAAATTTACATTAGGTAGAACTTGAGTGCTACTTGGAGGAGTTTAAGTGGTCAAAGGGTTGGTTTAACTACTCCTCAACTGGTAACTATTTCCTCTTTATAACTACCTAAAGGCATGGAATTCCTCCAGGTTATCTTCTAGTTTATTTTCATCCTCAAAAGGGAATTCGTAAGTTTTAATACTAAAGTTGTGCTTAGGTTCCCTTTGTCTTGGTTTTGACCATCATCAAGAGTAGGTACAATTTACAGGTTGTCTATCTCATTTTGGAAGATGTTTGAGGAAACTATAATTTTTTTCATAATGGTTTTCACATGGTTTATGGTGTTGTTCACTTGGCACTAAGTGTTCAAGGCCAAATCAGCCAGGTTTATAAAATTAGAAGCATGATTGTTGTTTAGGATGCCACTATCAAGAGGGTTGGGCACACTTTCATTTTTAGTCATGGAATTCCATTATCTATGAGGTATTGGAAATTGAAATTTTTACCATGAGATGTGTTATTAATATTTTGGTTTACATTTTAGGTACCTTGGCTACATATGTTAATCATACCATTTGATAACCTTTATACCATTCATTTTAGATTGCCTACTTCAGAGTCTATGCCAACATTTGGTTGATTTATAGTATATTATGGGTTGGTCATATGTGTCTTAGCATTTAGAAATGTTGGGGAAATAGGATACATCTGATTAAAGTTATTTTTGGGAATAGTTTAATTATTTAAGAATGAGGGGATTACCAAGGGATGGTTAATATTAGTAACATAACCACTAGTATTAAGGATAATGGCTACGTTATTGTAAGAAACTATAAAAATTTAGTTATTAGCATCCTGTGGAAAAGTATGGTTCAGAGTCATCACTAGTCATGTAATTCATTAGAGTGGGAGTATACACTAGGCCAGGGGTACCATATATAGCACCCAAGATGGAATTCATGAATAGGGTGTTATTCAAGATATCCTAGTTAAAAATTGGGACCTGATTGTATCCCCTTGGTTGTCTTATGGATGATAAAGCTCATATAATGAATCCTTATGGGACCATCTAGTGCTCTATGTTAACTACTTCATTATAGGCTAAAGATAGGGATGTTAATGTATCTGGGGTTATCCTAAGAAACATTGAGGTCAAAATATCAATGGATATTGGGAAATTATAGATGGTTAGGCCTTCTTGCAATAGACATGGGTCTTTCAACCTCTAATATAAATTATGAAATTTAGCATTGAACATGCTCATAGGCTCATTTTATTCTTTCTTAACGCTTACAAAATGATGATATAAGACCATAGGGTTAATGGGAAGCCTAAAATGGTTCAATTTTTTTTATAACTCGGTCCAAGTAGTGATTGACCCATGGGGTGAACCAAAATACCAATCTTAAGAATTTTTTTCCAAGGAACAGGGAAACAATCTACATGCCACATCTTTAAATTCTTCGATATGTTCCTTAACCATTTGGATTCTTCTAAATATGAATTTGGGGTATAAATTATCTAGATTATTAGGTAGGTCATGAGCTATTTTTGAGACATCCATAGGATAATAACTTCCTTTCCCAAGCCATGCCATAAACATTAATATAGGTTGGGGGACAATAAATGGATTGATCAAAGGAAGGTTTATAGTTGTGGGTGAGTTACCTATTGATTGGGTAAGTTTATCTCTCCTTATATCTTTACTAAATATTGTATTTATATGGTTTCTAAGATCTAAAATATATAAATCAATTCCAATAGATTTGGACCTTGTATTGACTCTTCTATTTTCCAGCTTGAGTTATTGTTTTAACTCAGAGGAATGAAATGTTTCTAGAATACCTCAATTAAAGCCTAGGCTATGACTTTAAATTGTGATTCAACTAGCCCTCCTTCTAGTGCCATAACATGTTGTTGTGTTACTTGACACAAGATAATAATTAGGTGAAGGGGTTGTTAGGCCCTTTCATCTCCTAAAAGAAGGAAGATCCTGTGAGGAAAATACCTTCCCAAGGTCTAAATGTACCAGGTCTTGGTATGTTGGTTTTCACTAAGTTGGATTATGTAGACTATTCTATGTAAGGGGCCTATTTTAATGAGTTAAGGTGAAATTATATTTAGCTAAGGAATTCATAAAGAGGCTATGTATTTAACTTAGATATACTAATAGTGTTCAACCTCTAATAGAAATCAAGCTCATGCAGATTTATATAAAATGGAAACCATTGATTTATTTACTTAACTCGCCATGTTAATGGATACAACAATGATATAAAATTGATAAATTAAAGGTAAAATAACAATCAAGATAAATAATTAAATTCATATTACTCTTTTTCCTAAACTAACTTGATTATAAAGCAAGTGCAAAAGAGTAGGGATAAAGAGATAAAGAACTTGCTACCATCATAAATGAAACTAAACTATCTAACTAAATGTAGTTCATAGGATCAATATTCAATTGAGACAAACCTAGCATAACTCCATCTAAAGATGGTTCAAGAGTTTAGGGAGGTTATCTGTGAGAATAAAATACATAACTACCATAAACATGTGCAATAAATGACTATATAGTCTCAATAGTCATAAAATTATTAAGATTTTTCCTTTTGATTAACAAATTTGGGGTTCATGAAATAATATAAGTGTGAGAGACACCTCTAAGATAACAAGATTAAAATAGGGGAAAGGGAGAAATTAGTAGTAAAAGGCATAAGAAAATGTTTGATTCTCTATGTCTTTATTACAATTCACAAAGATCTAAACAAGCATAGCATATTCTAATTCTAAAAATGTTTGTCTTGAACAAAGCTTTAGAAACACCATACATACAAGAAGGGGAAATCCCTTCTAAATATTTCCAACTTATCCCACTAATGGGGTAGTTAACAATATTCATTACCAATTGATGAAATGTAGTTGTGGCTTTGACAAATTAGAGGCATGGGTAGGCCTTGTGCATTTAGTACCATGCCTAGATTTAATATAAAAACTAAAAAAATTAGGATGGCATTGAGATATATAACCACCCATGTCTTATGTATTCAATTATCATGCCTATTTAAGGCTAATGACCCTTCTCTATATTCATGCTAGACTAGCCGCCTTTCATTTAACTCTAGGGCCAATAGAGATCTAATTTGAATATTTATGGAAAATTATCATTGGGATATCTTTTGGAATACCATTTCACCATGCCTCACATATATTTATGTATTCAAATTTTAGAGGTGGATTAAATTAATGGGTCATCCCTAGATTGATTTTAGGATCCTTAGATCAATTCCCTTTTTTAATGACCTAAACTTTATCACTTCAAGGCCCTTTTAGTTGGTGAGAAACCAACTACACCTTGACTATGATTTTTGGACCTGACACATAGTCATCAAGGATTTATTACTATTTTTATAGTTATATGGGCCATTAAATTTGGTTCATGGGCTCTTCCACTAACTCAACCTATTTACATGGCTTGTTGGGCTCCTTTGTTTCTATTTTTAACTTATGTTTTTCCCATTTGGCCCTTTCCAAGTATTTTCTTTGATTTGGGGTTATGAGTTTTGGATTCACCATGGTCATGCCATGTGTCACTATCTATTTGGTTAGGTTCCCATACTAACACCTCTGATAGGAATAGGAGACTAACACTCCTGATATCTCAAGGTGGATAGCTAATTTTGGAATTTTCTAATTAGATCTTATCTTCTTGAACCTTGACAACTCTGACAACACTAGGAACTGACACCAAGATTGATAACACTACTAGCACAAGTTGATTAGTTCTTGGATTATGGAGAATTACAATGATTATGACACTCCTAAAGGCCATCCCCAAGAAGGTTTAGGAAATGATAGTTGGCAAAAAAAATTCTAAGTATAGAATTTCCCCTTGGCCTCCTTCAACACTTGTAAATTTTTTGATTCTTATTTTGGCCATGTGCTTTTGGACACTTCTTAAGATCTGCATGAAAGAAAAAAACATACTAAAATATTTTAAACACATTAGTTTTTTATGTTAGAAATGTGGGAATTGAACCTGCTCACCCTTAGTTCAAATAAGAATCACCATAGGCAAATAAATAGAAATATCATTGGGGTTAATGCATAAGGCAAGGCAAAAGTGATAAGATAACTTGATGTAGACATATAATTCCTATCACTATTGTGATATGATTTCCAATTTAAGAAATAATCTGTAACAATGCACAATCTAGGCCAAAATCACTAAAACATACTAAATTATTCAAACTTATCATGTACAAGTGCCAATTTAGGCTAATGTATCCCTGAATGGGGTAATGCATTTTATGTGGTTATTATATTTTATTAAATCACTTCAAATCAAATTGTGACCATGCAAAATGACACTCTAGACCACTTAATTATTCTAATTTGATAACACACATTATGTGCATATGTTATTTCACATCCATAAAACTAGGGTATTGTTCCATACGTAAATGACACCTTCTCATGATTATACTCTAGTCAAATTATGACTTAGTAAAATGACATTTATGACCACATTGATTGAGTGTACAACTAATATCCAAAGAATTGTATAAATTTAATCAAAGTAACCTAAGTGAAAATTACATGAAAGTTATTAAAAATATACTTATTGGAACTTCATTCCTCAACTTTGCATCATCCCATAACATCATCAATGGGGTGGCATCCACAAGCCATTAATGGGATAAATATCAAGATTAAGCTATCCCATGCCTCATCAATGCCTTATTATTCCAAATATTAATGCGAATATTTATGGGTTATCCCTTTAAAATTGAATTAGTTTATGGACACACATCTTAATCTCGATATAGATTGTCATGATTGATCTTGAATTTTTTTAGAAAGCTATAAATAAGTGAGCCAAGATCACCATTTTAAAGCTTGAATTATGTAATGTTATTATACAAAATTATCTTCATAAATCTTCACCTATTTTCACAAATTGATCAAACTTGTGAGCCTATGCCATTGGTGCACTAGGAAATGATGGAGGAGCATGCTACTCTTTATTGACATAGATTTGGAGCACCAAATTTGGGAAAAAACACAACTTTTATCTAATCTTGAAAGGAGGTATATTATTTGGAAATTTTGGTAATATTCCTTTCTTAAATAGCTCTTAAAATTCACTAGCAACACCCCATGAGGGAGTAAGTTTGATGTTTTAGTTCTATATGCTTTTTTAAATATGTTTTATTGACTAATGCATGGACTAACACATATTTTAATCTTGTAATGTTTTCTTTATACCTTCTATTTTTGCATTTTACATTTCTATGGATTTTGAGACAAATGACAGGATTGACCTGTAACATAGTGGGATCATTCTAGAAGTCGGTGGGACCGACCTGAGCATCGGTGAGTTTGCCCTATGAAATGGTAGGAATGAATCTATAAATGGTGGGATCAATTTATTTACTCTTTGTATACTTTTGTGTTTTATAAGATCAGTTATGTCAATTGCAAATTGATGAGATTACTCTATATACTGGTGAAACACACTATGGATTGATGAGATTGATCTGTGGATTGGTGGGATTGTGTTGTGAAATAATGAGATCATCTTGGACCAAAAAATAATAGGTGACTATTGTTTATTTTTATCATTTCTTATCATTTTAGTAGAAACTCCCTATACTTTGGAGGGAATGCCCTATAAATCAATGATATTGCCCTGTCAATTGATGAGATTGTAAACTAGTGTTTCCTTTGCTTCTATCTTTTAGTGAGATCAATCTATAGAATGGTTGGAATGCACTATGGAATGGATATATCACCCTTTATAATGGTAGGATTGACCTTCATAAGAAAATAGAGACTTAAAACAATAGGTTATAAGTTTTTTTAATAATTTCACACCTTAGTTTTAGACTTTTAATAACTTGTTTGTAGGATTTAAGTCACTTAATTTCCATTTCATAACAAATCAAAGGAAAAATTCATTATCAAATTCATTTTTTTGATTAAAATGAACTCTCACATGAGTTAAATACTCTTAAGATTTTTTATTTCATGCTTATTTATTGAAGTTATTTATTTTTTAGCAAAATGAGTGATGCATGTATGTTCTCCCCCCATCTCCTTTAGGGGACTTAGGTGACCAAAAGTGATAATTATTTGCATTTGGTGCTTTGTCCAAATTTATGAAAATAAAGTTGATAAAACCCTCCACAAATTCATACAATTTAGGTGACCCTAAAATGACCATAAAGTCTTTTTACTTATCTTTATTTGTGTACACTTTAGCTTGTGAGTGGGAGTTCATCACCTCCTCATGGGTTCTATAGGGAAATGTTGACCTGAGAATTCATATCCCAACATAATCTCAACCCCACTCCATGGTGGGGTATATAATTTGAGGTTGATCATCTAAGATGCTTGTTTTGAGTAGTTAACACAAGTCCATTAGTAGTTATTGGCCTCAGACCATAGGGGTAACTCAAACATCACACTATATTGAGAAATTGATAGATGTAGTGGTTATGAAAAGGACAAGAAATTTTCATAACAATTTAGTTGATTCAAATCTAATTCACGTGAGCATATCTAGAGTTAGCCACACTTGGGACCATCTAGATGTATGCAAATTTGGTTTTATATAAATCCCACTTGTCATAGACATACTGTTGATGTAGGGCGAGTAGCTTGAAGTTATATGTCATCGTATAAAATATTGAGAGAAGAGGAAGAGTAAAAATCCTACTTTTCATGTGCTTTTAATTTTGGATTAATAAATTAAAAATCCTCTTAAGAGCATGTATATAGATAGAATTCGATAGTACCATACAACCTTATTAGTTTTAGGATTTAGGATGTTACACTTAGGTGTGTTTGTAATTTTATCCTTTACTTAATTGGTCTTTTTAAGTCTAAAACTTTTTATGTGAATTCCAAAACATGTCAAGAAACCAAACACTCCATTATACACCATTTTATTTGAACAAAGAGGCATTATGCTGACCAGATCAAAATCACTTCTTGCCTTGTTCAAATATTCATTCAAAACATTGTGTTTATATTTTCCAAACAACATTGTTATGATGTCCATTTGAGTCTATACCATTTGTTCACTTGGAAAAATCTCAAAGTCCTTCATTGTTTTGTCTAAATTCAAAATCTCACCTTTCTCAATTCTGATCCAAGTCACTATCGATTTACATTTCAAACATGGTTTGAGTAACTTGGGTACAATTTACCATTTGGATTGAAGGTAATTACCTAGAATCATCATGATTTTATTCTCATTATGGACTTAGATTATCTTGCATTCACTCATGCTCTAAGTTCCTAGACCATTTTACATCTTATTTCTATGAGGCATTGTTGTGATGTCCATTTAGTTTTGGCTTTATACTTAGGATTTCTTATGTTAATTCAAGTTTTGAGCTTCTTAATTCATATTGTTATCTTCATAATCAAAAAGACCTAGTTTTTTAATCGTAACTCATTGTAGTTATATCTAGATTTTATGGTATTTATGTATTTTTAACCTAAGTTTATTGTGTTATCTTGTACTTTAGGTTCCAAAGTTATCTTACCCTCTTCTAATTTGATGATTTAAACTCACCAAGGTTGAGTAAATTTGTAACCACTTTCTTCTAATTGTGTGGTACTATGTCACTTCTTTTTATAGTATCATCTTACCTTATATTTTATTTTAATAAATATGAAAACCTTGTTTAAATGTTTTTAAAACACATTTCACATCTTAGAAATTTAAAAAAAAAAAAAAAAAACATCTTTCAAGAATGACACAAAGGTATACTCATAGTGGGGTCTCTTACGACCCTAGTTATGAGGAAGAGCATTTTTATGATGGAGATGATAACTCCATCATGTTCAAAGATATCCCAATAACCATAAGGTATGAATAAGATTATTATGAGCATCGACCTTTATAAAACAAAGATGAATCCCTCCTAAGGTTGATAGAATTAGGTTCTAGGTTACCACCTTGCTTCTTGATGGAATAATTACACACACTTGTTAAAGTAGAAGAGAAACATCAAGAGTAATCTCTCATTCATATTTAAAAATCCAATATTACTTCTGATAGCAAGGGAAAAGAAACACTCATAAAGTCTACTCCCAATGATCAAGATCTTGCTACCAATATCAAAAAAATTAGTCAATGCTACATAAAACAACTTATTACAGACTTAACAGATTCTTTGGATGCAACTTCAATTAATAATAATGCTTCTAAAGAGAAAGATAATGTGATAGATCAAATGTAACATACCCCAATTGAGATTACATCTATGATAGATCTTGGTATTTCATCTAAATAAAATAGACCTAGGGATGCTTCACAACATGTTTCACCAGATAGGGAGCATACATTATTCAATCACCAAGAGGCTCTTATTACTTCATAGAACTAAGGGATGAAAAACTCAATACATATTAGGGGTATTATTCAAAAAACTTTGGAAAGTTCCTCGCAACCGCCACATCCTTTGGTGAATCGATTGTAGACTCCTCAAAACCTATAGTATACTTATAGTTCACAATGACATATTTTAGGAAAGGTTTATTAACCACCTAAGAATCAAAGACTAGACTAATTGACTCAAGGTGTAAACCAAAACAAATTTTTAGATCATAGGGCTTATATCCCTAACAAAAAAATGCAACATGGGAACATAACACTCCCAAAAAATTGTATTCCACCTACAAATGCACCAAACATGTAGGAGTGGAATTTGATGAAAGAAATAGTGTCAAGATTGGAGAAAGAAACTAAGTTAAGAAATATAAATTTGATGAGATATGCCCATATATGTTTGACTTATTTATTTTACAAGTCCCTTTCCACCTCATTTCAAGGCACCTAATTTTGATGAATACAAAGGGAAAAGTTACCCTCGTGAACATATCCAAACCTTTTTTGTATTGTGTTAAGAGGTAGCCTATAATAGTGTTTATTTACTTTGCTTATTTTTGCATAGTTTGGCTAGATAAACTTTGTATTGTCTCCTGAAATTACCTAAGGGATCGGTAGTATATTGGAATGATCTATTAACCATTTATCGTATAACATTGATTATGAATTAACTATGGTTAACTTGTGCAAAGTAAAATAATGATATGGGAAAAGCTTCACAACATATTTAAAATAATATAAAGCATTATCTATATCCTTCCAACATAATTTTATAGATAAATAGTTGATGATATATTTGCACAAAACTTACACCTTGAGGTGGATCATAATCTATGACTCACTTGTGCAAACACATTCGAGGAAATTATAGCAAAGGATGTGCAGATTGAGAAGGCACTCATTACTAAAGGCATTGTAAAGATTTATTCATAGGTTCAAACATCTAATCAAATGTAATCACCTATTCAAGCTATTGATATATAAAATCCTAAGGGGTTTAACAAAAACAAGAACATGGTAAGAAATGAAGTGAAAAAATAGACATATGCAAATAGTTCAGGCTCCACCAGCTCCAAATATGCAACTCACCCCACCTAATCCATTAACAACTTTACAAAGAGATCCTCTATGAAGGGTGTTCAATAAATATAGGGTATTCAGTAAAATGGAAAATCATGTTGAGTTATGTTCCAAAATTTAGTAGTAGCTAACATGATTGTGTGGTCTATACCAAGGTTGTTCCCTAAAGATTAACCCAAACCTGATTAGTATCAAGAAGATGAGTTTTGTAATTTACATTATGCTATCGATGTGTTCAATTAATAAATATTATAGAGGACTTGATTAAAAGTGGTGAAATTGAAGTGAAACACACAATGCACAACACTAATAAGGATATGGGCATTTATAATGACCCATTTCTTAAACACAATCAACATCCACCAAGAAACAATCAGAGTCAAGGGTTGAACCAACACCAACAAGCACAAAGCTAGAATCATAATCAACATGATCATAATTAGGATCATAATACCCATGATAATAACCTAGGTTACAACAACATGCCATATGATTATAATAACACCATAGGATGTGTTTCTATGAATCACATTATCACTATCACCATTAAATCTCATGAACCATTCGATGATTCTAGAAGTTCTAGATGCCCCATTATAGGGTTAACACCCTCCTCTTAAAATAATGATATGTCTGGTTTAAATAATTCCATTATACCTAGGCTTTTATGGGTTAATAACTCTAGACCTCCTTATTCTAATTAAAATGACTCCTTACCAACTCAAAATTGCACAAATGCAACTAGATGCTCATGAGTCACCATCTAAGGCCCTTTGCCTTCTTATAATTATAATGGCTCCTTACCAATTCTAGATTGTGCAATCATAACTAGATGCTCATGAGTCACCCTTTAGGGCCCTTTGCCCTCTTCTAACACTAGACCAAACATGAATATTGTGCCTTCAAAAAAGTAAAAACTATACCAGTCAAGGCTAAACCTTCTCATGATTCTATTGAAAATATGTATAGTATATCATACCAACTAAATAAAACCCTGTGCACATCTTTATCTTAGATATTTTGCATACATTATAAGTCCACTAAACTATTTTGAACAACTTTTTTCAATAGTCCATTATTACCTAGGACATTAACCCTAAATAATTTCAAACACTTGTAGGAAAATTTTCACCTTTATGACAAGTTATATTTGATTAGAGAGATATGTCTGCTCTTTGTCCTATCCATAATAACCCCTTGTACATTAAGTTCATTATATAAAATCATAAAATCAAGCAGGTTCTTATAGACAATGGTTTAGGGATGACTATAGTATCACTCAATTTAATACAATGATTAGGTTATACCACCAAGTACATCTAGCCTAAAATAATCATGATCAAGGCATATGACAATGTCAAAAGGGAATCTTATAAAACTATTTGTTTGCCAATCATCATTAGGTCGGTATCTCATCATAATTTTTGCCATATTATGGATATCTAATTGGCATATAATATAATTATTGGTCATCCTTGGATCTATGTAGTACAAGCTATCCCATCTACTTTGTACCAGTACCTCAAGTTCCCACATGATGGGATTGAGGTTACCATTATTGTTGATCTGCAACCCCATCAATATTGCAAACACCCAGAGGTTAAATTTCACAATTATAACTATTGCCCTAGTTATGAATTTATCATGAAAAATAATAAATAAATATTTTTTTAAGCACTTGAGTCCAATTATATCAACCTAAGTGACCTTGATTCCACTTTGGTTGATCTATTCCCCACAACACTTATACAACAAGTCACTATTGAGGATGTAGGCATTTCTATGTACCATATGAAAAATGCCTTTCATATTGCTAAGTTGCCTAAGTCTCCTAAATATTTTGGCAAACCCATACCTTACCAAATCCATTGTAGACCCAATATTATTTATCAAAATAAGAAAGACACATAGAAACCACCAATGGTATTTGTACCAATAACTTCACCAAATCAAGATCAAGAAGATTTTATTGAAGGAGACTATTTATATTCTAATGACATTGTTGTTTATTTTTATAATCCTAAGTACCCTATCCATAATTGAATTATAGACAACTTTGATTATATAGGTAAAGGCCTTAGGACATGAGAGCAAGGAATCTTAGAATCATTATTAGTTGGTAAAGATAATATGAGTCAAGGTATTATATTTATACCACCTAGAGGTGATCTCATGTATTTTGATAGTGATTATTTTGAATGGACTAACAATGAGAATCTTGGAGTGACATAACATCTCATTATACCATTTACGATGAGTTTGATGACACTGACCTATTTGACTCTAACTCCATTATTACTATCACATCTTATTATCCCCTTTGCATTTGCCATCTTCACATCATTGATTGGGATTATTAATATTATACCCCTTAATGAATTTAATAATGAGGAATCTATTATTGAGTACATGAGTCTCTGAGATGGATTAATAATTGGTGATCATAATTAAGGCTTTGACTTTTATTTAGACTCTTCTTCCTACTTTGGAGAGTAGGCAAACTTTCTTGGTCATGAAAAAGATAAAATGTTGAGATCTTTGGGTAAAAACCTCTTTGAGGTGCTTGTTTACAAGCCCTTTAGTGAAAACCTATTTTAGTGTTCTTGGATGTGGAAGTTTTCTCATCTCTAAAGGAATCACAGTGTCCACCAAGTTCTAGCTTTATAGCCAGTACCAATATCACATCAAAACAACATAAAGTCTTTGAGCGTATTGCTCTTGAATTTCTAGAGGTATTTGATAGTTGGCCACTACCTAAACTAATAGATTCAAATTCATCTCATTATCCAAATCTTTGGGAAGAAAAAATAGAAGTTGAAATGAAAGAAGAGAATCATGATCAAACACTACCCACTGTCTCAGAGGATGGTTCTATGCTCCTTATAGGAAATGCCATTGAATTAAACTTGAGGAATTATGATAATTCCAAAATTATTTATCTCAGATATTCCCTCACTAATGAATAATGTGACTACATTATCACCATTATAAGAAATTTCATTAATATCTTTGCATGGGCTTATTTTGACATGCTTGGCCTAGACCCTGACTTGGTTATGCATCAAATTTTTATTCATCTAGATACTAAGCCAGTCAAACATAAATTGAGAAAGATGCATCCATGCATTACTATTTTGGTAAAGGCAAAAATGGAGAAACTATTGGGAGATGGCTTCATCAGATCCCTGGACTACACTGAATGGATATCAAACATAGTCCCAGTAAGTAAAAATCCATAAATAATATGCATTTGTAATAATTTTAGAGATATAAATAAGGCATGTCTCAAAGATGATTTTCCTCTACCTAATATCGACATGATTGTCAACTCTACTATTGGGTATGATATGTTATCCCTCATAGATAGATTCTCAAGATATAATTAGATCAAGATAGCTCTAGAGGACCATCATAAAACTGCAATCACCACACCATGGGGAACATTCTATTACCAAGTCATGTTGTTTATCTATAAGAACATTGGATCCACCTATCAACGTGATATGACTATCATCTTCCATGACATGATGTATGATATCATTGAAGACTATGTTTATGACATCTTAATTAAATAAAAAACACATGTCGAACATCCTGATGTTTTATGAAGAATCTTTGAGAGACTTTCTGAGTTCAAAGTTCATCTGAATCCTAAAAAGTGTGTCTTTGGTATCACTTTTGGAAATCTTATATGATTAATTGTGTCATAAAGAGGGATTGAAGTGGATCATGCTAAGGTCAAGGCCATTATATAAATGCCTCCACCTTCTAATCTCAAACAACTCTGTAGCTTGCAGGGAAAGATTCAATCTATTTACAGGTTCATTTCAAAACTAGCATATAAGTGTCACCTGTTTATAGACCTATTAAAGAAAGGGGTAAATTTTTAATGGGATGATGAAGCCAATTTGAATTTGTGAATATCATAACATAATTGGCCAACCCAGTAGTTTTGAGTTCACCAACACCTGGACAACCATTAATTCTTTATATTTTAGCCATTAGACATGCATTGGGGGCACTCTTGACTCAACATGATGAACATGGAAATGAACATGCAATTTACTAATTGAGTCATACACTTGTGGCATATGAGCATAACTATGCATCTATGGATAAGGCTTGTTTAGTAATGGTGTTTACATCCCAAAATTTATGACATTACATGCTAAATAATAAGACTATTATTATTGTTAAAGTGGACACTCTTAAATATTTATTGTCCAAAGTAACTCTCATAGGTCGCATGGCTAAATGGGTCATGTTCTTAAGAAAATTTGATGTTGAGTACTAGAACCAAAATGCTATCAAGGGGTAGGTCATTGCAAATCAACTTGTAGAATCTCCTATCATAGATACTCAACCACTCAATTTTAATTTTCCAAATAATTATTTTATGACAATAGAAGAAGTGATGTAAGAAACTAAATAGTTGAAATTATACTTTGATGGCTCCTTTACATCTTATGGATCTAGGGCCAACATTTTATTAATTACACCATAAGGGGATATGATTCATAGAGCATTTCACATTAATTTTCATTGTACCAATAATATGGCTGAGTATGAAGCCCTTATTGATGGACTCCATCTTGAAGTACATTGGGATATCCAATAGTAAATGATCCATGGGGAATCTCAATTGATTATTAATCAAACCACATATCAGTATCAGACTCAAGATGACAAGTTTATACCCTACAAGCACATTGTGGATAATCTCAAGACTCACTTCAAATCCATACAATTTAAGTAAGTATCATGAGCTAGTAATATATCTACCAATGAAATAATAATAATTGGGTCCATGATATAGATTACTAACAATTTTAAAGAGTATCAATTTATCATTGAAAATATTCTACAGCCTGCTCATGTATTACAAAATTCATATAGGGTATACACCATTGCTAGTCCCAAGCCCCCATCTGAACTACCTTAGTTTCAATAAAATTATACCTATTTCCATGACCAAGTCTTTCTGCTTGACTTTTCACATAATTTATATAAAGTATTCCTTCATCATATATCCCATTTTACCCTCCTTGGAAACATGCTTTATCATAAAGGCTATGATGGAATGCTTCTTCATTATTTATCTTTAGGAGAATCCAAGTTATCACTTAAGGAAGTTCATGAAGGAATGTGTGTGGCCCATACCAACGGTGTAGTCTTAGCCAAGAAACTCCTTGAAATAGGATACTATTGGCCCAAGATGAAAACATATTCTTGTAATTATGTTATGAAGTGTGTTTCTTACCAACAACATGGTAATTTGATACACTACACCATGGCCATTCTCTACATAGGGCCTTGATCTCATTGAGAACATCAACCCAACCTCTTTTGATGGACACAAGCACATTCTCAATACTACTAAGTATTTTAATAAATGGATTGAGGCCATTCCTCTCACTTACATCACTAGAAAGTAGATTTCCACGTTTATCCATTATCATATCATCTATCAATATGGTATTCTATCCTGTATTATATTTGATAATGGTGTATAATTTGTAAACTGAGATATTAAATCTCTTTTCACCATGTTTAAAATCAAGCATAAGAAATCCATGCCATATAACTACAAGACAACGTTCAAGTCGAGGCATTTAACAAAACTATTTGCATAATCATAAGAAGATTGTCAATGATGCTAGCCATAATTGGCATTTGAAAATTTTTCTTTCCCTTTGGGCTTATCACACTAGTCATCAAAACCCCACAAGAGCCACTCTATACTCCATTGTTTATGGCATAGAGGCTATTATCTAAGTTGAGATTGAGCCATCTTCACTATGGGTATCCTTGGAAAACATTGAAGATGATGAAGATTATAGAGTTTCAAGGTTATAAGAGTCCAAGATCCTTAATGTCAAGCATTTGATTTCCCTGGATAACTTGAAAGCATATCAGAACCTATCGTGTAGAAGCTAAAACAAGTGCATTTTGCCATAGGAGTTTGAAATTGGTGATTTAGTCTTAAATGAAAATCAAAAGAATAGTAATGTTGAACACAAGAAGAAGGGTAGGTTTTAACCCAATTGGCTGGGCCCATATGCTATCATAGTAAATTATGGATCAGGGCTATATCAATTGGCTACTCTAAATGGAAAAGAGCTCCTAAAACCCATGAATATTGTACATCTCAAGAAGTTATATGCTTGATATCCTTTTGAACTATTGTCTACAAGAACCCTTACTTGGGGGTAACTTGTGTTGAAGTCATTTATCCCACTATTATACTCTGAACCATCCTATCCTAGACCATTTTTATTCTATCTCACTCTTTCCTAGACCATTTTATCTTAAACAATACTCTTTTACTACCCTATACCATTATAACCCTAGACCATTATAACTCTAAACCATTGTAACTCTGTATTGTTGTAACCCTGACACCATTATAACCCTAGACCATTATAAATATGAACCATTATAAATCTGGACCATTATAACCCTATGCCATTGTTACTCTAGACCATTGTATATTTGGACCATTTTAACTCTAGAGTGTTGTAATTATGGAGCATTGTACCCTTGGACTATTAGCACTTTTGATTGTTTATATTCCACTAAACTCATTTTTTTCCATTCTAGACCATTATAACTTGGACAATTATATTTCATAACCAATTATGATCCTTATTATGATTCATAGGAATTTTAGACACACTTAGTGCCCATTTTACAAAAAAATTTAGCCTGAATAGTATTTCACAGCTTCCTTTTACAGACAAGTGTATGAAGATA